>OY992890.1:101419486-101539486 GCA_963921405.1 Cepaea hortensis
TGCTTCAAAGTCACTAAACGTGCAAACTCGGTGCGAAGTAAGTTAAGATTTTCAGCAAAGTTTGCTTTGGAAAACACCATAGCGTTGACTTTGTTGAACATTGCTTGGCAACAAGAAAGGTGAGACAGGCTGCATTGGTGCATTTGTGTCTCCCGTAAGTGCAGCTTCACTTGAAATGCCTTCTCTGCATCATGCATATCTGTGATAAAGTAATCCCGACCCTTGAGCTGCAGGTTCAAGTCGTTGGGATGAATAGTTACATCAGACAGAAACGCCAACTCACATTTCCACTTTTTATCCCGAAAAATTGTGGAATATTTTCCTTTACTGTCCATGAATTGACAGATTTCCTCGATCAGCTGGAAAAATCTACTGAGAACGTTTCCCCGACTTAGCCACCGCACCTCTGTATGATAAGGTATGTCGCCGAACACCGACTCTATTTCCTGCAAACCACAAGTTTACCGCCAATATCAGTATACATATATTCAGCCTCCCAGCGGCTTTAAGCGGCTCTGTTTTCAGACTAAACTTTTCTCTTGGCTAGCTTTGATTTTAAAAAGATTGTGCGTCTACCGATTGATATCAGGTTAGCCTTAGCGGGAAAAGGTGATGTAATATCCGGGCACTACACTACTTTCATTTCTTATGCGCTAATCTAAAACGATCAACTAAACGTTGCTAGGTCACTATAACGACGAACATCGACTCACTACACAACTTTATATTCGCTTATTCTGATCGAAGCGAGAACGTTCTCGGATAGCCTATCATTCGAAAAGGCTGCTAATTAGGGAAGTTGATTTGCACTTTATATCATAGCCATTAAAAAATATTTTTGCCTAAAATTCTCTCTCGGGCCGAATATATGTGTACGTCGGTTGAGACCTCTAGGGCCTGATATGATTTTACGCCGGGCCTGATGTGGCCCTCGGGCCTTGAGTTTGACACATGTGGTCTAGGGGATTTAAAGAACAAGTGTTTTTTTATTTCAGGAACTACACGTAGGAGTGGTTTATTTTCAACTGTCTTATGGGAATTTGAACAATGTTTTCAGCAATAATTTCTTTCAGTGTGGCTATAATGCAGTGGTAACTTGATTATTATTATTATTATTATTTATTATTATTATTATTATTATTATTATTATTATTATTATTATGTTTCTTCTTCTCCTTCTACTTCTTATTCTTCTTCTTCTTTTCCTTGTTCTTCTTTCTTCTTTCTTTGATTTTCTACTTCTACTCTCTTTTCTGCTGATACTACGGCTATTGTTGTTGGTGTTGCTGCTGCTGCTACTACTGCTACTATTACTACTACCACCACAACTACTGCTACTGTTACTACTACTACTACTACTACTACTACTACTACTACTACTACTACTACTACTACTACTACTACTACTACTACTACTACTACAGCAGCAGCAGTAGTAGTAGTAGTAGTAGTAATAGCAGTAGTAGTGTAAGGTGATCAGTCTCTCTGCTAATGACGTTGTTACTGTCTGCTCCTGTAGGTGCTTGGAACTACAACGCGTCTGACCATGCAGGTAAGAGTATTCTTGGTCTACGGCCTCTTCGCAAACATAAAGTATGGACAGACTGATAGACAGACCAGCAGACAGACAGACAGACAGACAGTTATGAAACCATTTTCATCTTGTTGCCGTTATTTTTCCGAGAATGCCAGCTTCGGAATGATAGAAGGAGGTGCTGACAGACAGACAGACAGACAGACAGTCAGACAGACAGACAGACAGACAGACAGACAGACAGACAGACAGACAGACAGACAGACAGACAGACAGATTGACTGGCTGACAAACTGTAGCTGAATATGAAGTATATGTTGTTCGCAGAGAAAGAGGAGGATAACGTGCAGAAGAAAGAGGATGGTAGGGGATGAGGAGAATAACGAGGGGTAGACGACAGGGATTGTGGTGAAAGAATAGTAGTAGCAGCAGCTGCCGTGGCGGCGGCGGCGGCCGCGGCATTGGGAGGAGGAGGAGAAGGAGGAAGAGGAGAAGGAGGAGGATGAGAAGGGAGGAGGAGGAAGGAGGAAGGAGAGAAGAAAAAGGGGGAGAGGGGAGGAGAGGAGGAGGGGAGGAGGAGGGGAAGAAGAAAAAGGAGGTAAGGGGAGGAGGGGGAGGGGATAATTAGGGGGGGGGGGAAGAAGATGGTGATGATTAAGAATGTGACGAGGAATAAGAGGAAAGGAAGGAGGGGAGGAAGTGGATGAGGAAGAAGACGATAAGCATGCTGGTAATAATGGCAGTTACGAATTCATTATACACATAAATCTTAGATCGCTCAGAATGTTGTGGCTGGGTCATGTATACCAAATGCCAGGTGCATACATCCCAAGAAGAAATTCTTTATGGCCAATTAATACTGAAAAGATTAAACCCCCACAGCTGCAGTTCTGAGATACGTTCATTCGAAAGTTGAAAATATTGGACATGCATCACATTCTGCGAGTAAGGAATTTCTTTTCGCAACACCCGGCGATGCAATTTTGGGAATTATCTCTAAGGCAGTAAAACTAAACTGTCTCAACCATCAGACTAGATAGGAACCATATGATAGGATAGCAAGGCTGTGAAACATGACGCTTTCTGCCCACATTGCGCAAGAGCACATGTATACAATTCACTCTCTGGCACCTTGCCGTCTTGACAGACAACAGTTTGTTACACTGTGCTTCAAAAGAGGCATGATAACTACAACCAATGGCGGAAGACCAGTTATGGAATTATACCTCTCCATAACATCAAAGACTGGGCTGAATTGTAAAGACCATGAGTTGTTCATGCAGCATGATTTCCTCTTGGCCAGACTAGTTTGCTCCAGAGAAAAGGTAAAGCCAATACATTTTTAACAAGACAGGCTGCAGAAGATAACAGAGAAATGCTCTAAATGTCCGCCTGTCGGAGCTTCGATCCTAGGCCTGGCCTACTCTGTCATGACATTTAGCCTTAAGTTGCATTTCCTCGCACCAGTATAATGTTCATGGTTGTTATGTCCATACTTCAAGAGCTGAATATTGAAGCAGGTTGGCTTTAAAGACGGTAAAACAAACAAAATTGAAATATTCTGGTCACTTGAAACGTCACGAAAATTTGGACAGAACAATAATGGAGGGGTATATGCCTGGGAAGAGAGGAAGAGGAAGGCAAAGAGAAGATGCGTGCAGGATGTGGCGGATGATCTCCAGATGGTGTACCGGACTTAGGACATCTTGCTTATGACCGAGAGGTTGTCCGGAAGGTTATTATGGGAGCGAGGTTCTGCAAAGGACATGCTACTGAATGAGTGAAGTATAATGTTTGTATTCTCCCAATTAGAAACCTCCATCCGAAGCCTTTGGCACAATGTAGGGTGTCGGGTTTGGTGAGCGACGCCCAACACTCGGCGCCAAAAGAAAGCAGGAAGTAACATATACTGTCATATGGTAACTGAGTCATATCTAACTAAGACCTGATTTAAAATATACGACTAGGCTGAACTATTATTAAGACACTAAAGAGAGATACTGGCTTTAATTTCATTGTTTTCTTGTTTTTCTTCTTGTTATTTGGTATTTAGTATATTGTTTAAAGAATCGCAATAACAAAGGTAACCTTTTGCAAGATGGAAAACATACTCGCCAATAAAAAGCTGTCAGTCGCACCGAGAAATAGTGTTGAAGTGGTATATATAAATAATAGAACCTATGCTGTTATATGGATGCGAAACATGGACAATGAGCAGACAAGCTAAGAAACACCTAATGGTAGTGGTCATGTGGTTTCTATGATAAATGAAAAGAATACTGTAGACAGACAAAAACGACGATTATAAAGTAATACGACAAATAAAAGAAAACCGTAAATTGACTGGATAGATTAGACGTAGACAGTAAACATACTGTGGAGACGTACTGGAGAGAAATGAACTGGAAAACCTGGTGACATCGGGCACAATTGATGGGAAAAGAGCCATGGAAGGCACATAGATAAGCACCTGGATAGTTTGGTGACGTAGCGTCGTGGGTATATGAATACGGAGCTGATCCACGACTCTAGTGATCGTGCGAGATGGCGAAACATGACCGCCCACACGTATCGGCAGGAACCATGATGATGATGATGATGATGATGATGATGATGATGATGATGATGATGATGATGATGATGGTTATCTTATGAGAACTCTGAATAAAATTTGACAATGTGAATGTGACAAAGTGATGAAGCGTGTATCACTCACGGCAATGCTATCTTTGCCAACAACAGGTGGCCCAGAATACTGGCACATCAACTACACCGACTGTGGTGGGGTCATGCAGAGCCCTATCAACATCGACACCACTGGGGTTCTGTTTGACCCCAACCTTGACCTCTTTGACTTCTCGGACTACAAGACTACCAATGGCGTTAAGATGACCCTGGAGAACGTGGGCGGGCATACAGGTGTGTGACGTGTACACGGACAATGTCTGTCTGTCTGTCTGTCTGTCTGTCTATACAATCAGTAGATGTCGATGGGGGAAAAGACCTTGAATATGTACACAGACGTCGTCGAGACCGCAAGGATGAAAACTTCCGGTGCGCTGTTACCGTCGTACAGGGTTAATATCCTACTAGTCAGTTGGACTTGAACGTAGACCTCTCGCTCAGAGAGCAATAGCAAACTACTGAACGTAAGTAAGATGGCCTAGTAAATCAACCTGGAGGTGAGGTGGACGTCAACGTCCTGTGAAAGATGTGTACTGTTTAATGATCACACACAGAGACACATACACACACACACATACACACACGCACACACACACACACACACACACACACACACACACACACACGCACACATACATGCCCCAGGTACTACAATGTCCTGTCAGGTACGCACACATACATGTGCGAGGCACTAAACTGTCCTGTATTTGAAATGTTGTCTCTTGTATGAATGTCACTGTCTCTGTTAGTTCATCCAATCTTCCGCAGACTTTCCCTGTCACTGTTGTTGCTCTAGGCCTCTATGTCTCTCTTCGCCTGGTTCCTACCCCGTGACCTGTCCGACATGGGACACCCCACCGGTAGCTGCGCTACCGCCAACATAGCTAGGGGTCAGTGTAACACACACATCCCTCTACCACTGTAAGGTACAGACATCACAGAGGGGCAGTGGATAGATGACTAAATATTGAGGTACAATGCAGAATGTGATAAGTGATAAAATGTAGAGGGGCAATACTGAATGTGATAGGCGACTAAATGTACAGAATGACAATGCAGACTGTGATAGGTGACTAAATGTACAGAGGGACAATGTAGAATGTGATACGTGACTAAATGTACATGGGGGAAATGCAGAATGTGATAGGTGATTAAATTTACAGATGGACAATGCGGAATGTGACAGGTGACTAAATGTAAAGGGGTAATGCAGAATGTTGCTTGCTTGCTTGCTTGTGTTCGTTGGCTTGAGCTCCAACGCGAAGTCCTGTATGTCGGATGAAGACATCCTGTTATCCAACATCAGTGTGATGTCATACAGGACCTGATGTTTGCGTAAGTATCCGTTGTCCCATATCTAGCTTATTGGTGTGCAGACTGGTGGTTCCTCGCCATACAGGCAGACACTCTCCGACTTCGGAGGAATCGGCGATCCTACTGACTTTAGCCAGGACCCCGAAGGGACCTGTTGCCCGGGACATTCGACGAGGACGCGTCAATAGGTCCTGGCCAGTATATAACCCGGCCCTGGTGCCTTGGAAACACCTCCACGTCCCATGCAGAATGTGATAGCTGACTAAATGTACAGATGGACAATGCAGAATATGACAGCTGAATAAACATACAGAGGGGCAATTCAGAATGTGATAGGTGACTAAATGTACAGAGGGGCATTGCAGAATGTAATAGGTGACTATTTGTAGAGGGGTAATGCAGAATGTGATATGTTATTAATTGTACAGAGGGAAGATGCAGAATGTGATAGGTGACTAATTGTAGAGGGGTAATGCAGAATGTGATAGGTGACTCATTGTAGAGGGACAATTCAGAATGTGATAGGTGACTAATTGTAGAGGGACAATGCAGAATGTGGTAGGTGACTAAATGTAGAGGGACAATTCAGAATGTGATAGGTGACTAATTGTAGAGGGACAATGCAGAATGTCATAGGTGACTAAATGTAGAGGGACAATTCAGAATGTGATAGGTGACTAATTGTAGAGGGACAATTCAGAATGTGATAGGTGACTAATTGTAGAGGGACAATGCAGAATGTGATAGCTGACTAAATGTACTTCTCATTGACGCTTTCGTTCATTGATTTCTGAAATGTAAGATGTATTACTGGGACTGTTAGAACACAGACGAAATACGCTACAACAATAGTGGCAGCATGGCCATTGCAAACTTGGTGAAGATGATGATGATGATGATGATGATGATGATGATGATGATGATGATGATGATGATGAATATGATGAATATGATGAATATGATGATGATGATGATGATGATGATGATGATGATGATGATGATGATGAATATGATGATGATGATGATGATGATGATGATGATGATGATGATGATGATGATGATGATGATGATGATGATGATGATGATGATGGCTTTGATGATTATGATGCTGATGATGACCTTGTGGTATCCACAGCTGAAGTCATTTACTCCGGCACTGAGATCTACATCAAGGGTGGCAGTCTCCCAGACGAGTACAAGCTGGAGCAGTTCCACTTCCACTGGGGACAGAACGACCGACGAGGATCGGAGCATGGTTTTAACGGATACCACTATCCCATGGAGGTGAGAGTGGAGTGAGAGTGGAATAGTGGCATTGACTACCACTTGGAGGTGAGAGTGGAGTGAGAGTGGAATAGTGGCATTGACTACCACTTGGAGGTAAGTGGAGTGAGAGTGGAATAGTGGCATTAACTACCACTTGGAGGTGAGAGTGGAGTGAGAGTGGAATAGTGGCATTGACTACCACTTGGAGGTGAGAGTGGAGTGAGAGTGGAATAGTGGCATTGACTACCACTTGGAGGTGAGAGTGGAGTGAGAGTGGAATAGTGGCATTGACTACCACTTGGAGGTGAGAGTGGAGTGAGAGTGGAATAGTGGCATTGACTACCACTTGGAGGTAGGTGGAGCGAGAGTGGAATGTTGGCATTATAATTTATACATTCTCTATTTCTCTCTTCCAAAACACCATTATACAGTGGTACCTCGGGTTACGAACGCCTCAGGTCACGAACAATTCAGGTTACGAACAACTTCGAAAATTTTATGTCTCGGGTAACGAACAGTGCCTCAGGTTACGAACGAAGGCGAGAGAGAGAAGGAGAGAGAGAGAGAGAGAGAGAGAGAGAGAGAGAGAGAGAGAGAGAGAGAGAGAGAGAGAGAGAGAGAGCAAGGTGTAACGTTGGAGACGAACTATCGCGTACAGTACAAACAGTACTACAGATGAGCTTGTGGATCTTCAGTATGAACAGCTAAAGACATTAAAGGAAGAGCAGTCGTCCGATGATGAGGAGTCAGTGACCGTTACCCACTGCCAGGATTAAAGAAATTTGCAGCAAGTGGTCAGACGTCGAAGACTTCATTGTGAACCATCATCCATTGAGTGGTCAGACGTTGAAGAATTCATTGTGAACCATCATCCAAACAAACTTGTTGCTAACAAGCTCTATGCCCCTATATGTGATGAATGATAACGCGATGGCCCACTTTAGAAAGATTCTCTAGCACAGGAAGCGACAAGTTTCCCTTGATAATTTCTTGGTGCAGAAAGATTCCCAGTCGGCTGCCAAGAAACAGCGACAAGATACTCCTGAAACTAATGATTCAGAATAACAAAGAAAGTGACACATTTCCCATGATCGTTTTAAAGATAGACTAAATCTCTTTTTATTTTACATTTAATTCATTTGGCTGTTTTCTTTCTCTTTATTTAATACGTGAACTACACGTATTCTATCCGTTTTTTCAGGTACAGGACCGGATGTTTATAGAAAAGAACGATACTTTCATCTTGAAACGTATTGTCTTTATTTCATTAATTTCAATGTTTCAGATTACAAACCGAGTTCTTTAACGAATTAAATTCGTAACCCGAGGTACCACTGTAATTATACATTCTCTCTCTCTCTCTCTCTCTCTCTCTCTCTCTCTCGCTCTCTCTCTCTCTTCATCTCTCTCTCCCTCTCTCTCCCCCTCTCTCTCCCTCCCCCTCTATCTCCATCCCTCTCTCCCTCTCTCCCTCCCCTCTCTCTCTCTCTCCATCTCTCTCTCTCTCCATCCCCCCTCTCTCTCTCTCTAGCCCCCCTCCTCTCTCTCTCTATCTCTCTATCTCTCTATCTCACTCTCTCTCTCTCCCCTACCCAAACAACACTATAATTGAAATATTCTCTCCCCGTCCCCACACCCAGGTGCACTTTGTCCACCGACAGAAGCGACTGCCCAGCGTCGCCGTGGCCTCCCCACATCCATTTGGTCTGGCTGTTGTTGGCTTTTTCTTCAAGGTAACTCTTGTTTTTTTTTCTGTTTACAAATTATGAGATCGGTTTGTCTTTACGTATAAATCATGTTGGTACAGAACACCAATGAAAATGTGTCAATTGCAATGGGACGAAAAGTGTTGAAGGAAAAGTTTTGAACTAAGAATGTTGAATGAAGAGTGTTGAACGAAGAGAGTTGAACTAAGAATGTTGAATGAAGAGTGTTGAACGAAAAGTGTTGAACGAAGAGTGTTGAAGTGTTAAATAGAACCCATACTGTTGTCTGCATGTGCATCGTGGACAATAAGGAGGCAAGCTGAGAAATATCCATTGGCATTCAATATGTATTTTCTGTTTTAAAATGCTAAGAATACCATGGGCGGACAGAGACATAAATACGAAAATCATACAAGAAATAAATGAAAACCGTAAACTGATTAGAAAAATTAGGCGTAGGCACGTTAATGAAAGACATAAACTTGAAAATATTGTGATAACTGGCAAGATTAATGGTAAATGAAGAAGGGGACGGAAAAGTTACAAATACAGGAATGGCTTGGCGACATTGCATAATTGGGGCAAATCCACCGACCTGATCCACAACTCTAGTGATCGTGTGGGATGGCGAATCATGAATGGCGACGCTTGTCGGCGTGTTACATGCTACTGATGATACAATAAGGCTAAACTGATCTCAGACGGGTGATTGTGTGAGATGATGATCGTGCATCGACAAGATGGATATCTCAGTGGACGGGCTGGGAGCATAGACAGAACTAACTGCAGCTTGCCCAGGCCAGGTCATTATATGGTCTTTAGTTCGACAAATCAAGTGGATATCTATGTACTTTGTGTGTGTGTGTGTGTGTGTTGGCGTGCGTGCGTGTATGTGTGCGTGTGTGTGCGTGCGTGTGTGCTTGTGTGTGTGTGTGCGCGCGAGCGAGAGAGAGGAGAGGAGAGAGAGTGAGAGAGAGAGAGAGAGAGAGAGAGAGAGAGAGAGAGAGAGAGAGAGAGAGAGAGAGAGATGTAAGCAATTTATTTGAACTTTTGTTCAGGGCTGAGAAAGTCATGCAAACGAAACACAGGTTTTCATTACACGGACACTGATCAGACTATCGCGTAACACCTGGAGTGACTCATATCAGTCATAGACTGCTTTCTGTCTTCTGTCATTAGATCACATTGAATCCTTGTATCAAAGACTACATTCTGTCTGGTGTCACTAGATCACATGTGAATCTTCGTGTCAATGACTACATTCTGTCTGGTGTCACTAGATCACATGTGAATCTTCGTGTCAATGACTACATTCTTTCTACTGTCACTAGTTCATATGTGCAGTCTCGTGTCAATGACCACACACAATATTTCATGTGTCACTAGTTCATATGTGTAACCTCACATTGAAATAGTTCATTCTCAAGTACACTTTCCCGTCACAGATCACAGAACACATTGATAGTCCACAATATGCGGTATTCAACGTAATGCAAATCTCACACGTGATATCTAACACAAACTTTCAATACGATCTGCAACTGTCTAATTTACAATACATTAGCACGAGTAGATATTCACACCCATGGTATATCTGTGTTTATTCACCCGTGGCCCCGCCCTTGCCAAGCACCATCTATAAGGTGTATTTTTCATGACTGTGCAGTGTTTGAAAATATTGCCCTTCCAAGTTGTGTATTTACCTACTATGGAGTTCATGCAACACAAATCAACATAATAGGTAAATGCAAAACTTGGAACGGCAATATTTTCAAAAACTGCACAGTCATTAAAAATACACACTGTGAATCTAGCCCCTGAGTGCCAACTCTATCCATTACCGTGTTTACATGTTCATTTAGTCATGTAATTAACGTGTTCTCCGTGCTTCCTGGATTATGCATGTTACACACTCTTTACTAGACCTGTCTCCATCCCTTTCCCTAACAGTCACGAGTTTCATGATCCAGCCAAAAGATCTTAGCATGTATCGTGCCAATATGTAACCGTGTTATCAACATACCTTCTTTGACAACCATACCTTTGCTTTGTCAATACAAGCAACGCTACTGTATTGCAACATGGAGGGGGCACACTTTTGTCAGACATTTCAGCAATTTATTTCAGACATTGCGGACTTTGTGCAAACACGAGATAAGATAAGCGAATGGTTAGTTTGTCTGTATGAAACGGTTGGATACTTTTTGTGTTCTTATTTTAGACAATGCATTTCGAAAATGGCACTTCTGTGGTACTGCTCGAGATCATGAAATGAGTGGAGAGAAGCATACGATGTCAGTGCTAGTGTTGGATGTGGTAGTGTTAACAATGGTGGTGTGAGACGTGGTGGTGTGAGGTGTGGTGGTGTGAGAATTGGTGGTGTGAGAATTGGTGGTGTTACCAGTGGTGGTGTGGGAAGTGTAATGTTCCCAGATCACAGCCATACATGAGGCTGTGGTTATTGTCGCTGCACAAACTTCATCGTGAAACAACATGAAACATGAACAGGTTAAAAAGCAAAGTAATTGAATATCGTCCAGACCTTCAGGCTGTTATAGTGGTGGTGGTAGTGGTATCAAGCGTGCGGGATACCCTTGAGCAAGATGGTGTACTAATGAAACCCCCCGGCAAAGGTATCGAGAAACCACGTGAGCCGGTGGGGGGGGGGGGGGGAAGCTGGAGACCAGCCGGCATATAGTTGTTGGTTTATGGCCTCGAGTTGGCCACGGCAGGCAGATGATCTCCTTACAGAGGCCATGACTACGGTCGCAGTAACAAGTACGGTCATGGCTATGAAGGCAGGCGAAGGCAAGTTACCGTCTTTACACATTCCCAGGGAATCATGGCATGCTTCGTCAAGTCACCGGATATCAGAGAAACGGCGTGCACCACGTGACTCCAGGCCGTCCTTGGATTGGCGATCTTGTGAGATGGCCAACCGTGGCCGCCCACGCTTATCGGCATGACACAGGATGATGAGCCAGCCCTGCTACCAGTTGCTTTATTCGTTGCTTTCAAACTCCATCTAGGTCATCAATTATCACCACAGCTAGCGGCACTACTCAATGGTGGTCATCATCGTCATTATTATTTTCTGCCACTGGTTGCCGTCAAGCGTCGTGGGGAGCAATAGCTCGCGTTCCAGTGCCCAATGTGTTTCACTGGATAGGATCGTTTTATATGATTTTACAATGCTCTCGACGCCGTCAGTCCATTTCCTTCTCGAGCTTCATTGATGTAACGCAGGGCTGGTAGTCGATGGTGTTGCATTCCAACGAGATGACAGAACCATTTGATCTTCTGCTTTGCAATACACGTGGCATAAGGCGTTGATTCAGTTTCTGTCTGATAACATCATTTCCTATTCGTCCAGGATAGTTAATTTGGCAACTCTCCTCAATCATCTCATCTCGCAGGTGTTGATTGTGCGTAAATATGATTTGGATAATGTCCGAGTTTGACATTGTTAGCACAGGGTTGGTTTGAATAGTAGTAGTAGTAGTAGGCCTCTTTCAGTCCTGAAGGACTATAGAGTTGTGCCGCTTGGGAGGTGCCTGGCAGCACTGCTGGTGACTGTATAGTCCAATTCGAGAATGACAATCTCTGTCACAGTTTCCACATCTGTGAGACGAGGCAAGTCCCGCAGTAAGTGACTGCGCTTTGAGCCTGTGCCGCCTATCCTCAGTTTGTTGGATCAGATTGCGCTCAAAGAGCACCAGTCCGTTTCGTACATCTCTTCTCCAGGAGCATCTGTCTGTTGCAACTCTCTCCCATGTGTCTGGATCTATTCCAGTGGTTTTCATATCATGTTTACACACATCCCTATATCGCATTTGGGGTCTTCCGGTTGGCCTCTTTCCTGTGGCTAGTTCTCCGTAAAAGAGATATTTGGAAATACGTTCATCCTCCATTCGAGATACGTGGCCCAGCCACCGGAGGCGTCTCTGCTTGAGGAGGGTGTGCACTGTGGTAATATCTGCTCTTTCAAGCACATGTTTGTTTGTTATGTGGTCTTTCCATGTTATGCCCAGGATACGTCTCAGACATCTCATGTGGAAGGAATTCAACTTCCTTTCCTGTCTTGAGTACAGGGTCCAGGATTCAGACCCATAGAGTAGTGTGCTAACAACACAAGCTTTATATACTTGAGCTTTTGTACGCTCTGTTAGTCTATTATTCTCCCAAACTCTTTTAGCTAGCCTGGAAAATGTTGTGGCTGCCTTTCCAATGCGTCTGTCGATTTCTGTCTCTAATGAAAGATTATCTGATATTGTTGACCCCAAATACACAAAATCGTGGACGACCTTCAATTCGTAATTAGAAATTTTGATTGACGGAGGCGCACCAGCATCTTGTTCCATCACCTGTGTTTTATTTAGGCTAATGGTGAGCGCAAAGTCTTTGCAGGCGGCTGCAAAACGATCTATGAGCCTTTGGAGATCTTCTGCTGTATGAGTTGTCAGTGCTGCATCATCTGCAAAAAGTAGTTCTCTTACGCATCTTGATCTTATCTTGGTCTTTGCCTTGAGTCTTGATGGGTTAAAAAGTTTGCCATCAGATCTTGTGTGGAGGTATATGCCTTCAGTGGCAGTCCCAAATGCCTGCCTTAAGAGAACAGCGAAGAAGATACCAAAGAGTGTAGGAGCAAGCACACAGCCCTGCTTTACTCCGCTGCTGATGCTGAATGACTGGGATGTTGAGCCGTTAAATAAAATGGTCCCCTGCATGTTTTCGTGGAATGATTTCACGAGACTAAGAAGGGTGGGTGGACATCCAACCTTTTTAAGGACCTTAAAAAGGCCGCTTCTGCTCACGAGGTCAAATGCCTTTGTGAGGTCGATGAAGGCAATATATAACGGCTTCCTCTGTTCTCTGCACTTCTCTTGGAGCTGCCGGAGTGAGAAAATCATATCGATGGTGGACCTGTTGGGTCTAAATCCGCACTGCGATTCGGGGTAGATTCTTTCAGCAAGAATGTGTAATCTTTTAAGGATTCAATCAATCAATCATGTGCCATTCCGGAAAGCGTGGGCGGTCATGATTCGCCATTTCACTCGATCACCAGAGTCGTGGATCAGCTCAGTGTTCCTGTTTCGTCCATGCCATGTGGCCAAGCTATCCAGGTATTTTCCTCTCGGTCTTCCTCTTGGTCTGTTCTTTTAAGGATTACTCTGGCAAAAATCTTGCCTGTAATGCTGAGTAGGGAAATGCCGCGATAGTTGTTGCAGTCGCTTCTGTCGCCTTTGTTTTTTATATCTTGTGGTATTGAATTTTCTCTCCAGCAGAGCTGAAATATTGCATACAGTTCTGGGATGATTGTTTCTTTGCTACATTTTAAAATTTCAGGTGGAATACTATCTTTTCCAGGTGCCTTGCCGAATTTGAGAGAGTCTAGTGCTTCGCTGATTTCTGTGAGGCAAGGTTCGTTATCCAAGGCATGCATGGCGGACTGTTGATCGATGGCTTCCAGAGCTTCTTCACTGACAGTGTTATCCACTGAGTATAGCTCTGAGTAGTGTTCTACCCAGCGATCCATTTGTTTCGCTCGATCTTTTATGATTACCCCCTCAGTTGATCGTTAAGGGGCCGTCTTATTTTTTGATGGACCGACAGCTTGCTTGATGCCCTCGTACATTCCTCTTATATTTCCAGTGTCTGCACAAGTTTGAATTTGAGCAGAGAGCTGTAGCCAGTACCTGTTCGCACATCTTCTTGCCATCTGTTGTACTCTATTTCTGGCCGTTCGCAATGCCTGCAGTGTTTTCTCTGAAGGTGATGTCTTATACATTGAGAATGCATGTCTCTTTATCTCCAGGACTGGGAGCATTTCTTCAGAGTGTGCTTCAAACCAGTCGGTTGACTTAGTTTGCTTCTTGCCAAATGTTGATAGTGCTGTATTGTAGATGGTGTCGCGAAAATGACTCCATCTCTCGGTGGAATCTCCGTCTGTGGGGCCGGGCAGAGTATCCGCTAGAGCCTGCATGAATTTGTTGACCTTCTCTTTATTTTGGGTGCCACTGGTGTCAATGCGTGGTCTTCCTTCTGTTCGGCTTCTGTAGATTCTCTTGGGCTTTATCTTCACCTTGCTGGAGACGAGTGAATGGTCGGTGTCGCAGTCAGCACTGTGATAGCTGCGAGTCAGCCGTACATTGCGGAGGTTGCTGCGTTTAGTGAGCACCAGGTCGAGTTCGTGCCAGTTCTTTGATCTGGGGTGCCTCCATGACACCTTGTGTTGAGGTTTCGTGTCAAAGAAGGTGTTGGTCACGCACAGATTATGGTGACTGCAGAATTCCAAGAGACGTTGTCCATTGTCATTGATTTTCCCAACGCCAAACTGTCCTAGACATGAAGGCCAAGATTTGTGGTCGGAGCTAACCCTGGCATTGAAATCCCCCAGGATAAAAAGATGTTGTTTCTCTGGTGTTTCACTGACTTCTTTGCTAAGGTCGTCATAGAACTTGTCTTTAGATTCTGATGCTGCAGTTAGTGTTGGGGCGTAAACGCTTATAATACTAACTGGGCCTGCCTCTGTCTGGAGTTGGAGCTTCAGTATTCTTTCAGTGCCATCACTTGGTGGTATGATGGAATTGAGCAGCTTGTTTCTGATAGCGAAGCCAACTCCATGCTCCCTGGTCTCTCCACACGGCTTGCCATGCCAGTAGAAAGTGAAGTCCCTCTCCTTGATGCTTCCAGATTCTTGGAGTCTGGTCTCTTGCAGGGCGACAATGTCTATCTCCAGTCTTAGTAGTTCGTTGTTTATCACTGCAGTTTTGCGGGCATCCACAATCTCATTTAGATCGTCTGAGATGCCAGGGGTCATGGTTCTTACGTTACATGTTCCCAGCCTTAGGGCTGGTTGTTTTTTTTTTTTTTCTTGTTGCTAGGTGTATGGATTGCGGTCCATGTGTCAGGATTTTCCCCTAAGCTCCACACACCCTCAGGAGCAGATAAACCGTGGCGAGACAACACCTTATTGACTGGGGGCTGCCCAGCTTAGGCGGGCGGTAGCTGTCTAGTGAGATACGATGATCCCTCCCACCGTCGGAAGTAGCCCCTGGCGCCTTGCTCTACGCCAATCGAGCATTAAGACTTATAACCGGCAAATGCTGCTTCCCGTGTTGTGTCACCGCTTTACGCGGTGCTGAAGTGACCTCTTCAGGGCACAAGCCTGGGCAATGGAAATCGGAGAACCAGCTGTTGCCCAGTAGCAGGTTCCCCCTCTCCACGTCGCCGATGTTGACCAAGGGAAAGGCAGTAGCCAATGCAACTTGGCATCGGTGCCGTCGCAGGAGTTGCCAGAACTATGTTGTTTACAACATGGAACTGCCTTAGGGACTCCATCTCCGGATTTGTCCTCAGGGTTTACTCCCGAAGCCTTTCCCATATGGGTATACCCGCAAGGCAACGGAGGTTTGAGATTTAGAGTTCCCTCTCTTAGAAGAGATACCAACCAAGGCTGACGAGCCTCCTCTGCCCGGGAATCAATAAGCAGGGAAGTCTACCATTCTTCCTTCCTGGCAGTGACCATACTGATCGGATGACCGTAGCCATTGTCTCTACTCAGAGATCCTCTGCCCACCGTCACTGACTTGAAACCATAACCAACAACTATCTGTCGGCTGCTCCCAAGTCCAATCCACCACCTGCTCACATGGCTTCACGTTACCCTGTTGGGGGGGGGGTGGGGCTAAACGGGTACTCCACCTTGCCCAAGGGTGTCCCGTAGGCTAGCGGAGGGAAGGAGGCACCTTACTTCTCCTTTGATAGGGTGTACCCCTACCCCGCTACCCGCAATATTTTGGTTTGAATATGCTATTATTTATCTATCGTCTTGCGGACAAAGGTATGTTTGGATGTTTCAGTATTGGTGATAGTTGAAATATAAGCGCCTTAACTTTTTGAATCTCACTTAGAAGTCTCGGTCTATTCTGCCATCTTGTCAACATACTCAAGGGAAGTAAACACAATAAATGCATTCATTGCGTTGTTATAGAGGTTGTCTAACTTGGCATTAGTTGTCTCAGGAAATAATTCCTCTTTGCTAGATCCACAGCGATCCTACTACGGGGTGGACGCCATAGTGTTGTAGATTCTGCAATCACTATACACATATGTCCACTGCAGTAGCGTGGTGGTTAGCGGTAGCGTGGGGCTAGCGGTAGCGTGATAGCTAGATGCCCACCTGCCGGCCCGATGAGCATGGGTTCGATCGGTATCGGCACAGATTCGAACCTTTACCAAACGGTCTGGGCTCCCAGGGCGACCCAGACTCAACTGGCTACCAATAAATGTATGGGAGGTGACGGCGGCCGGTGCCAGGGTGACCACGTGACCACAGACGTGCCGGTTGTTCTACACAATCTGGTTTAGCACCATATACCCAGTGTGCCTGCAGGCGTGTACAAGTGTCTTGTACTGACATGTTCACAATGTTCCCTGTCGTTGTGGTAGATCCACTCCTCTTCTTCCATCTACATGTATATACTCTTGTGGCCTACCGCTGTTGCAGTGAAGCGTCGCAGAGAGGAGACGGGTGTCATTTTCTTGACTTCTTCAATGTCTCTTGTACTCCATCCAGCCAACTCTTCCTGGGTCATCCTCTCACCCTGTATCCCGATATTCCCACGTAGAACCGCTCTAGCCGCTGGTTGATCTTGTTCTATTTTAACTAAATGTCCGACCCATTTAATTCTTTAGATTTATACATAAAATTTTTTTTAAATTCTTTATATATAAAACTGTTTGCAGATTGGCAAGGAGAACGCCAAGTACAACCAACTTCTGAAGTACTTTAGCAACATCACCAACGCCAGTAAGTATACCTGACTGTTGCTCACTGTTTGCAGCCTGCAGCCTGCATGTTTACTTCAACGCGACTCGCCAATGTTGGTGTCACTAGCACGTGACTCGCCAATGTTGGTGTCACTAGCACGTGACTCGCCAATGTTGGTGTCACTAGCACGTGACTCGCCAATGTTGTTGTCACTAGCACGTGACTCGCCAATGTTGGTGTCACTAGCACGAAACTTTGACTCACATCGTCCATTACATCTCCTAACGTTTCTTCTACAGATCTTCGTCTAGTATAATGAACAAGCTTTTAATCTGAGTTAAATAGCCAAAGGGCAGAAAAGACAACGAACGACAACTGCAGACTGCAAAGGATAACGGGATCTATGTCTCGAAATGATCACTGGAACGTGTGGTCCAGTAAGTTCGAACTCCCCTCCTCACCCGAGTACTATATCCCTCCAGATAGCCACTAAAACTGGTGGTCCAGTAGTGTTTGACCCCCACCCCCACGCCCCCCCCCCCTTTTCAATCGAGCACCAGATAATGGAGTCTGTATTTGTGTATACGCAACAGTTTTGATGCAGACAACATGTCCCGTCTTGCTGGACTCACAACGGGTGGATGTCTCTGGGCATCCGGGCGCTCACACGGGTGTGCATGAACAGCTGCATGAAGATGTAAGTACCTGGCAGTCGGAGGTGTGGCGCAGCCGAGGTCTACCTCATCCTGAGATGAAAGTTGGCTACATTGTGTTTGATCGTTTTCACCCACACGTCGTTTTTACTTTTTGTTTTTCTTACATTCGCTGTCTGTGATGAATACACGAGCAGGGGAGTCCATATGAGTTCCTCTTGAATACACGAGCAGGGGAGTCCATATGAGTTCCTCTTGAATACACGATCAAGCCAGCTCACATCATAATCCCTCTTTAATGCCTTACAGTTTGGCAATCAATATTGATACAGAGGTCCAGCATAGTTTTCTTAGCTCATTGTATAGAGAGCAACTTGCACATGTTCAGCATCTGGTTTGGGTAATCTACATGTGTGAAGAGAGCTGACACATTCCACTTCTGTACGACTCTTTTATGGACTCAAGTTGCCGCCTCAACTTTGCATAAACAAGAAAGTGACAACCAAGCAACGCTGTCCTGCTTTCAGTTGCTCTCAGTGTGCGCAATGACTCAGTAATTTCTTTCTTTCGTGTTCATTGTGTCTTCTGTTTGTACTCCAGACAACGTTGTTTTCTTATGCGAAAGTTGTTAAGTTTAGTTGAACTAAGAACCAACATCACTGCACTCAGGACATTCCCATACGCGCTCCGTCCCCTCGTTCAACAGCCAACGAAGAGTCATACTATTAATCGTTCCCATCGCTATCTGATTGAAAGTTCTCCTGGTCTTCCCTCTTAGTTTTGAGATTCTTCCAGAACCCCTGCCGTTCCTCCGCAATGTCATTCTTTCCACATACGGTTTCTCAGTCTGTTCCTCCGCCTTCTCCACCTGGTCCTACAGGCGCACGACCACCTCTCCCTTGTCCATAGGTAATCTACCACCAAGAGGTGCATTCCCAGCTAGCCAATCATGCCTGATCATTCTTCCGCACTCCTGCAAGTCCAGGGAAAAAACATCCATACAGTTCTCACAATCTGTGACCTCTGAAGCGAGGTGAGCCATTCCACACGAAGCGTTCCTTTCTCCACCTTACTAAGCATACTCCGTGAGTCCGGCATGAATATAATATGTGTTGCATTGGTCTCCTCAAACCATCGGAAGGCCACTGTTACTGCTTCCACCTCCATTCTCATGCTGGAGGTTGTAGTCCCATATGCCAGACTCTCCCTTTTCAAGCATCGTCTACTAGCCTACGCAATAAAACCCCAACCACAACGTCTGTTTCTCACCAACGATCCATCAGTTTAGATCACCATGTCACCTTGATGTGTATTACTCTGGATCAGTTGTTGCACCTCAAACCCTGCTGCCCATTCTCTGCACTCACGGCCCAGTGTTACTATTACATTGTGCCAGTCCGTCATGTCTTCCGGTACTTCAACCCACTCTTTTTCACGATTTATGGTCTCTAGGCCCATCTCCGTGGCTAAGGTCTTATGGACGCGATTCGTGAGCCCGCTTACCCGAGTTCGAAACACAGCTGCGATCTATTTGGCAGCAGACCGCGTCCTCTGGGTTTTAACGTGTTGGTATGAGAGCCTGTCGTTCAGAAAGCAATGGCAAACTACTGAATGTACACTCGCCAAGACATCAACAGCAGTAAAATGCTGGTGTTGACAGCGATGTTCTGTAAATAGGATATGCCAGAAAAGCAAATGGTCGCTAGATCACACACCTGGCGTATATATATTTATCCACCTGTCTATTCAGGACCTGACTCTTCTCAGTCTTTGACCCTTGACCAAATCCATGACTGCCTGCATGGGGTGATCCCTGTCTGCTGCATGGGGTGATCCCTGTCTGCCTGCATAAGGTGATCCCTGTCTGCCTGCATGGGGTGATCCCTGTCTGCCTGCATGGGGTGATCCCTGTCTGCTGCATGGGGTGATCCCTGTCTGCTGCATGGGGTGATCCCTGTCTGCCTGCATGGGGTGATCCCTGTCTGCCTGCATGGGGTGATCCCTGTCTGCTGCATGGGGTGATCCCTGTCTGCTGCATGGGGTGATCCCTGTCTGCCTGCATGGGGTGATCCCTGTCTGCCTGCATGGGGTGATCCCTGTCTGCCTGCATGGGGTGATCCCTGTCTGCAGGGACTCTTATGTACCATTTGGCTTGAAGGACCTTATGCTTGTCCGCCATTGTTGATAGTGCCAGGATATGCCTCATGCATTTTCTTATGCAAACATAAATAACTATTATTTAACCAGATTTGATTTACTTTATTTCAAGCAGCCATCTTTGTGCAGACAGGAAATCTTTGTAATAAATCTGCTATTACCGTGGAGATAACAAATGTTCCACGTTAGAACAATATCAAAGACTGTGTGTGTGGTGTATTTCAACCACAAAAGGATTCATCTATTCACTTCAAGTGATAACTAACTCTGCAGGATGCACCTGAGGAGTTGCAGCGACATATGCCAGGAAAAATAGTGTGCAACCTTTTGTCTTTGTCTTCTTGGTTAAAAGAGAGAAAATTAAAAATGAGATTCTATTTCAGTTTCTACGACAAATGTATTCATTTTTATAACGTTCCATGCTGTTACTTCTAGCACATGTTAATTGTTATTTTAATAACTTCTACTGTGTTATATTTGTGTGCAGGTATTCCAGGTAAGTGACAGGCTTACTGCTGTTACAGGTACAGTTATCTTCTACCAGGTTGTGTGACATAAGGGACACACTCAGATTCTCTTGCTTCATACGGGGGCTATTCAGACTCACGTATACAGTTGCATATTAACCTGGTTTTATTATTCCATATTTTATTGACCTTACCCCATATATACTTGTATATGTTGTTTTTACCATTTGCTTCGAGGTGGGTAGAGATCCCTTCCTTTATTCAGCTTGGATAACATTACGCATTTTAAACTTCAGATCGTTTATAGCGCAACAACATTGTAGTCTTGTTTTTTTTTTAACTCTTTACAATCGGACAGCCATATTTTCTACACCTGTAGCGAAAAGTGAATATACATACCTAGTAACTGCCTTTAACTCTTTTATTTGTTCGGCTCTAGTTAATATTTCTAGTCGGTTAGTCAGTTAGTCCAGTTAGTCGAGGTTCCAACTTCACGGCAACGGGTCGTCCCCATTATGCTCCATTCCCGTGCCAGCGAATATCACACAAAATGCTCCCCACTGTCCAATGTGAAAAGTGGAATAGTCGGGAGTCTCGGCAATCCAACAAGCCCGCACAGGTACACTGTGCATAATCCGCCGTCAGAATGTCAACACAAAATTCATCCACACTCGCCACAGTTCCTAGTCGATGGACTCGGCAGTCACCAGAAAGACCTCATTGACCCGGGTTTTCTCACATGGCTCGGTCTCTTACCGCAGGGCGACCCGCCGAAAGTGTCGCACAAAGCACGAACTCCGCAGCTTGAGCGCCGACTCCCAGGAGTCTCCTGAAAAATGCACTCGTGAACCGAAAAGGCAAAACAGTCAATTCAGCAACCGCCAGTAGCCATTGTTCCGAACATGAAGTTCACTATGCAGGACAGATGTAAAAGCATTCCACGCGAATTTCACAGCTCACGGTGTCGCCCACGCACTCACTCAGTAGCAGAGCGACGGAACCATGTACTACCAGTCCAACATGAGGAATATGCGACTGGAAACCGTAGCCACAAGCATAGAAAGGCCACAGGCCTTAACAGCTCAACGTTTAACCGCCATGCTGGCGACCGGAAGTTAATATTTCTGGGGATCAGCGGTGGCGGCGTGGCTAGCATGCTGGCCCGCCGGCCCAGTAGATATGTGTTCGAATCCCTGTCCAGGTAGAACTGTCTTTCTAACAACGCTCGCAGTTGAGAGAGAGGCCGGGGCAGACCAGGACAAATGATGCTGGGTGGACAGAGGCGGTGGCTTGGAGCAATATCATCAGCAGAGTTGATCCAGAACACCAAGGATCGAGATCTGTGGAGAGACATGAACGCCTACGCCAGCCGGCAGGACACATAATGATGATGAGGCCTCCAGGGCGACCCAGCCTAAGATAGGTACCAGGACATGGTATGGGAAGCCAAGGTGGGAAGTAAAGCATCATATAGCAGGTATGGAACACGGCAGGTACAAGGGTCGGTGTAACGTCTATACCATCACCCCTCGAATCACGATCGAGCTTGGCACCATATACCAGATACGGAACACAGCAGCAACAAGGGTATATTACACTTTCCTTACTGTTTGATATATAAGTAGTGTAGAGTATTGCGCGGAGAGGGGATTTTTTCTTCTTTTTAAACATATTCTAACTCTTTCATTAACAAGAGTGTGTTACCACAGTATATGTTGTGAGGTTGCGTGGAGAAGGGATTTTTACTTGTTTAAACATGTTCTAACTCTTTCATTAACAAGATTGTGTTACCACAGTATATGTTGTGAGGTTGCGTGGAGAAGGGATTTTTACTTGTTCAGACTCTTCCATTAGCAACGTTGTGTTACCACAGTAAATGTTGTGAGGGAAACAAATTTATTGCGCTGGCGGTGACCAGGTAGGCGGCCCATTCTATACGCCGGCGTTGAGTTGGACTTAAACTTGGACTCCTCGTTCAGAAATCCATGGCAAACTACTGAACGTAAACTTTCCTAGAAAATCAACCTGTGTTGAGGTTGATTGCAACGCCCTGCAAAGAACATGCACCGTTTGAGTTTGTCTAAGATTACACAGGGCTTGATGGTTGGCTCGAGGTCTGGGTTGGCATAGGACACAGAAATAATGCCACGATACTAGGCCTCTGCCCGCCTTCCAGAGAAAACAGTTTGTCATGTTTTGTTTTTTTATACTTTTTACATTAATCTGTAACCTACTTACCATTTTCCGTTTTTATTTTTTTTCACAATTTTGTTACAATGCCTTCTAACAAATACCCAAGCTTGAATTAACAAACCGGACACAAAGTGCCACGTCTTAACAGGTTGTTGCCTCATGGTCACCTTTATGCCACATTACAATGTATTTTTACTATCATCGGCCTGGTGATGATGTGCCGTCTTCATACATTTCTCCAATTTTACCCTATACCAAATGTAAACAGCTTATTTTACATTGTGCTTACGTGAACGTATCTTGTGAAGCATCTGTCGTGTGTTTTTTAAATTGCTGTAAATTCCCTTGTTCAGCATTCGGCAATTGACTTTTTACAATACTGAAACATCCAAATGTACATATGTCCGCAAAACCGCAGATAATAAATGGCATATTGACAGCAACCCTATGCTACCAGTAAACTTGGGTATTATCCAAATCAGACTTACCCAAAATCAATACCTGCGAGATGAGATGCTTGAGGAGAGTTGCCAACTTAACTATTCGAGACAGAGCAAGAAATGATGTTATCAGACAGACAGTGGGATCAGCACCTTGTGCCGCATATACTGAAATGTTGAAGATCAAATGGTTCGGTCATCTCGTAAAATACAACAACATGAGTTACTAGCGCTGGCCCTGCATCACAGAAGATCTGATTCGAGAGCAAAAGGAAGCCCGAGAAGAACATGGATTGACGACATCAAAGATGTACAATCACATGGAATGACACTATCCAGTGCCACCCATCGGGTACTGGATTGTCAATAATATCTCACCACGACGCTTTACGGCAAAAAAGAGAAGATGATAATGATGATGGTGAATAAACGCAAATGAAGCATTAATGATTTTGTCATAATTTCGTCAATTATCTCTTCAGTTTCCCCGGCTCCTTGTCCTTGTCTATCAAGCCTGTGTCCTTAGTACTCTTCTTTATGGCAGTGAAACATGGACAACTTACTCACACCAAGAGAAACGTTTAAACAGCTTTCATATGCGGTGTCTGCGAGGAGTTCTTGGTATTAAGTAGCAAGACAAAATCACAAATACTGAAGTATTGGAAAGATCAGGTTGTGAGACAGTTTATTCCATGCTCAGTCTTCGTAGACTTAGATGGATAGGATATCTTAGGAGGATGGATGATGGAGAATACCAAAGGACATCTTTTTTGGTGAATTACAGATGGGTAAGAGATCTCAGGGTCGGCCTCTACTACGATACAAAGATGTGTCTAAGCGGGACATGATTGATACAGGCATTGATAATGCACATTGGGAGCAAGTCGCAGCTGAACGTGTTGCATGGAGGGCAAATATCAGAAATGGAATAAAGACAAAGGAGAACATTATTGCAGAAAAGTCACACACCGAGCGTTTGAGACGTAAGATGGTGCATGATGGTGGAAATGACCACGTGTTCAGACCACTGTGAACGGACATTTACAGCTCAAATTGGCCTTATCAGTCACATGCGCTACCGCCATAGGTAAAAGTGATTATGCCTTTTTAAAGCACAAACTATCGTCTGTCAAGACGGCAAGGTGCCAATGATTGATTCCCCGGCTCGTAAATTTTCGCTCATGATTGTATACATCCCCCGAATATTACTATTATTATATCACCTATATTTTAATACACCCCCCAGGAATTGTTACGTATTATTTTCAAATATTTTATATCTCCCCAAAGAGTTTCTATGTTTTACTGCCATCAAATGTCTATATATTTCTAAATGTAAACATCCATATTAACTCTTACATTTTAATGTTTTTTTTTTCTATTTCTTAGCTTTAGAATACTTACGCAATGTTACAATATTCAAGAATATTCACAAATAATCCTTTTTTTAATATATTGTCGATATAATATGTTATTAGTTATTATTAATGGTCAAATAACATTACTAGAATTACAGATGTTTAACATATGCATATATTATCTTATTATTATTATGTTACTATGTAATGCGTAAGCTTTGACACAATGGAAGGGGTTTAAACTTGATGCTTTTGAAATGTGACTTTCAGAATTCTGGGCGAGTTTCTTCAATGGGGGAAAAGATACAAATAATAAAGTTATATCATACATCAATATAAAATTGGTGCTACATAAAGAAACTTTTTTAAAACATTGGAAGACACGGTCACATGACATAGCAGATCTATTGAAAACCATTATGGTAAGAAAAGTTGAGAGCACAGATGTTGATAGCCTCGGTGGTACAAGGGGAAAGACATCCAAGTATGGCCAGAATACAGCCAGAGGAAATGTGTAACAAAGTCTGGCACTAGATGTAAGAATACAGCCAGAGGAAATGTGTAACAAAGTCTGGCACTAGATGTAAGAATACAGCCAGAGGAAATGTGTAACAAAGTCTGGCACTAGATGTAAGAATACAGCCAGAGGAAATGTGCAACAAAGTCTGGCACTAGATGTAAGAATACAGCCAGAGGAAATGTGTAACAAAGTCTGGCACTAGATGTAAGAATACAGCCAGAGGAAATGTGCAACAAAGTCTGGCACTAGATGTAAGAATACAGCCAGAGGAAATGTGTAACAAAGTCTGGCACTAGATGTAAGGGAAATACAGTTTCACCAATCTTCACGCGTGTGTCTGCAGTGGATGATGATGATGGTGGTGATGATGATGATGATGATGATGATGATGATGATGATACGATGATGATGTTGATATGACGATGATGGTGATGATGATGATGATGATGATGATGATGATGATGATGATGATGATGATGATGATGATGATATTTTTTGTTGGTTCGCTGTGAACTCAGGGGTAGTCTATACACGTATTACTTCTACTGCAAGTTGCCACTGCTAGAGAATGCACTGGAGTGATCTAATGCATTAAATTGTTGTTCTTGAATAATAAACAGCATTGTAAAGATGTTGTAAATCGTCAAGTATGACCAGGTCACACTGAAGATTACAAAATGGTATTGACAAAAGGGCGTGTTGCTGGCGAGCCTGCTGGGAGAGTCAGAATAAAAACAAAATATGACAGAAGCTGGGTGGACAGAGAACACACAGGGATACAGTCGAACGTTTCCGCCAAAATCTTTGTCAAGGGAACAACAAACACAGAACTTCAACACTCTGGCAGATAATGGGATGTCAGGAACGGACAACACAAAGGAATACTTCTCTATGCGGATATCGAATAACGCTAAAACGACATGACGTGGCCGTCTGAGGTACATTTCGTTGTCGTTAGCCATTATATATCTTGGCTCTACAATTAACAACAAATGGGGAGCTTTTCAAAAGAAGTCAGAAGGAATTGACCTAAACAATACAGAAGTCAGAAAACTTTCAGTGTCTATGGTACTATACGAGAAAGTAACTGAAGATAAAAATGTAATGAACAGGCATCTTTCGTGTGGCAATATACGGATGTGATTCATTGAGCATTTAACAAAGCCAGAGACGAACATAAAACCACTTGAAGTTAAATAGTATAGACAAGTTCCCTGAGATAAGGTGAACCCAAGAGAAACACAACATACCGGAATTCTGCAAGATGTGAACGTGCAAGAAACTGTCTCCTCAATAGCAGTAGGTCTGGGAAACTGGGATACTTTGGTCCCTTCATAACTCACAGTGCTGTAGGGGGAACAGTGATGGGAGGCCTGGCTCCTGGGTGATGGATCCAGGCTCTGGCAACACGGCGTGGAGCATGACAATAACCACAAGGTGTTGGTGACAATACGTGGCAGCGGAACTGGCTAAGGTTGTAGAGTCTTTCTGTTTGCTCTGATGACAGTTACTCTCTGTCAAGGACTTGTTATGCGATGAAAGGTCGGGATTCACAGTGTCGTCATTGTACAACGGCTGACATCAGACGCCTCGGATATTTCTAGCGTCCAAATTCAGTGTTCAGGCGACATTACAACATCTGCTTTTGTTTATTTCTGACCTTGTCCAAACGGGGACTGAGATCTGTGGCGAGACATGGACGACTACGCCAGTTGGCCGTGCACGTCATGATGATGATGACCTGACAAGGTGCATTATCTTATGAAAAAGATGATGATGATTAAGTACGCCCCCCCCCCCCTTTTTTTATTTTTTCCTGGCTCAATTGCAGCTTGGGAGCAAGTCGCCGCTGGTCGCGATGCACGGAGTGAAAAGATCAAGAATGAAATAAAGACAACGGACAAAATGATTGCAGATAGGTCACACACTGAGCTCGTGAGACGACAGTTGGTTCATGATATTGGAAATAACCATGTGTTCACATGTATTCACTGTGGACGAGCATTTACAGCGTGAATTGGTGTGATCAGTCACATTCACCACCGCCATGGGTTGTAGTTATTATGCCTTTGTTTTAAGCACTATGTAACAAACTGTAGTCTCTCAAGACGGTAGAGTGAGAGCAGCATGTAAGTAGGATTCCCGGCATCTTTCCATTGATGTGGTGTCCTGTGTTCGGTTAATGTACCGACACGTAATAAAAGCACACACGTGAATTTTAGTGTAGGATCATGGGAAACGAGTAGAAATAAAGCAATATGTATATTTGTATGGTGAATGTATTTCCATCCCGGGGTGTTTATAGAAAAAAGGCCTTACACTCTTGATATAACTGGCTGAATATGCTACAGGTTATCTAGCAAATCTGAGCTAGTTCTCTCGTTGACTGAAGTTGACTGTTCATGTCTGCAATGTTGTCTTTAGTAGACACTTCTAGCTACCTACAAAATGGCCGGCGAGTTAGTGTGCTTGATAGGGACTCCTGTGGTTCTCCTACATGCGAGGCACGTTCTAAACACATGTCAGTTCCATAATAAGCCAGCTGCTATTTATTTACAGATAAGTACAAAAGTAGCCTTCATATATATATATATGTGTGTGTGTGTGTGTGTGTGTGTGTGTGTGTGTGCGTGTGTTCATATATTTGTATCAGTGTATGTGTGCTGACGAAGACTTTAGCCGGAACGCCCATTGTGTCACCTGTGGTTATACTCTCGTACAGCTGACAGAGTCCGCTTCTCGTTATCGTCGATTCACTCAGTGTGGTGGATATGGGCCTACGCTGAGGCTGTCATGAACGCGGTCGGACGAGACTTCGACCACGCCGTTCGTCGTCCGCCAACTGAGGAAAAGACTGACCACCTAATCCAGGGTGCACTCCGGCCTACAACATGTGACGGTCCTAACAGGCCCATAACCCGTCACTGCTTGTAATACTTGTATATGTTCAGATGAAACATGAATACATGTGTGTTTTATTTCGCAGATAGCGCCGTGGTGATTCCAACTTTTCCAGTGTATGACCTTCTGCCAGAATCTACGCGCTTCGACTACTTCCGTTACCAGGGAAGCTTGACCACACCCCCGTGTTATGAGTCGGTGATTTGGACAATTGGGACAGACGTCATCGAAATATCTGAGGAGCAGGTAGTCACATATGCTGGGCTGGACGCTCATATAATTGTCTTCACTATAACAGATCCTTGTCTCCTCGTGTCAGATAATTTGCCTTCCTTCAAATTTCTAAACAAACGCTCATACATATTAGTATTATTAGCCTGATCCCTAACGATTAGACGAGGGGGCTTATAATGAAAACCTGACATCATTTTAAAAAAATGAATTGGTGATTATACTCTGAAAAAGTACAGATGCAGTCACCACTGCGCTCAATGCAAGTTCTCTAGCGGCGATAAAGTGCTTCGATTCCGACTCTGAGGGTCATTACTCGGTGACCTGGTCGTGAACAGTCTGGCACAGACGTCACACAGTTTTCAAACTTCCTACTCCACACATACACTTGCTGGACTGACAAGCATGCATCACCATACTGGACCTTCATTTGCCGATGACTTTCTATAGTTTTCACTGATAAAATGCCGATAACAGAACGATGCTAGTCAAAAGTGGGGCGACCATCTTTAAACTGTCCATATGACGTCATCTTGTCCGTGATGTCACGTGGTTAACACTCTCGGCATCGTCCACAACAATATTGACAGGTTACAAGACAATTGCCTTGAGGTAACTCCCGTAATTAATAAAGAAGAGTTAACTTCAATGCTTTGTAGCTCAAAATAAGAATGAGAAATAATAAAGGCTCACCTCAACTGTTGGAATTCAATGCGAACAAGCAGCTGACGCAATCCAATCGAAATACTCACACACGTTTTATTAATGCGCTAGATTATTACAATGGGTTTGTCCAGACCATAAACCGCCCTTTTAACACAGGGTCAGTGTTTACAAAACATCGGCGACTAAATCCTATGTTATCCAACTTCAGCTTGGAGCGGAGTCTATCTCGCCATTCCAACTTCAAAATTGGTCTAGGTTTTCCATGCCTTTTGTTCTTCTATTTGATATTGATCATTTCTTCGTCAGACTAATCCTCCTCCTGTTATTTCCCAGTCAAGCCTCGCACTCCTCACATCCAGATCTTCAAACGAACACGGGCTTCACGAAAGTACATCCGCGCCTTAGAAGAATCACACAACGTCTGTTTATGTTGTCGTCTGACGTCTTCGGTTTCTAAGTTTCCCTTAGTTTTCGTGTTCGTTGTTCACTTTGGTACGTCCTTGTGGATAATTATGGATAATCCCTTTCTCTCCTTTTACCTATTTCCTTCTGGTGCGTACCCGTCATATGGCAACAATGGCGTCGTTTTTGAAATGTATCACACTTTTAACGTTTTCATTTGAAACCCCTTCGTATTATTATTCATCAAGATCAAGTGCCCTGCCAGCTGGCGTAGGCGTTCATGTCTCTCCCCAGATCTCGGTCTCTGGATAAGTTCTGCTGCTGATATTCCTCCATGCCCCATCTCAATCTATCCAGCATCACTTCTCTTGGTCTGCCTCTGCCTCTCTTCCCCTCGATCTTTCGAGTTGTCACGATCTTCCCCAATGCCTCTCTTCTCATCACATGACCGAAGAAAGATGTTTGTCTCTTTCTTGTTGTATATAATGTTCTAATTTCATTAGCCTGTTTCAGGCAGTCGTCGTTAGTTACTCTGGCAGTCCAAGCAATTCTCAACATTCGTCTCAGGAACCACATCTCTGTTGCTTCTAATTTCTTCTTAAACTGTTCATTTACATTCCAAGATTCACTGCCATACAGCAAAACTGGTTCTACATAGCATTTCAGCACTCTCTTTCTTACATTCAGTGATAGTGACTTATTGCATAAGATACTCTTCATTTTCTGAAATGTGGCTTTTGCTTGCCCTATAATGCTCTTAATCTCTGTTGTACATCTTCCATCTGATGTTATAAATGTCCCTAGGTATCTAAAATTATCCACTTGGTTAAGGATTTTCCCTTCTATTTCTATGTCACATTTTGGTGTCACCATTTTGTTTTATATCACCATTGTTACTGTTTTCTTGATATTCAAGGAAAGTTCTTTCTGTGCACTCTCTGTTACTACAGTATCCAACAATTGTTGTAGGTCTGTTGATTTATCCGCCACCAATAGTGTGCCATCCGCATAGCGTATATTATTTATATTATAACCTCCAACTAGTATTCATGGCATCTCTTTGAGCTCTCTCATTATTACTTCGCTATATATAGAGAAGAGATCTGGTGACAAGACACACCCCTGTCGTACTCCTAGCTTTATCTGTTCGTAACTACCCTCTTTATTTCCCATTTTAATTGCTTCTACTTGGTTCCAGTAAACATTCTTTATTATTCTTAAATCTTTTCCATCGATGTTGATATCTTCCAACATTTTAATCAGTTCATCATATTTTACTTTATCAAATGAATTAGTTTAATCTATGAAGCACAAATATATGTCTCTCTGTTTCTCTATTGACGTTTCTATTAGTGTCCGTAATGTATATATTGCATTGTTTGTGCCCTTTCCCTCCACAAATCCATACTGTTCTTCACTAATTTCCATTTTCTTTCTGGTTCTTCCCATTATGATTCTGAGTAGAAGCTTAGTGATATGGTTTATAGGGTTAATTGTACGAAAATCTTCACAATCAATTGCTCCTGGTCTTTTTGGTATAGCTATAAATACATATTTCAGCATATCATTGGATAAAATATCCACTGCTGTAAATATCATTCAACATTTTGGTTAATATATCTACTCCAAATTCTCCCAATACTTCTAATTCTTATATTGTGATTTCATCTGTCCCAGCTGTTTTTCCTTTCTTCATGTGTTTCATAGCGTTAGCGACTTCTTCTTTTAGAATAGGTGGACCTTCTAAGTTACTTTCTTCCGTTAATTCTTTCTTTTTTCCAACATATAATTCTCTTATTTACTCATTCCACCTCTTCATTATAGCACCTTCCTCCAATAATATCTTTCCTGTTTTTGATTTCAAACACCCTGTATTTATTCTTATTTTTCTTCCCGTGAGCTCACTGATTTGTCTGTGCATATTGTTTGTATCTGTAATGGCATTTAATTCAATTTTCTGCACTTCTCGTTTAACCAGCTTTCTTTTGCCTTCCCACATTTATCTTTCATTTCTTTATTTATCTTAGCGTATTTTTTTTTTTTTTTTTTTTTTTTTTTTGGGTCAATTTTACTCTGTTTTCTTTCGTCCATCAGCATTAAGATTTCTTCATTCTTCCATTTTTTCTTAGGTATTTGGCTTCTCTCCGGTAATATTTCTTTGTTAGTTTGATGAATGGAGTCCCTTAACATTTCCCGTTGCTCATTTATTATTATTATTATTATTATTATTATTATTATTATTATTATTATTATTATTATTATTATTATTATTATTATTATTATTATTATTATTATTATTATTTGGCTATTTGTTACCTGCTAGGTATATATACGTTTAATAGTATGCCATTGCTTTCCAGACGGTTGACGCTCAAACCATCGAAATCAGTGCAAAGTGATCTGATCCCCAACCGCTTGACGCTGATTTCGACCCATCAGCTATGTCGAGGAGTTGTGACACTGTGTTCACTAAACCCGCAACTATGTTGAGGAGTTGCTAACACTGACCACTCATGCCAACACTGACCACTCATGTTTACACTGACCACTCATGCTAACATTGACCACTCTTGCTAACACTGACCACCCATGCAAACACTGACCACTCATTCCAACACTGACCACTTATGCCAACACTGACCACTCATCCCAACATTTACCACTCATGCCAATACTGACCACTCATTCCAACACTGACCACTAATGCCAACACTGACCACTCATGCCAACACTGACCACTCATGCCAACACTGACCACTCATGCCAATACTGACCACTCATGCCAACACTGACCACTCATGCCAACATTGACCACTCATGCCAATACTGACCACTCATGCCAACACTGACCACTCATCCCAACATTGACCACTCATGCCAACACAGACCACTCATGCCAACACTGATCACTCATGCAAACACTGACCACTCATCATAACACTAACCTTGGTTTCTCCCCAGGTCAACACTGACCACTCATCCTAACACTAACCTTGGTTTCTTGCCAGGTCAACAGTGACCACTCATCCTAACACTAACCTTGGTTTCTTCCCATGTCAACACTGACCACTCATCCTAACATTAACTTTGGTTTCTCCCCAGGTCAACACTGACCACTCATCCTAACACTAACCTTGGTTTCTCCCCAGGTCAGCACTGACCACTCATGCTAGCACTAACCTTGGTTTCTCCCCAGGTCAACAAGTTCCGGGCGCTATAAGACGAAACCCGCCACCCCCTGGTAGATGACTACAGACCAATTCAAAAACTCAATGAGCGCACGGTTATCACCACTCACCTCATGTCAACACTGACCACTCATCCTAACACTAACCTTGGTTTCTCCCCAGGTCAACACTGACCACTCATCCTAACACTAACCTTGGTTTCTCCCCAGGTCAACACTGACCACTCATCCTAACACTAACCTTGGTTTCTCCCCAGGTCAACACTGACCACTCATCATAACACTAACCTTGGTTTCTCACCAGGTCAACACTGACCACTCATCCTAACACTACCCTTGGTTCTCCCCAGGTCAACACTGACCACTCATCCTAACACTAACCTTGGTTTCTCCCCAAGTCAACACTGACCACTCATCCTAACACTACCCTTAGTTTCTCCCCAGGTCAACACTGACCACTCAGCCTAACACTAACCTTGGTTTCTCCCAGGTCAACACTGACCACTCATCCTAACACTAACCTTGGTTTCTCCCCAGGTCAACACTGACCACTCATCCTAACACTAAACTTGGTTTCTCTCCAGGTCAACACTGACCACTCATGCTAACACTAACCTTGGTTTCTCCCCAGGTCAACAAGTTCCGGGCGCTGTACGACGAAACCCGCCACCCCCTGGTAGATGACTACAGACCGATTCAAAAACTCAATGAGCGCACGGTTATCACCACTCACCTCATGTCAACACTGACCACTAATCCTAACACTAACCTTGGTTTCTCCCCAGATCAACACTGACCACTCATCCTAACACTAACCTTGGTTTCTCCCCAGGTAAACACTGACCACTCATCCTAACACTAACCTTGGTTTCTCCCCAGGTCAACACTGACCACTCATCCTAACACTAACCTTGGTTTCTCCCCAGGTCAACACTGACCACTCATCCTAACACTAACCTTGGTTTCTCCCCAGGTCAACACTGACCACTCATCCTAACACTAACCTTGGTTTCGCCCCAGGTCAACACTGACCACTCATCCTAACATTAACCTTGGGTTCTTCCCAGGTCAACACTGACCACTCATCCTAACATTAACCTTGGTTTCTCCCCAAGTCAACACTGACCACTCATCCTAACACTAACCTTGGTTTCTCCCCAGGTCAACACTGACCACTCATCCTAACACTAACCTTGGTTTCTCCCCATGTCAACACTGACCACTCATCCTAACACTAACCTTGGTTTCTCCCCAGGTCAGCACTGACCACTCATCCTACTACTACCCTTGGTTTCTCACCAGGTCAACACTGACCACTCATGCTAACACTAACCTTGGTTTCTCCCCAGGTCAACACTGACCACTCATCCTACCACTAACCTTGGTTTCTCACCAGGTCAACACTGACCACTCATGCTGACACTAACCTTGGTTTCTCCCCAGGTCAACACTGACCACTCATGCTAACACTAACCTTGGTTTCTCCCCAGGTCAACACTGACCACGCATGCCAACACTGACCACTCATTCCAACATTGACCACGCATGCCAACACTGATCACTCATGCAAACACTGACCACTCATCATAACACTAACCTTGGTTTCTCCCCAGGTCAACACTGACCACTCATCCTAACACTAAACTTGGTTTCTCCCCAGGTCAACACTGACCACTCATGCTAACACTAACCTTGGTTTCTCCCCAGGTCAGCAAGTTCCGGGCGCTGTACGACGAAACCCGCCACCCTCTGGTAGATGACTACAGACCGATTCAAAAACTCAATGAGCGCACAGTCATCACTACTCACCTCATGTACAGATCAAACAGTGCCGGCTTTATCGTGACCCCTCACCTGGTGGCATCCGTTCTCTCCATGCTGCTCACGGGGTTGTGTTTATTTTAACATCTATTTCCAGATAGATTAAGGACGCAATTTTTGAATCTCCCGCTTAATTTTCCATAGATGTTCAGGGGACGGAATTTTAATATTTGTTATAATTATCTCCCTTATGTGTGTGTTTCGTATTGTTTGACTACCTTATTTATTTGTGTGGGTACCACAGCAGGGGAAGAACAAGAGAGAAGATGCGGGACAGTTTGACATCCTGGCATGGAGAAATATGTCCATCAGTCTTGACTGGCAGTAGACGAGATAGAAAGCTGTAGAAAGACACGGTGATCAACGCAACACGACATGGACTAAAAGGATATCATTGGATATTTTGCCCTTATGTCTCCCATTGAACATGTTATCATTATGTCCCCCATTGAACATGTTATCGTTATGTCCCCCCAATCGAACATGTTGTCCTTATGTCCCGTATTGACCAATTCCTGTGACCTTCTGCCAGTGGAAGACTTCGCTAGAGCCACTGAGTGGAGTTTGGTCTATTTGGGGCCATCTTTGAGCCACTAGAATCCGTGTCTGGTAGGGCTCTGCGCGTCTGTCCGGCCCACACATTGGGTTTCTGTGGGAAAGTAAAGGAAGACTGCGTGGCACTGGTTGCATAAGCCATGTGTGGATTCGGTCATTGATATAATATTGTTAATTTACATCATTGGGGTTTTGTTTTGTTGATTTTTATTAGCTCATCATTCATTCAATGTGCGTGTGTGTATGCGCCTGCGCGCGCACGAAATATTTTCTAATATGGAATTGTTGACAGGCTACATGCGAGTCTGTGTGCGTGCGCGTGTGGGTGTGTGTCTTTGCCACAATTCTCTTAATTGTATGTTGACAGTTTTTGTGCTTGCATGATGTATTCTCTCAAAGCGATAATGTTATGTGTTTGTTGACATTTCTCTCTCTGTCTCTCTCTGTCTCTTTCTCTCTCTCTCTCTCTCTGTCTTTCTCTGTGCCTCTCTGTGTCTCTCTTTCTCTCTCTCTCTCTCTCTCTCTCTCTCTCTGTGCGTGCGCGTGTGTGTGTGTTGTCAGTCATAATCACATGTTTTATGTGTGCGTGTTTGTGTAAAGAATTATTTCAGTGTTAAGTAAATGTTGAATTCTGTTTGTATGTTTGTGAAAAGAATGCTTTCAGTGTTAACTAAATGTTGAGATTCTGTGTGTATGTATGTGTGTGCATGTTGTTGTTGTTTTGTTTTTTTTTATAGCCTTTAATGTATTCTCCCACAATTGTATACGAATATTGACAGACCCACCCCCATTTCCCCTCCCTACCTATGTATATGTGTTGCTGTTTTATTTATATCAACAGTACTCTGTCCAACCCTTGTGGGTCACAACTGAGGTTTTAGTGTCCAGTGTTATTTCATGTAATGGTTATTTCAGCTTCTCTGATATATTTGCTATTTGATAAAATATACATCATATAATCATGTCTTTCTCGGAATTGTGATATTTATATTGTACTTTCACGCTACACTCCTCTCCATTTACGTACAGCTTCTCAATATTTGTGTGCGCACGTGCTTGCATGTGTGTATTTTGTGTGAGGTAAAATAAGATCAGTGTTAAGGTAGTCTCCCACACTTATGCCGAGGTGTGTGTATTTTGTGCGAGGTAAAACAAGACCGGTTGTAAGGTATTCTCCCACACTTACGCCGGTGTGCGTGTCTAAGGGGTAGCGAGCGCGTTTCCGAATCCTGCATACTGGGGTTGAATTCAAGTACAGGTTATTTTGTGTTGAATGTTAGCTGTGATATGAGCGTCGGTCGTTCAGAAAGCAAGATGCAAAACTGTCTAGAAAATCACAGGCACAAAATGCTACGGTTGACTGCGAGGCCCTATACAGGGCATGCAATTAACTTGAACTCACTCTTGCGTAAATGTTGATACTGTCCCTCTCCTTCCCTTGTGGCTGTGAGTGATTTTGTCATTGTTTTAAGGTGTATACTCAGCTGAGGCCAGCGTGGCCAAGAGGTTTATTATGCTGATGCTGTAACTTCCTGTGCGCTAAAGGCGATTTAAGATATTCTCAGTGATATGTGAATGTTGACAGACTCTGTCTGTGTGTGTGTAGTATTATTTCCCAGTTTCTTTTTTTAATGTTACATATCCCTTACAGGACGTTGCAGTCAGCACCAGCATTTTTCAGCTGCTGATGATGTATTAGGCAAGATTACGCTCAGTAGTTTGCCACTGCTTTCTGAGCGATCAGCTCACATACCCCGTAAGTTATCAACGCGGCGAGAACCTCTACCGATTCTTGGGCAGGTTACGTTACTCACGAGAATATACCGGATTACGGAGAACGACGTTAACCCCTAGGCCAGAGAGACCGGCCAGTACTATGTGAATATTGACAGACTCTCTCTCTTTGTCTGTGTGTGTAGTATTATCTCACAGTACTATGTGAATGCTGACACACTCTATCTCCCTCTGTGTGTGTAAATTATTACCTTAGTGCGATGTGAAAGCTGCCAGACTGTTTGACATGAAATCCTTCAGTCCATCGCTGTATTCAGTAGTTGTGAAATAAACAAACGTCTAGACACGTGATAATGATGGCTGTTATGTTATACGCTCATGATTCTCTTCAATGTGTTAGCCTCTGATTGTGCTGTACAAGTAAATACCTGGCATCATCACATTAACTCTTTCCCTCCCAAGCAGCATATGACGTGTGTCTGGCTCTTGGCCATCAATCCCGGCCACTGTGTCATGTGTTCTCATACTATTTACATTTGGTGTAACCAACCTACAGAAATCTGGCTTCTCCTGTCACCACTTCTATTGTATAATCAACCTGTTTGAAAGTAGTACGGAATCTGTCATCAGATACAAAGGATAATTAAGACACCTCACAGCAATAAAAAGACGAGACAAGGATGTGTTTTATCACCTGCTAATTTCAACAATCATAGTGAGATATACTCATCGCTGCAGCCACAGAATTTGTCATTTTTGGCTGATTCTCTCTTTGATTTATTTGGTTGTTTCGGGATTTGAGATTTAAATATTGAGCACAACCCACTACTGGCAACGCCGATTGTATTCTGGTATGAACCTAAGGCCTATCCACGCCAATGTGGAAGCACTAGACTCGAATTTCGCTCTCGTTTGAGCTTGTCAGTAGTGCATATCCTTGTCCGGATCCGGAAACAAACCCCGGATCACTGGCGTGTGAAGCAGGTGTGTAACCACTAGACCACGCGGCACACAGCCAAATTATCACAACAGAATATTACGTTACCCATCGTAGGCTGTAGCTCAAGATTTGCCCGATCGCCACGACTGACGTCCGACGTCAGCCAAGAAGTGAACTCACAAAGAGAACTGTATACTCACATCAGAAAAAATATTTTGATTCTCTCTTTGTCAATTGTGGTGAGGACAAGTGTTATACTTAGCCAATCCTGATGTACGGAAGTGAATCATTGACAATTGGCAAATAAGTGGAGAAATTATGTGGAAGCTACTGGGATGTGACTTTGTAAAAGAATTGATGAGTACACCGTGGACAGATAGAAACAGCAACGAAGGTATCTTGAAAGAAGTGAATTCACAAAGAAAACTGTATACTCACATCAGAAAAAGACAGTCTACATTCTGCATGTCATGAGAAGTGGAAATCTGTTGTTTGTCGCCACACATGGAAGTTGGAGAGGAGGAGAGGCAGGGGGAAACCAAAACAGAAGATGGACATCATGGCCTGGAGGATCGTTGGTATCAGACATGATTGACAGCACAATAAGGCTGTGGACAGACATGATTACGAATGCCATAAGGCATGGACTATGAGAATTAATGCTCTCGGCTGGCAACTTGTTCTGATGACAGCTCAAGCTAGTTGCGGCAAAACCTGGTGCAGTGTAGTAAACGAACGAACAAACTTTATTTTCAAAGGGTTTCGAATATAAGTAGAACTGTAAGATGTTCAACAGTCTATTTCCTTCCAGAGCATCCCTTGCTATTATCTACCGAAGTTCTTGCTTGCCTGTCTTAAACCTTTCCCCCGAGCAGTTTTCCCACCAGGATAGTCTTAAAGCAGTGGTTCTCAACCGGTGGGGAGGGGAATTAAGATTATTTCAAGATCGCGTTAATACAAGAGCCGATTACTTGATATTGTTTTTCACTTCATACTGTACGTCTCACCCTTCTAAAATTCATTTTATAAAGTAGACCCACAAATCACGTTTTATGTGGACGTCTAGACTTGTTTTAGTATGTGCTATTAAATTTAGCTTCCATTACTACGTATACTGTGTAGGGGTGGAGGCGGGGTACTAGGGGAGTTAGGTAGGAAATACGACAGGAGAGGGGGGAGGGGGGGGGGAGAATGATGTTCTGAAAATATGGAGGGGGGCACGGCCACATTTTTAGTTTTAGGTAGGAAATACGAAAGGGGGGGGGGGGGGGGAGAATGACGTTCTGAAAATATGGTGAAGCGGGCCACGGGCCAAAAAAGGTTGAGAACCACTGTCCTAAAGGATCAATTTCCAATATAGGAGACTGGTGATCTTGTGAAATGTCAAACCATGATTACTCCCATTTACCAGCATGATAATGTCCATTTTTAGCTCTCAAAATATTTTATTTCTCAAACTTTTATCTTTTTCAATCATTCTGACCTCAGGCATAGTTTCTTTACCACTTTATATCTGTGATTTTGTATGCACACTTTTGTTGATTGAGTCAATCATCATCAAGTGTCCTGCTGGGTGCTGGTAAGTGTCCAACGTATGTCCACTTGTGTGCTGAGATTGTCTCGTGCCGTGGCAAGTCTGCCAAAACACCAACAGCATGTGTCCACTTATGTACTGTGACTTTCCTGTGCCGTGACGAAAGTCTGCCAGGAATCATCTGATGTGTGGGACACCGGTCAAGTGATCATCCAATCTGCTTTGTGCTCTGAAGGTTCATGTTCACATTCACAGGTTTAGATCACAAGTTAAGTATTTTTTTAACTTCACAAAATTCACGATAAACTCACATGTGTTATACCAATATAAACTCGACAAAGTTACACAAAGCATTCACATATACCATGTCAACTTGGGCTGCAGAAATGTACTCCCTCTCACCTTCTTATTCCTCTCCTGCCCTATATCAACTATGAGGACATAAACCTTTGACCAACCCAGGCCCAGCCGCTCTGTCTTTTGCTATCTCCTGCAGCTCCCTCAATGTCCTCGCGTGCAACCACCCCCTCTCCCCCTTGTCCATAGGCAAACTACCACCAAGGTGTGCATTCCCTGCTAGCTTATCAGCCTGTTCATTCCCCCGTACCCCGCATGGCCAGGGCAAAATATCCATACAATTCTCACAATCTGTGACCTCCGAAGCGACGAGAGCCATTCCACAAGAAACATTCCTTTCTCCACCTTACTAAGCATACTTTGAATCCGTAATGAATACAATGTGTGTTGCAGTAGTCTCCTCCAGTCAACGGAATGCCGCTGTTACTGCCTCCAACTCCATTCTCATGCTGGAGGTCGTAGTCTCATATGCCAGGCTCTCCGTTGTCAAGACTCGCCCATTAGCCTTTGCAATAAAGCCCCAGCCACTACGTCTGTTTCTCACCACTGACCCATCGGTGTAGATGACTATGTCACCTTGATGTGTGTTACTCTGGATCAGCTGTTGCACTTCAAACTCAGTGCGGCCCGCTGCCCATTCTCTGCACTCACGACCCAGTGTTGTTATTACATTGTGCCAGTCCGTCATGTCTTCCAGACCTTCAACCCACTCTCTTTCACGATTGATGGCCTCTAGATCACACACCTGACGTACAGAAAGTTCTGCCTGTGCCATCCAGGACCTGCCTCGTCTTAGTCTATGACCCTTGACCATATCCATTGCTGCGTGCAGCGGGTAATCCCTATCTGCAGCAACTCTCAGGTACCATTTGGCCTGAAGGACCCTATGCCTATCTGCCATTGTTGGTAGCGCCAGGATATGCCTCATGCATATAATTGGTGTGTCCTTAGTGCACCCCAGGATTAACCGCATGGCGGCATTCTGTATGCGCTCTAACCTTTCAAACTGGCTCTTTGATACTGTCAGCAGCCCCAAACCATACACAATGACAGAAATTATTAACTGCTGAAAGAGTCTGTACAGCATCCTTTGATCTACCCCGGTTGTTGCCATAGCCCTCAATGCATTAAGTCCCCCACCAGCCTTCACCACCAAGGCCTCCACATGATCCTTAAAAGACAAACACCTGTCAAAGGTGATACCCAAGTACTTCAATGTACTCTCTCGACTAAGAGGACATCCATTCAACATAATACCTGGGACATCTGCCTTGACGATCCAGTTATCCAGGGAGTACCACACAACCGATGCCTTGTGTAATGGCCCCTGCGTCCCTGCACCACTCCGCCACCCTGTTTACCACCACCACCTGTAAGTCTTTCGCCAAACTAGCCCTGTCTCTGCCCCATCTGTACACCGGCACATCATCTGCAAATGTCCAGATTCTACCCACACCTGGTGTCTCAATAGCTGCCATTTTGCTGGTGTAGACATTAAAGAGCATGTCCCCCCCCCCAATATCAATCATGTCTGTCTATAATCCTCTTCTCCTTGTACGTCTCCCGCTAGTTCATGTGCTTGTGGGTCCCAGACAAGAGAGTTTCTAGTTAAACTGTCCTCAGTGTGTGTCCTACCCAGTGTCAGTGTCTTGTATTCACGCCTTTGTTCATGAGATACACACACACCAACATTGCCAATGTGCCATCATAGCATGTAAAGACAGCCAATAGTAACACAGTAGAAAATACAAACAATTAGGTGTGTGTAGCGCCTGCAAAAAGGTGAGAGACTAAACACGGACACAGTGTACATATCTGACAACGGACTCCATACAAGTGAACATAAATCACAGAGAAAACTTCACCTAGAAATCCAACCGAGCTCAAGCAAGTCTACAGATAAGCAAAGAACACCAGCTAACCAAATGAACTTAACAAACGAACAAACTTTTAATTTCAAAAGGTTCAGAATTGGGCAGGCAGGCGAGTCTAACATTCTGCCCTTGTGATCTCCCTCCTGTCCTCCACTATTTAATGCATACTTCACTTATAAGGCTAATAATCTTAGCCAGTGACAACAGCAAGATATGATTTATATAAACACATGGGAAATGTGCACACATCATCACAACATGACTCACATATACTAGATATTGACATGGCAACTGTCATTAGTTAAGGGAGATGTAGGGACAGATCTATTCCTGCATACATTGAAGCCTATGAGATGTGCTGCTTTGGTCACATGACAGGCCTACATCAGGTCAGTGCTGTGGGTCACACACATGTATGTCACCTGGGAGATTTCCTGTATCACAGACAGCAGAATGCTTGCTATGCTAGGATTTCACCAACACATTTGTAAGGCAGCTTGAAGTCTGTACTGAGATAGTGTTCAAATAAGTTGTGACTGTGAGCATGGGGTTGATGGTGTCTTTGATTCCTTGTGGAAGATTGTTCCACAGCTGAGCTGTGGACTACACTATGCCTGTTTAGGCTCTAGAAATAAAAGAAGCTGCCAGGAGCCTGAACCGCTGACTGAGCTCCTTGCACTAAGGAAAATCTCCAGAACCGACACCTGGTATGTTAGATCTCTGTAGGAATTAGGGAATACAGCAAAAGTGGTAGCAGACATGACATACTGTCAGATTAGCATGTTGAGATTATGTGAGATAAGATGGAAAGAAGCAGGCAAAAAGCTTCTAAACAGGTGAAACAATGCTGGTCTCAGGTCATATAAAGGAATATGCTTCGCACAGTGAAGGTGTGGCTCTGATGCTGTCTAAATGTGCAGAGAAAGCACTAACAGCGAAGGAAGCGGTCAGTTCTAGAATAATAACAGCAACATTTAGAACCACAAGAAAGTAAGTACACACAAATGTGATCCAGAACTGCACACCAAGAAATTCTAAGACGGATCCATTCAGAAGGAATTTGACAAGAAACTTCCAAGTACCAGGGGTAACCAAGGAAATGGCAAGATCAACATTTTGATGGCTGAACTGAATGCTAGGATAGGATTGGATAATACGTGTTGTTAAGAGATCATGGAGACACACTTGAGTAAACAACATAGACAAAGTTGGGGGAACATATACCAATATTACAATATGAATACAAAAAGGTCAGGAGAGCTTTCAGAGCACTAGAACATGTTTCGAAGTCACAAGAAATTAACACTAGTACCAAAATGAGAATATTTAACTTGACTGAAACCTGTCTCAATGTATGGATCAGAAACAGACTAAACAAATTACTAATTAAATAAACATTCATTAACTGAGCCTGTGAGAATAGAAGGATGAAAATGTTATGACAGGATCACTGATGAGGAGCTAAATGACAGAACTAGGACTCCAGCGAATGAAGAAGTGAAGAACAGACACTGGCACTGGATAGGATACACATTGGGACCATCAACAACGACCTTGGATGGAATCTGTCTAGCGGAAGTGAGCCCTACAACTGAGCAAAGCCGAAGTCAGATGCACTGACTAAGCAAGAAGGAAGAAGAAGAAGAAGAAGAAGAAGAAGAAGTAGAAGAAGAAGAAGAAGAAGAAGAAGAAGAAGAAGAAGATTAAACAATGACAGTAACAACAACTTCGGCCACACAGCTAATCTCTGAATTGGTCAGGCCATCTGTCTCAAGCTATACAGGTCACGGATCTGTATCATTCAGACCGGGAGTGTACATTTTCAGGTCCCCGGGAGGTCACCGCTGGAGCTACGGAGCTCATGCTTTGTGTGGCACTCTCGGCAGGTGAACTGCCATTTTGTGGAGACGAGCTAGACGGAGTCAAACTCTGTGCAATGAAATAGATAATCTCACCTGTAACCTTTAGTGTTCATCTGAAGCAATCAAACACAAAGAGTCAGCAGTGACTGCATCAAGTCTCCTGTAGACAACCATTACAGGATGACTGCTTCAGGACTACATCATCCACACATACAATGTGACACTGCGGGAGCCCTGCCAGCATGCTCACCTGCCAACCTACTGGTCATGTGTTTCCTCAACAAGGCCACTGGTTTGAGTTGACCTGTGCATCTGGGTTAGCCCAGACTTAAATAGCAACCAGGAAATGCTCTGGGAAGTAAAGGCGATGGGCGTGATACTGATCGACACAAATATGGGTGTGGCACCACATGCCCAATGTGCCTGAAGACATGGAGAGGGTTCTTGACCGACTGGACTCACCGTACACACACTACACTTCCAGGGGTGTACGTCATGCATACCTTACTCCATTTACTACTTTGTATTACAAAAAAGGCAACATGAAATTATGTAGTACTTACAGAGCAGTCTCTTGGTAAGTCATGCAAGCAAAAATTCATTAAAAATAATCACGGGAAGACTTATAAAAATATAAGAAAACATAAACTTCGAGGGTGAAATAGAGGTGCATGTGACAACATGGGAGAAATTGTACAAACAAGGCAGAGAGAACAATGTAGATCTATACTCTTGCTTTATGGACCACTCAAAGGTGTGTGCAGGACATACAGAATTACAGAACACAAGGATAGACATGAGCTTCCCATTACACTTAATACAGAACACAAGGATAGACATGAGCTTCCCATTACACTTAATACAGAACACAAGGATAGACATGAGCTTCCCATTACACTTAATACAGAACACAAGGATAGACATGAGCTTCCCATTACACTTAATACAGAACACAAGGATAGACATGAGCTTGCCATTACACTTAATACAGAATTACAGAACACAAGGATAGACATGAGCTTCCCATTACACTTAATACAGAACACAAGGATAGACATGAGCTTCCCATTACACTTAATACAGAACACAAGGATAGACATGAGCTTGCCATTACACTTAATACAGAACACAAGGATAGACATGAGCTTCCCATTACACTTAATACAGAACACAAGGATAGACATGAGCTTCCCATTACACTTAATACAGAACACAAGGATAGACATGAGCTTCCCATTACACTTAATACAGAACACAAGGATAGACATGAGCTTCCCATTACACTTAATACAGATCATAAAAACACTCTACAATGAACAACAGGCAGATGTCAGCATATGTGATGATACCACAGATTGTTTGGAAATAGAACAGTGGGTCAGACAGGGCTGTATTGTCCCCTTATCTGTTCAACTGGTATACTTGAAAATATGAGGAATGTTAGAGAATGTGTTGATGAGGATAAATATGATACTTTTGTCATCAGCGGAACAAAAATACTTACTTTCAGTATGCTAGTGACACTGGATTACTATCACCAACACAAATGGGAACTGAGAAACTAATCAAGTCAGTGCAGGGTGAAAACCAAACTTTATATCTCAATGCAACAAAAACAAATTAATGATAACCAATAAAGCAAATATGTCCTGTAACATATATATTTCATTGCAGGAGAGAAATAACAGAAAATGAACAGCTTTGAATATTTATGTTCACTGCAAATGGGTGATGGAAATGTGATGACAGAAATAAAAAGGTCAAATATGGCTGAGCAAACACTCAATTGAAAAGTTAATAGACTGGAATCGACAGAACAACAAGTCACAGTTCAAGTGTATTTCTTTTGACAACACATGGTGTGAAACTTGGATAGCTGAAAGTCCATATGTGCTGTTGAATATAAGAGTTAACAGAAGAATATTACAAATTGGAGGAAAAGAGAAAACTGATCTACCCAACAAGAACATTGAAGTAGACAGATCATTTAGACACATACAACAGGGCAATGCAATATTTTGGACACGTAAAAAGATATGAATATCTGAACAGGAGGAGGGAGGCAGACTGGGGAAGTAGGAAGACCATGTCCTAGATGGATTCAGCTTATGATGGGTAATTAACACAAGAAAGAAACAGAGGCTTATTATAGAGGAATTGTGACAGACTGTTGTGGGGAAATGTTCTGCCCAGCACAAGCCCCATGATGATGATGATGATGATGATGATGATGATGATGATGTTATTAGATTGTGAAACAGGTCAATGGTTTTCTGCTACCCATATACAACACAATGGTTTCTTGCTTCATTACAACTGCATCTCTAATAACCAAACAATGTTTGCTGTTATACATTTTTTCATCTCACAAACACATTTTATGAATTTTCCACAAATGAAAACTGAATTTGAAATACATTTTCCATAATACAAAATTACACAGCAATTTTTTAAAAATCAATTTTCCATGCCATGATTAACATCAATTTTCCACACGCACACAATGGCAAAATACTGTCCACCGAATGTTGACACTCGTACAAACTCCAATATAGATTACTCTGTTGGGATACACATCTTCACAACATAACTGACATAAGTCAAACCATGAACCCACCAGACTGCGTCAAATATACCCGAGGTGGGACAGCCCCCTCTATGAGCATTGGGCGGTTACATCCCTACAATGATCATCAGACAAGGTCATTTCTATCTTGTGAATAAGGACTTGGTTCAAATCCCTTCACTGATCGTTACATTGAGCCAGATCCACCCTTCAACAGAGGCTGCACAGACCCCCTCAGTGATCCCTAGACTGGATCAGATGCCTCCTGCGGTGCTATGAGGCTGCTCCTCTGTGGTCTGGAGGCTGTCGTACATGTCATGCTTCCACTCCCTGTCTGCGCTGATGTCCCGCACTCTCTCCACTGACCCTGGGAAGCACAATCATGATCATTTCAGTCTTCTCCACCTGTGGGAGTCATGCACATAATGATCATCTTTAGTCTGCCATATCCTACTATCAACACCAACAAGACACAAACAAATAAGTCGTGAGTACATGCATCTTTCCTGTTGCTGCGAAGACAAATATGGATGTGAATCATGGACCACTTCATGATCACTAAAGAACAAAATCTAGGCTTTTAAACTTACATGTTGCAGAAATATTCTTAGAATTGTGTGGATCACAAAAATACAAAGTCTAACAGATCTCAACTGCAGAGAAAACTGGTTCATAAACATGTCTGGGACACTGAAATACTCTGGCCGTTTAAACATCACTGATTTAGAAGAAACAGTCATGCAAGGAATGGTTAATAGAAGAAGAGGTTGGGGTGACTAACTTGTCGCTGGACACAGAACATGATAACGCCCTGCATGAAGGATCAAGAGTCTTTCCAGTGGGTTATGAGAGCGATGTTCTGCAAAGAACTTGTCACGTGATGATCATACTGGGGGATGCTAAGTTCATCATCATATGATGGCTACTCAAGTGGCGCAGGCTCTCCACAGATGCCGGTGCCTGGTGTTCTTGAACAACTCTACTGGTGACGCCACCTTCATGAGATCACCTTAGATAATCAGCCTTGCTTGTTTCATTCAGTCTGCCTCAGCCTTTTCCCTACCTATTATTTATCCAGTAAAAATGGTGCTCTCCACTGTTTCTCTTCTTCTTCTTACAGGAACAAAGAACACACTTCATCTCTTTCTTATTGTTGTATATAATGTTCTAGTTTCATTAGCCTCATAAGAGCAATCGTTGATGGTTAGTCACCAAATTGGCATCAGAAACCACATCTCCGTGTCCCCAAGCTCTTCCTTGTCTGTTCGTTCAGATGTCAAGATTCATTGCCACACAGCAAACCAGGTTTCTTCTTCTTCATTCCCCCATCTAGGGACATGTGTCACACCTAGTCATGCACCTCACAGGTCACAGTCTCTGACTTGGGCATGCCTGTGTGTCAGGTCTCCTTTCTCTAGACACACTCCCTCCAAGGTAATGGCCCCTTTTCCTAACAATTTTGAAGGGGCATTCCTTACAGCATACTTGTCATGAGCTGAAATATGAGCTCTGATCACACTGAAGAGTGTACATGGCCTTATGGAGAGAACGCTTTGATGGTGACCAAGAGAGAAAGGTCTCTCCTAAACCGGCCACTTAGATGATGACCGTGGTCAAAGGGAGACCGGGCCAGGCACTTTGTGGCACCAGTTATCATGCCGCCACTTGTTGGTTAACAACTGTGGATAAGTCAGCAAGTATTTTATACTGACAGTATTTTAGTAAAAGAGTAACAGTGACTATGGTGATCATGTGAACTGTAGATGTAAGAACAGATGTCGGAAAACCGTACAGTGTTTTGTGAAGTTATTATGTCTTACTCTGTGATTCTGGAATGACGGATGGAAGAGTGTGGAAGTTAGAACCAGAACAGTCTAGGTAACCACTCACACCAATGTCAAGTGTTGCTTCTGACAAGGCAAGGTACTGTTTAACAACCAGTCACACTGTACTCATGACAGCTTGAGGACAGACCATCTCAGCAATATATCATGTCTAAACCCACATAATGGGCCATGACACTTCCAATGTCAAAGTGTTACTGCGGACATCTTAAAGTGGTGTTACCCACAGCTAACTCATTTTACCAACAGCAGTTATCATTGGGACCCACCTCATTACAACCCACAGTATCAAACACTGTTATTGATTGTCCACCCACAAGGACCCATGGCAACTTTCTGACTCCCACCTGCCGAGGGATACTTATCCTGCACAACCTGCACATACGACCTCCTGTTTGTGGCCCTTATCTGAGAAGGCTAGATATCCAATCTCACCACACAAGAGATCAGGGGGAATGTGTGATATTAGATATCGATGGTTCTTGGAAGATATCCAATCTCACCACACAAGAGATCAGGGGGAATGTGTGATATTAGATATCGATGGTTCTTGGAAGATATCCAATCTCACCACACAAGAGATCAGGGGGAATGTGTGATATTAGATACCAATGGTTCTTGGAAGATATCCAATCTCACCACACAAGAAATAAGGGGAATTGTGTGATATTAGATATCGATGGTTCTTGGAAGATATCCAATCTCACCACACAAGAGATCAGGGGGAATGTGTGATATTAGATACCAATGGTTCTTGGAAAACTCACCCCCCTCTGCTAAAATTGGAATCTGGAAGTCTGTAAGGGGTTTTTAAAACAATAATTACCCCACCTGTCCCTCCTGGTGATTTGTGCACACATCCCACTATGTCTGACACGCCCGTTGCACTTAAATCACTGCCACTCTTGCAGTGACACTTGTCTATAGTGTGCCACTTATATTGACATTGGCAACCAGACAAAGCCTGGAAGTCTTCAGTTGTGGTGGAAACACATCTTGACCGTGCTCTGACACTTTACTGTAAACAACCAGAACCATTCAAAATGTTGTGGGAAGTACAGGTGGTGACATAACATTAACCAGACCACCCATCGAATGCCGAATGGTCTACAACAATACAAGGCTAGCATCATATACCCCGCACGACGTGTTCAAGGGTTCTCTCCTGATTTGAAAAATTGTATTACTCCACCAAAGATATAGCTGAAAATGAGAATGACAATATGTTGATGATGTCATAAATCTTCATCTTCGTCTGCTGTTGCTGTTTCTGTTGCTGCACACTACTACTTCTTCCCGCTTGTTCTAGTAATATCTATTGGCTGTTTTAATGTATGTCCCTGTAACTGGGGACTCGTTACTGAATAATTCAACCAGATGTGCGAGGACAGGAGACACAAATGCAGAATGAACATTACGTATTATGTGTCAAGTGCAAAGTCTCATGGTGAATCTCCAAGTATATGGCCTCATATGTCCACCGATAACTGTACGGTGATGTTATGAACTTGAAACTTACGATTATTTTTATAAGAGACATTAACATGAAGATCTGAATGCAAATGTAAAAGAAGACCAATCTGTAACAACTATAGTCACATTCAACTTACGCCTGTCTCCCAGAGATCCAAATCCTCTCGCCCTGGTTCCTCTCCTGAAGCCTCTAAATCCACCTCCTCGCATGCCTCGAGTTACAGCTCGGAAATTCTTGCCCCCAAAGTTACGAGGTCCAAATCGGCCCCGACCACCTCTGCCTCGGAAAAATTTGGGGGAAACATCTCGGTCGTCATGCTGGAAAATAATCAGGTCTGGCTGAAAAGGCAGTGGATACTCACATGGCGTAGGTGTCCAGAGCTAAGATTCCCATACAGAGCAGCACCTTCATGGCACAAGGATCATCCATAAGTGCTTCAGTCTCCTCCCACAGCTCACACTGGAGAATCTTAGCTCTGTGCACACACTCTGTAGGACCAGCCAGAATCTAAATACGTCTATACCAGAACCACACAAGCTGTAAATATTCTCTTTGGGTAGGTTTTCAAGTATGAAATGCAGCCTGGAAAGTGTACTATAAGGTGTGTATGTGTCTATTATGTGTGTGTGAAAGAGTGCTAGTGTGTGCTTTTCTTTTTGTATGAATGACGTTACAATAGGGGGGTGGGAGGAAGAGAGAGAGAGAGAGAGAGAGAGAGAGAGAGAGAGAGAGAGAGAGAGAGAGAGAGAGAGAGAGAGAGAGAGAGAGAGAGAGAGAGAGAGAGAGAGAGAGAGAGAGAGAGAGAGAGAGAGAACAAACGGATGGTGTCAAATGAATGTTGTAAACATATAAGCAATGCATATTACCATGTTATGAGACAGGCAGGCAGGCAGACACACATACACACGCACAAGCATAAACACATACAATCTTGCATACATACTTACATCACTTACCCAAACTCTCAGAGTTATGCACTCAATCAATAACACACAAATGCACACTCACTCGCATACACATATACTTTCTCACAATCCAAATTCACCAACAAAGAAGAGACACAGAGAGAGAGAATGTATGTACAGTAAATGTTTGTTATTTTACATGGGTATATGTGTATGCAAGAGTGTGTACTAGTGTGTTATTGAGTGGGTGCGTAACTGTGAGTGTTTGTGTAAATGATGTATGTAAGTATGTAGGTAAGTATGTATGTGTTTATGCATGTGTGAGTGTTTGTATGTGTCTGTGTTTCTGCCTGTCTCATAACATGGTAAATTGCCTTGTTTATGTTCACAGCATTAATTTGACAAAGTTTTTTCTATGTGAATGTAACATGCACAACAGATAACTGATGTACAACAGATGAGTGGTTGGAAGGGCCGATTGTAAGTCAGGTCTGTGCGCCCAACTTGTGTCCATTTCAAAATAAAGTTTGTTCTCTCTTGTCAATTTCTGACCCCCTTGAGTTCTTGACCGTGTGCCAATTTGGACAGATCCTTATGTGAGGAGGCTAAATACGGGATCTACTACACTAGGGTCACGTGGGGATAACCATCCTTGTCTTACTGTGCAGAAATCCATACCAGCCGCAATGTGTGATCAAGGGCAGAAGGGGAAGAGGAGGACAGCAACTGGTTATATCATAAATTCCAGCCAACTGACACTAACAAATTTGAAAAATGAAGTGCATGACATCATCAAAAAAATGTGCTCCACAGTCCATCGTAAAGCGAATGGCTGTCGCCTGGTGGATTAATTATCGGCATGCCAAACAGAATAGTGTTATCAACAGAAGCAATCAGAACTGCCATTCAAGAAATAACAAGACACATTGCAGACGGTATTTGACAATATGAAGGTAATTGTAGTCATGTCTTGAAGCCCATGGTGGACATTTCCAAAACCTGTTATAATGAATACTTTATTGGTAGAGGGCTGAGTGGTCTCGAGGTATGGTGTCCGCCTCGAGTGCTGGAGGTCCTGGGTTCAAGCCCCGGTGAGGGCCAGGATTTTTTTCACGTGGACTTCTAGTAACAAAATGTCCCCTGGTCTCTGGATAGTGAGATCGGACGCCTGTGTGTATTGTTGCACACGTAAAACATCCCTTGGCAGCTGGACATCGAAAAAGAGTAGCCTAACAGCACTGCCCGGGCAAAATTTGGAGGTAAAAATCTACCCAAAGTATTCCAGGATCCTCGCTAGTGCTACGGAGTTCATGCACTGAGCTAAGATTCTCTGGACTCAGGCTTGAGTTAGGAGTAGAATGGAGCACTTATGGGTTACACCCGTGTGCCGTAATGTTGATCCATCGACTAAATTAAACTTTATTGGTATTTTCCAGCTTCCCTAAAAGTGTTAGCCCACAGCAGTGACTATTGCAACTAATTTAATGAATTTTTTAGCACATCATTTGATGACGTCATGTACTTCATTTTTTCAAATTTTTTCTACATACAAAGTGTAGTGAGACTTTACAAACACATGGTACTTCATACACAGACACAAGACACAATGTAATACACATAGACATAAACGGATACAATATAACAGACACGGACACACACTCACAGACACAATATAACAGACACGGACACACATGGTCATAATTTAGCTTACACAGACACAAATTCTTACTTGTGAATATTTGAATGAATCTGAAAAACACATAAGAAGCACACACAAAATTAAGATTAATGAAGGAAGAGTGATATCTTGCATGTAAAACAAATACAGTGATTACAATTATTTTCTGACATACATTGTGACATTACACCCTCTTGTGTGATAACAAATGTGACTCCATCTCTGTAAATCACTTTTATGTAACATTTCTTCTTTCTCTGTAACCTCTTTCAAAAGGGAATTGTGTTAGACCTATTTAAGCAACGGCCACTGCACTTGTGTAAGTTTGACTTCTCTAGACAGATCAATGGGCTCCGTCTCTCATAGGTAGGTTTTCCTGTCCAACCATTGTGTGGCCTATTCTTGTGATATCCAACTGCCATGAGATTTGAACTGACATGTCGGGATCTCCTGTTTTTTTGCCTTACTCTGAGCAGGCTAGGTATCCGATAAACTACCCAAGAGATGAGGGGATGGTGCCATCTCATTATATACCAGTGGTTGCTGTAAAATTGCCCAGCCCCGTGTGGATACTCAAACCTGGTGAGTTGAGAGCTGCAAGTGCACACAACAGCCTCTCATTCACACTTCCTTTACACAATATGTGACTGTCAGTTAATGAATACACCCAGGAAACTGACATGGTCAGGAATGTGTCATCTTCTTCTTCTTCTGTGTTCATCCAAAATGGTGTTTTAGATGTAATTGTGTTGTGCCTGTTTATAGCAGAGTTGTGATATTTGCACCTTTCGGCTGACACATCAGATTTCTTCAGGGATTTGTTGGCCGGGTTACCTTCCCGGATGAATGTTTTACACCTTGATAATGTAGAGAAAAGTCATGAAGCTTTCACATCTCATAATGTGGACAAACAACCTTCACATGGGACAAACAACATGCAGTGGGACCAACAAACAACATGCAGTGGGACCAACAAACAAAATTCAGTGGGACCACCAACAAATAATATACAGTGGGACAAACAACATGCATGCCATACGGCGGCACGGCCCACCACGAAAAGTATGAATTGGAAAATGGGAATTCCCCACTCGGACACGAAAGTGGACGTCAACAAAGGAATCCAAGGAGAATGTGGACAACGTAATTGGACAGCAACGGGAGACGCTGTGATTGTGATTTCGAACAAGGACGTGTTTCAAAGGATCTGTGTGAGGTGACCTCTGGACTCGATGATATGAGCGTGAGACAGCTATGAATCAGGAGAGGGATCTGTTGATGAGGATACGGCAGTGAAGTAACCGGGCGGAAAAACCTAGAGTGGAATTACAGCTTAAATGGAATCAGTGGATTAGGGCTTCAAGCAGAGCGCAGTAGACTGAACACTCATCGGTGGATTAGTAAAGTAGGTGTCGACCCTGTCTATAGGGGTCAACCTACAGGTCTGCGTGAGTTTAATGTTCACATGTCTGCTACGGAATAAACTTCTGGTAGCGTTTTGATATCTTGACTTTTGCCGTTATCATTGTATACAAGGTAAGGACGCAAGTTTAATTCCTCGTCCTTCGTTGCTGTTTTGCATTATTACGAGTCGATACCTCGACGGTTGCCGGTGTAGGCACTTCGAGGCATATGGGGGTCGTCACTGGACTCGCTGCATAAAAAAATTGTCAACACGAAAATTCCTGCCAGATTCAGTCAGCTGAGCGTAGAAAAATTGTAAGAAGGAAAATATATGGAGTATACAATAATAACAGCAACGATAATCAACAATGAGGATGATCTACTTGGAAACCCCATTATTACCCTCGTCCGAAACTCATGGTAGTACCTAGAGCTAGGACACACTTGTCTATTAAGACAAGGTAGGGACTAATATGTTTATTAGTTGGTCTGATTCCCCATGATCAGCCACACGACGTCCAACGTGGGGTTTGGACAGGTGGGCGTGCCCGTCGTATAACTTTATATTTTTTTAAGGGTAGATAAGGGGGACAACCAAGTATTAGTCTATTGTTATTATAGTTGTAGTTGTGATTATACAATATATTTATACACATATAGTTAAAAGGAAAAAAAATGTTACACATGTTTTTATCTGGGAGGGGGCATTATGCCATACGGCGGCACGGCCCACCACGAAAAGTATGAATTGGAAAATGGGAATTCCCCACTCGGACACGAAAGTGGACGTCAACAAAGGAATCCAAGGAGAATGTGGACAACGTAATTGGACAGCAACGGGAGACGCTGTGATTGTGATTTCGAACAAGGACGTGTTTCAAAGGATCTGTGTGAGGTGACCTCTGGACGCGATGATATGAGCGTGAGACAGCTATGAATCAGGAGAGGGATCTGTTGATGAGGATACGGCAGTGAAGTAACCGGGCGGAAAAACCTAGAGTGGAATTACAGCTTAAATGGAATCAGTGGATTAGGGCTTCAAGCAGAGCGCAGTAGACTGAACACTCATCGGTGGATTAGTAAAGTAGGTGCCGACCCTGTCTATAGGGGTCAACCTACAGGTCTGCGTGAGTTTAATGTTCACATGTCTGCTACGGAATAAACTTCTGGTAGCATTTTGATATCTTGACTTTTGCCGTTATCATTGTATTCAAGGTAAGGACGCAAGTTTAATTCCTCGTCCTTCGTTGCTGTTTTGCATTATTACGAGTCGATACCTCGACGGTTGCCGGTGTAGGCACTTCGAGGCAATGCAGTGGGACAAACAAACAACATGCAGTGGGACAAACAAACAACATGCAGTGGGACCAACAAACAACATGCAGTGGGACCAACAAACAACATGCAGTGGGACAAACAAGACACAATTACCATTAATCACTGTTGGAAGAGGGAAATCTGGCTCAAACGGAACAAACTCTCGAGTACGTCCCCTGGCTGAACCTCTGAAGCCTCCCCTCCAACCTGATCAATCACAAACAACAATATAATAATAATTATAAATATTAATGACCACTAAATGACCACATTCAAAAGGTAACCAATATTACTTACAATGAGTACAATAATGTGGTTAAGGACAAGCATGAAAATGATAACCGCAAAGAGACACTAACCATGCGCAGGCACTAACCATGTGCAGACACTAACCATGACACTTAACACATAGATCCAACCACATATAGACACTAACCACAAACAATTTTCGAAGAAGAATTTTGAGATATACCTTAGACTTCCCCCTGATCTTTAGTTGGTAATTGGTGCGGGACTCTAGTCTTTCGACAATAAATGGTCCCTGCCATCCAACGTGTTTCTCCCTATGGGGAATAACAAAGATACTTGATCTCCGACTACGAATAATCAGGTTTTAGCCCTCTTCGGATAAGAGGTATGTCTCTGGCCTTCTTAAAGTTCTTGCTAGCCAACATGCACCCAGTGTGGAGCTTCTTCTTGAGCTCCTTCACATATTTATATGATGAAATCACTTCTTCCGTGGCTGTCTCATCAGTCCAACATCTTAATATTGCTTCCAAAGGCCCTTTGATGGGTCTGCCAACAGCAACGAAGCTGGACAGTCCAGTGGAACCATGCAGAACTCCAGATGTGCGAACATCACTACTGGGAGATATTCTTCCCATCTATCAAGTTTCTCCTGGGTCAAGGTATGGAGTATGGACTTTAAAGCTCCACTATAGCGCTCTACCAGCCAATTTACTGGAGAGACATATGGACGGGTATGAATGTGGGTAGAGTGGAAGATCTGAAAGAATAGGAATTGATTGGGAAAGCCCAATCTGGTGAAGGCCTAGATTGGTGCGTCAGCCACCTTCTTTGGATCGATGGTCGATAACAGTATTGCTTCCCCCCACATTAACTCACATCAACCATTGTTAGAATATAGCAGTTCCTCTTCTTAGTTCTTGGAAGAGGTCAGACTATATCCACAGCAACCTTCTCGAAGGGTGAGTTCATCACCAGCATCTCTCTCAATCTAACGGGAGCAGTCTAATGATTAGGTGCCACTCTCTGACACCCAGGATAGGACTTTACATACCTGCGCACATCTCCAGTGATTCTTGGCCAGAAGTAATGGCAAGAGATTCTCTGGAGTGTTACAGACACTAACAACAAAGTTACCTCTTGTGGCTGGAGGACTGTTGCTATATTTCTGTCGCTTTTCAAAGCTCCTGTCAACATCTCTAAAAGCTGTCATAGCATCCTCTCTCATTGCTGTGTCTATCTCTCCTCTCCCAGGACTCCTTTCTCCTCGGCTGTAAAGACATCAGAACAGATTAATACAATAAGCAGAATTTGTCACGGGTGGCAAGCATCGTCTGGATCTTTTCTCCGGGGCATGCCGGTGTGCTGGGGAATGAACAGGCAGACAGATTGGCTGGCTCTGCAAAACTTGGAGTATTGATGCATGATAAGGAAGACGTGGTTGCGGCCTTGTGGGAGCACGTTTACACCTCGGAGGAGCAAATGGATCACCATGGTCTGGCAAGAATGCGACAGCGTGGAGTGACGAGGGGATCTGGCCGATGATCGACGCTTAGAGGAAAGGCGAGGCGCACATATAATCAGATTGCTACTGGTACTATTGGGGTTGGAACTTTTCGCTGGCTTCTGAGGATGGGGACGGAGCTCTTATGGGAATGCCCCGAATGCTGTGATATCGATTCCTAAATCAATCAATCAATCAATAGTACCAGAGAGCTGGAAACTGCTTATAGAATGAGGTTTCTTTTTTGTTTCTCTTTCATCATACCTAGTTCTGTATCTCTCAAACGCAGGAAACTATTACTTTAATCTGATATAGATCAGAGGAGCACTGTATGGAACAAAACAACAGGTGATGAACATTTGCATGCATCATTTTGTGGGTTGAGTCGAAGGGTTGAAGCCCTGGCATAATAGATCAGAAACTTGAACTCACCTCAGAGATCGGCATGTCCAACTTCGGGATGCATTTGTATACGGTTTAATGCTTCTAAGATGTGAACACTGAAAGAGTATCCCAGATATGCTAATATCTAAGATGTCAACACTGAAAGAGTATCCCAGCTATACTAATATCTAAGATGTGAACACTGAAAGAGTATCCCAGCTATACTAATATCTAAGATGTGAACACTGAAAGAGTATCCCAGCTATACTAATATCTAAGATGTGAACACTGAAAGAGTATCCCAGATATGCTAATATCTCAGATGTGAACACTGAAAGAGTATCCCAGATATGGTAATATCTAAGATTATAACACTGAAAGAGTATCCCAGCTATGCTAATATCTAAGATGTGAACACTGAAAGAGTATCCCAGATATACTAATATCTAAGATGTGAACACTGAAAGAGTATCCCAGCTATACTAATATCTAAGATGTGAACACTGAAAGAGTATCCCAGATATGCTAATATCTAAGATGTGAACACTGAAAGAGTATCCCAGATATACTAATATCTAAGATGTCAACACTGAAAGAGTATCCCAGCTATACTAATATCTAAGATGTGAACACTGAAAGAGTATCCCAGATATACTAATATCTAAGATGTGAACACTGAAAGAGTATCCCAGATATGCTAATATCTAAAATGTGAACACTGAAAGAGTATCCCAGATATACTAATATCTAAGATGTGAACACTGAAAGAGTATCCCAGCTATACTAATATCTAAGATGTGAACACTGAAAGAGTATCCCAGCTATACTAATATCTAAGATGTGAACACTGAAAGAGTATCCCAGATATACTAATATCTAAGATGTCAACACTGAAAGAGTATCCCAGGTATACTAATATCTAAGATGTGAACACTGAAAGAGTATCCCAGATATGCTAATATCTAAGATGTGAACACTGAAAGAGTATCCCAGATATGCTAATATCTAAGATGTGAACACTGAAAGAGTATCCCAGATATGCTAATATCTAAGATGTGAACACTGAAAGAGTATCCCAGATATGCTAATATCTAAGATGTGAACACTGAAAGAGTATCCCAGCTATACTAATATCTCAGATGTGAACACAAAGAGTATCCCAGATATGCTAATATCTAAGATGTGAACACAAAGAGTATCCCAGATATACTAATATCTAAGATGTCAACACTGAAAGAGTATCCCAGGTATACTAATATCTAAGATGTGAACACTGAAAGAGTATCCCAGATATACTAATATCTAAGATGTGAACACTGAAAGAGTATCCCAGATATGCTAATATCTAAGATGTGAACACTGAAAAAGTATCCCAGATATACTAATATCTAAGATGTCAACACTGAAAGAGTATCCCAGATATGCTAATATCTAAGATGTGAACACTGAAAGAGTATCCCAGATATACTAATATCTAAGATGTGAACACTGAAAAAGTATCCCAGATATACTAATATCTAAGATGTGAACACTGAAAGAGTATCCCAGATATACTAATATCTAAGATGTGAACACTGAAGGAGTATCCCAGCTATACTAATATCTAAGATGTGAACACTGAAAGAGTATCCCAGATATACTAATATCTAAGATGTGAACACTGAAAGAGTATCCCAGATATACTAATATCTAAGATGTGAACACTGAAAGAGTATCCCAGATATACTAATATCTAAGATGTGAACACTGAAAGAGTATCCCAGATATACTAATATCTAAGATGTCAACACTGAAAGAGTATCCCAGCTATACTAATATCTCAGATGTGAACACTAAAAGAGTATCCCAGATATACTAAAATCTAAGATGTGAACACTGAAAGAGTATCCCAGATATGCTAATATCTAAGATGTGAACACTGAAAGAGTATCCCAGATATGCTAATATCTAAGATGTGAACACGGAAAGAGTATCCCAGATATACTAATATCTAAGATGTGAACACCGAAAGAGTATCCCAGATATGCTAATATCTAAGATGTGAACACTGAAAGAGTATCCCAGCTATACTAATATCTAAGATGTGAACACTGAAAGAGTATCCCAGATATACTAATATCTAAGATGTGAACACTGAAAGAGTATCCCAGCTATACTAATATCTAAGATGTGAACACTGAAAGAGTATCCCAGATATACTAATATCTAAGATGTGAACACTGAAAGAGTATCCCAGATATACTAATATCTAAGATGTGAACACTGAAAGAGTATCCCAGATATACTAATATCTAAGATGTGAACACTGAAAGAGTATCCCAGATATACTAATATCTAAGATGTGAACACTGAAAGAGTATCCCAGATATACTAATATCTAAGATGTGAACACTGAAAGAGTATCCCAGATATACTAATATCTAAGATGTGAACACTGAAAGAGTATCCCAGCTATACTAATATCTAAGATGTGAACACTGAAAGAGTATCCCAGATATACTAATATCTAAGATGTGAACACTGAAAGAGTATCCCAGATATACTAATATCTAAGATGTGAACACTGAAAGAGTATCCCAGATATACTAATATCTAAGATGTGAACACTGAAAGAGTATCCCAGCTATACTAATATCTCAGATGTGAACACTGAAAGAGTATCCCAGATATACTAATATCTAAGATGTGAACACTGAAAGAGTATCCCAGATATACTAATATCTAAGATGTGAACACTGAAAGAGTATCCCAGATATGCTAATATCTAAGATGTGAACACTGAAAGAGTATCCCAGATATGCTAATATCTAAGATGTGAACACTGAAAGAGTATCCCAGATATACTAATATCTAAGATGTGAACACTGAAAGAGTATCCCAGATATACTAATATCTAAGATGTGAACACTGAAAGAGTATCCCAGATATACTAATATCTAAGATGTGAACACTGAAAGAGTATCCCAGATATACTAATATCTAAGATGTGAACACTGAAAGAGTATCCCAGATATACTAATATCTAAGATGTGAACACTGAAAGAGTATCCCAGATATACTAATATCTAAGATGTCAACACTGAAAGAGTATCCCAGCTATACTAATATCTAAGATGTGAACACTGAAAGAGTATCCCAGATATGCTAATATCTCAGATGTGAACACTGAAAGAGTATCCCAGATATGCTAATATCTCAGATGTGAACACTGAAAGAGTATCCCAGATATGGTAATATCTAAGATTATAACACTGAAAGAGTATCCCAGCTATGCTAATATCTAAGATGTGAACACTGAAAGAGTATCCCAGCTATACTAATATCTCAGATGTGAACACCGAAAGAGTATCCCAGATATGCTAATATCTAAGATGTGAACACCGAAAGAGTATCCCAGATATGCTAATATCTAAGATGTGAACACTGAAAGAGTATCCCAGCTATACTAATATCTAAGATGTGAACACTGAAAGAGTATCCCAGATATACTAATATCTAAGATGTGAACACTGAAAGAGTATCCCAGATATGCTAATATCTAAAATGTGAACACTGAAAGAGTATCCCAGATATACTAATATCTAAGATGTGAACACTGAAAGAGTATCCCAGCTATACTAATATCTAAGATGTGAACACTGAAAGAGTATCCCAGCTATACTAATATCTAAGATGTGAACACTGAAAGAGTATCCCAGATATACTAATATCTAAGATGTGAACACTGAAAGAGTATCCCAGGTATACTAATATCTAAGATGTGAACACTGAAAGAGTATCCCAGATATGCTAATATCTAAGATGTGAACACTGAAAGAGTATCCCAGATATGCTAATATCTAAGATGTGAACACTGAAAGAGTATCCCAGCTATACTAATATCTCAGATGTGAACACTGAAAGAGTATCCCAGATATACTAATATCTAAGATGTGAACACTGAAAGAGTATCCCAGCTATACTAATATCTAAGATGTGAACACTGAAAGAGTATCCCAGCTATGCTAATATCTAAGATGTGAACACTGAAAGAGTATCCCAGATATACTAATATCTAAGATGTGAACACTGAAAGAGTATCCCAGCTATACTAATATCTAAGATGTGAACACTGAAAGAGTATCCCAGATATACTAATATCTAAGATGTGATCACTGAAAGAGTATCCCAGGTATACTAATATCTAAGATGTGAACACTGAAAGAGTATCCCAGATATGCTAATATCTCAGATGTGAACACTGAAAGAGTATCCCAGATATGGTAATATCTAAGATTATAACACTGAAAGAGTATCCCAGCTATGCTAATATCTAAGATGTGAACACTGAAAGAGTATCCCAGATATACTAATATCTAAGATGTGAACACTGAAAGAGTATCCCAGCTATACTAATATCTAAGATGTGAACACTGAAAGAGTATCCCAGATATGCTAATATCTAAGATGTGAACACTGAAAGAGTATCCCAGATATACTAATATCTAAGATGTCAACACTGAAAGAGTATCCCAGCTATACTAATATCTAAGATGTGAACACTGAAAGAGTATCCCAGATATACTAATATCTAAGATGTGAACACTGAAAGAGTATCCCAGATATGCTAATATCTAAAATGTGAACACTGAAAGAGTATCCCAGATATACTAATATCTAAGATGTGAACACTGAAAGAGTATCCCAGCTATACTAATATCTAAGATGTGAACACTGAAAGAGTATCCCAGCTATACTAATATCTAAGATGTGAACACTGAAAGAGTATCCCAGATATACTAATATCTAAGATGTCAACACTGAAAGAGTATCCCAGGTATACTAATATCTAAGATGTGAACACTGAAAGAGTATCCCAGATATGCTAATATCTAAGATGTGAACACTGAAAGAGTATCCCAGATATGCTAATATCTAAGATGTGAACACTGAAAGAGTATCCCAGATATGCTAATATCTAAGATGTGAACACTGAAAGAGTATCCCAGATATGCTAATATCTAAGATGTGAACACTGAAAGAGTATCCCAGCTATACTAATATCTCAGATGTGAACACAAAGAGTATCCCAGATATACTAATATCTAAGATGTGAACACAAAGAGTATCCCAGATATACTAATATCTAAGATGTCAACACTGAAAGAGTATCCCAGGTATACTAATATCTAAGATGTGAACACTGAAAGAGTATCCCAGATATACTAATATCTAAGATGTGAACACTGAAAGAGTATCCCAGATATGCTAATATCTAAGATGTGAACACTGAAAAAGTATCCCAGATATACTAATATCTAAGATGTCAACACTGAAAGAGTATCCCAGATATACTAATATCTAAGATGTGAACACTGAAAGAGTACCCAGATATACTAATATCTAAGATGTGAACACTGAAAGAGTATCCCAGATATACTAATATCTAAGATGTGAACACTGAAAGAGTATCCCAGATATACTAATATCTAAGATGTCAACACTGAAAGAGTATCCCAGCTATACTAATATCTCAGATGTGAACACTAAAAGAGTATCCCAGATATACTAAAATCTAAGATGTGAACACTGAAAGAGTATCCCAGATATGCTAATATCTAAGATGTGAACACCGAAAGAGTATCCCAGATATGCTAATATCTAAGATGTGAACACGGAAAGAGTATCCCAGATATACTAATATCTAAGATGTGAACACCGAAAGAGTATCCCAGATATGCTAATATCTAAGATGTGAACACTGAAAGAGTATCCCAGATATACTAATATCTAAGATGTCTACACTGAAAGAGTATCCCAGATATACTAATATCTAAGATGTGAACACTGAAAGAGTATCCCAGCTATACTAATATCTAAGATGTGAACACTGAAAGAGTATCCCAGATATACTAATATCTAAGATGTGAACACTGAAAGAGTATCCCAGATATACTAATATCTAAGATGTGAACACTGAAAGAGTATCCCAGATATACTAATATCTAAGATGTGAACACTGAAAGAGTATCCCAGATATACTAATATCTAAGATGTGAACACTGAAAGAGTATCCCAGATATACTAATATCTAAGATGTGAACACTGAAAGAGTATCCCAGATATACTAATATCTAAGATGTGAACACTGAAAGAGTATCCCAGCTATACTAATATCTAAGATGTGAACACTGAAAGAGTATCCCAGATATACTAATATCTAAGATGTGAACACTGAAAGAGTATCCCAGATATACTAATATCTAAGATGTGAACACTGAAAGAGTATCCCAGATATACTAATATCTAAGATGTGAACACTGAAAGAGTATCCCAGCTATACTAATATCTCAGATGTGAACACTGAAAGAGTATCCCAGATATACTAATATCTAAGATGTGAACACTGAAAGAGTATCCCAGATATACTAATATCTAAGATGTGAACACTGAAAGAGTATCCCAGATATGCTAATATCTAAGATGTGAACACTGAAAGAGTATCCCAGATATGCTAATATCTAAGATGTGAACACTGAAAGAGTATCCCAGATATACTAATATCTAAGATGTGAACACTGAAAGAGTATCCCAGATATACTAATATCTAAGATGTGAACACTGAAAGAGTATCCCAGATATACTAATATCTAAGATGTGAACACTGAAAGAGTATCCCAGATATACTAATATCTAAGATGTGAACACTGAAAGAGTATCCCAGATATACTAATATCTAAGATGTGAACACTGAAAGAGTATCCCAGATATACTAATATCTAAGATGTCAACACTGAAAGAGTATCCCAGCTATACTAATATCTAAGATGTGAACACTGAAAGAGTATCCCAGATATGCTAATATCTCAGATGTGAACACTGAAAGAGTATCCCAGATATGGTAATATCTAAGATTATAACACTGAAAGAGTATCCCAGCTATGCTAATATCTAAGATGTGAACACTGAAAGAGTATCCCAGATATACTAATATCTAAGATGTGAACACTGAAAGAGTATCCCAGCTATACTAATATCTAAGATGTGAACACCGAAAGAGTATCCCAGATATGCTAATATCTAAGATGTGAACACTGAAAGAGTATCCCAGATATACTAATATCTAAGATGTCAACACTGAAAGAGTATCCCAGCTATACTAATATCTAAGATGTGAACACTGAAAGAGTATCCCAGATATACTAATATCTAAGATGTGAACACTGAAAGAGTATCCCAGATATGCTAATATCTAAAATGTGAACACTGAAAGAGTATCCCAGATATACTAATATCTAAGATGTGAACACTGAAAGAGTATCCCAGCTATACTAATATCTAAGATGTGAACACTGAAAGAGTATCCCAGCTATACTAATATCTAAGATGTGAACACTGAAAGAGTATCCCAGATATACTAATATCTAAGATGTGAACACTGAAAGAGTATCCCAGGTATACTAATATCTAAGATGTGAACACTGAAAGAGTATCCCAGATATGCTAATATCTAAGATGTGAACACTGAAAGAGTATCCCAGATATGCTAATATCTAAGATGTGAACACTGAAAGAGTATCCCAGCTATACTAATATCTCAGATGTGAACACTGAAAGAGTATCCCAGATATACTAATATCTAAGATGTGAACACTCAAAGAGTATCCCAGATATACTAATATCTAAGATGTCAACACTGAAAGAGTATCCCAGCTATGCTAATATCTAAGATGTGAACACTGAAAGAGTATCCCAGATATACTAATATCTAAGATGTCAACACTGAAAGAGTATCCCAGCTATACTAATATCTAAGATGTGAACACTGAAAGAGTATCCCAGATATACTAATATCTAAGATGTGATCACTGAAAGAGTATCCCAGGTATACTAATATCTAAGATGTGAACACTGAAAGAGTATCCCAGATATGCTAATATCTAAGATGTGAACACTGAAAGAGTATCCCAGATATGCTAATATCTAAGATGTGAACACTGAAAGAGTATCCCAGCTATACTAATATCTCAGATGTGAACACTGAAAGAGTATCCCAGATATACTAATATCTAAGATGTGAACACAAAGAGTATCCCAGATATACTAATATCTAAGATGTCAACACTGAAAGAGTATCCCAGGTATACTAATATCTAAGATGTGAACACTGAAAGAGTATCCCAGATATACTAATATCTAAGATGTGAACACTGAAAGAGTATCCCAGATATGCTAATATCTAAGATGTGAACACTGAAAAAGTATCCCAGATATACTAATATCTAAGATGTCAACACTGAAAGAGTATCCCAGATATGCTAATATCTAAGATGTGAACACTGAAAGAGTATCCCAGATATACTAATATCTAAGATGTGAACACTGAAAAAGTATCCCAGATATACTAATATCTAAGATGTGAACACTGAAAGAGTATCCCAGATATACTAATATCTAAGATGTGAACACTGAAGGAGTATCCCAGCTATACTAATATCTAAGATGTGAACACTGAAAGAGTATCCCAGATATACTAATATCTAAGATGTGAACACTGAAAGAGTATCCCAGATATACTAATATCTAAGATGTGAACACTGAAAGAGTATCCCAGATATACTAATATCTAAGATGTGAACACTGAAAGAGTATCCCAGATATACTAATATCTAAGATGTCAACACTGAAAGAGTATCCCAGCTATACTAATATCTCAGATGTGAACACTGAAAGAGTATCCCAGATATACTAAAATCTAAGATGTGAACACTGAAAGAGTATCCCAGATATGCTAATATCTAAGATGTGAACACCGAAAGAGTATCCCAGATATGCTAATATCTAAGATGTGAACACTGAAAGAGTATCCCAGATATACTAATATCTAAGATGTGAACACCGAAAGAGTATCCCAGATATGCTAATATCTAAGATGTGAACACTGAAAGAGTATCCCAGCTATACTAATATCTAAGATGTCTACACTGAAAGAGTATCCCAGATATACTAATATCTAAGATGTGAACACTGAAAGAGTATCCCAGCTATACTAATATCTAAGATGTGAACACTGAAAGAGTATCCCAGATATACTAATATCTAAGATGTGAACACTGAAAGAGTATCCCAGCTATACTAATATCTAAGATGTGAACACTGAAAGAGTATCCCAGCTATACTAATATCTAAGATGTGAACACTGAAAGAGTATCCTAGATATACTAATATCTAAGATGTGAACACTGAAAGAGTATCCCAGATATACTAATATCTAAGATGTGAACACTGAAAGAGTATCCCAGATATACTAATATCTAAGATGTGAACACTGAAAGAGTATCCCAGATATACTAATATCTAAGATGTGAACACTGAAAGAGTATCCCAGCTATACTAATATCTAAGATGTGAACACTGAAAGAGTATCCCAGATATACTAATATCTAAGATGTGAACACTGAAAGAGTATCCCAGCTATACTAATATCTAAGATGTGAACACTGAAAGAGTATCCCAGATATACTAATATCTAAGATGTGAACACTGAAAGAGTATCCCAGCTATACTAATATCTCAGATGTGAACACTGAAAGAGTATCCCAGCTATACTAATATCTCAGATGTGAACACTGAAAGAGTATCCCAGATATACTAATATCTAAGATGTGAACACTGAAAGAGTATCCCAGATATGCTAATATCTAAGATGTGAACACTGAAAGAGTATCCCAGATATGCTAATATCTAAGATGTGAACACTGAAAGAGTATCCCAGATATACTAATATCTAAGATGTGAACACTGAAAGAGTATCCCAGATATACTAATATCTAAGATGTGAACACTGAAAGAGTATCCCAGATATACTAATATCTAACATGTGAACACTGAAAGAGTATCCCAGATATACTAATATCTAAGATGTGAACACTGAAAGAGTATCCCAGATATACTAATATCTAAGATGTGAACACTGAAAGAGTATCCCAGATATACTAATATCTAAGATGTGAACACTGAAAGAGTATCCCAGGTATACTTATATCAAATAGATACTGTTGTTTGTGCTTTGCAGGAGTTGCAATCACCACCAGCCTCTGTTGGCTATTTATGATTATCTAGGAGATGTTACGTTTTGTAGTTTGACACTGCTTTATGAACAAGAAGTCAATGTTTAAGTCCGACTGACCAGCTAACCAACTACCCCAACATCAGCCCACAGGAAGTTTAAATGTGAGTGTAAAACCTCTTGGCAGCTTCCTCTGTTCCTGGCTACATATCCCTGGCCATCTCTGAACTCTCATATCAAACAGACCGAGACATATATGAAACAAGACTGATCACATACCTTCCTCTGTTCCTGGCTACATATCTCTGAACTCTCATATCAAACTGACTGACCCATATATGTAACGTGCCTGACCACATACCTTCCTCTGTTCCTGGCTACATATCTCTGAACTCTCATATCAAACTGACTGACCCATATATGTAACGAGCCTGACCACATACCTTCCTCTGTTCCTGGCTACATATCCTTGGCCATCGCTGAACCTCCTCTCATTCCAATTTGAGCTGCGATCTCTGCCACGAAAAGGTTTCCTGGCTCGATTCTCATCTACGACGACGCTGCGACCAGGGACTTCACTGGCTGGAAACCTGCGGTGATCCACCTGTGGGTGACTCGCCTGCAGGTTGTCGGTGTAATACCCACCGGGGTCTGGGATGCTGTCATGTCGCACTTTGATCCGAAAACCTCCTCTGGAAATGACATCAGAAAGATTAGAGAAATGAATGTGAGAGACAGACTGGGGGGAGAGAGAGGGGCTGGGAGAGAGATAGAGGTGAGGAGGCAGGGAGAGAGAGATGGAGAAACAGAGGAGGGGAATGGAAGAGAGGGGGTTGGAGAGAGAAGAAAGGAGATGGAAATGGAGTGATGGACACAGAGAAAGTGGGAGATGGAGAGAGGGAAAGAGAGAGGTAGAGAGAAGGGAGATGGAGATGGTAAGAGAGAGGGGAGATGGGCAGAGAGGGAGGGAGATGGAGAGTGAGAGAGTGGGGAGGGGTCAAGATGAAGATGGCAAGAAAGAGGGGAGATGGAGAAAGAGAGGTCAAGATGAAGAGAGAGAGAGAAAGAAAGAGATGGAGAGTGAGACTATGAGAGATGAAGATGGAGATAGGGAGGGGGAAGGAGAGGGGGAGATGGAGAAAGAGGAGAAGATTATGAGAGACAGAGAGCAGAAATAATAATATTGTGAGATCAGAAGAGTGAAGATAGTGATTAAATAAAGAGTTGAACAAGCTATTGTAAACAATCATTCTGTGACTAGAATCATGTGTACAAACTATTGTAAACTATTATTCTGAGACCAGAATAATCTGAACAAAATATTCTAAACTATCATTCTGTGAATAACATATTCTGAACAAACTATTGTAAACTATCATTCTGTGACTAGAATACTCTGAACAAACTGTTGTAAACTATCATTCTGAGAAAGGAGTTATTTCTGCAAACTATTGTAAACTCATTCTGAGAAAGGTGTTATGACTGGAAACTACTGTAAACTATTATTCTGCAAGAGAAATAATCACACAAATGTACATGGAGAGAAACATAAACAAACAGAATATACACCAAAGCATACTCTTCTTTGTCACTGCGCCGTCTCTCCAGAGCCTGCCTCAAATCATACGTTTCTCCCTTCCCTCTGTCCTCTCTCTTCTCATCCTCCCACTGTTGATCTCTGACAAATCCCTTGCCACCTCTGATGTCACTGCTTCCTCGCCTGTCGTTAAATCCTCTCTTCTTGTCTCCATCTTTTCTCTTTGTGTCCCTCAATTCGTCCTCTTTGTCCAACTGCTGTCGGAACCTCGGCTCGTAGCGGGAATCAGGTCTGGGGTCTAGTCTGTGAAACCACAGAATACATTTTAAACAATAGTCACTGAACAAACTTCACAAAGAAATTCACATAAATTTCAAACATAAATTTTTGGACAAACTTCAAACAGAAATCATACAATAACATTTTACACAGCAATCACAGATAAATTTAAAACAGAAATCACAGGACAAATTTCAGACATCCCAGAAAAACATTTCAAACTGAATTCCCAGATAACATTTCAAACAGAGAACACAGGATAACATTTCAATCAGAAATCACAGGATAACATATCAAACAGAGATCGCATGATATAATTTCCAACAGAAATCACAGGATACATTTCAAAAGAAAGCACATGACAAACATCAAACAAATATCACGGGATAACATTTCTAACAGAAAACACAGGACAAATTTGAAACAGACATCACAGGAAAACATTTAAAACATCAATCACAGAATCAACAAAAACTAAAAAGTAGACAGAGGTAGAAGCAAGTAGGTTAAGTACAGGTGAGGTTGTAAATAGGTAGACAGGTGTATAGTGGTAGGCAGATGAGATAGGCAGACGACAGACAGGTTGGGGTGTAGATAGACAGAGGGCAGCAGGCCACCGGTCAATATGTGAATGAATAAACAATACCATATGGTACCTCTACATCCCTGAGTACATGAGTAAACAGTATCCCAACACCCAAGGGTAGAAGAGGAAGGACTAAATGATACCATATAGTACCTCTACAACCCACGGTAGAAGAGGGACAACTAAACAACACCACAAGCTAACTCTACGCCCTAGGTGGAAGACGATAGATTAAACACTATATGGTACCTCTACAACCCAAGGTAGAAAAGGAAAGACTAAACAATACTATATAGTACCTCTACACCCCAGGGTAGAAGCGGAAAGACTAAACAATACTATATAGTACCTCTACAACCCAGGGTAGAAAAGGAAAGACTAAACAATACTGTATGGTACCTCTACACCCCAGGGTAGAAGCGGAAAGACTAAACAATACTATATAGTACCTCTACAACCCAAGGTAGAAAAGGAAAGACTAAACAATACTATATAGTACCTCTACACCCCAGGGTAGAAGAGGAAAGACTAAACAATACTGTTTGGTACCTCCACACCCCAGGGTAGAAGAGGAAAGACTAAACAATACTATATAGTACCTCTACAACCCAGGGTAGAAGCGGACAGACTAAACAATACTATATAGTACCTCTACAACCCAGGGTAGAAGCGGACAGACTAAACAATACTATATAGTACCTCTACAACCCAGGGTAGAAGTGGACAGACTAAACAATACTATATAGTACCTCTACACCCCAGGGTAGAAGTGGACAGACTAAACAATACTATATAGTACCTCTACAACCCAGGGTAGAAGAGGAAAGACTAAACAATACTATATAGTACCTCTACAACCCAGGGTAGAAGTGGACAGACTAAACAATACTATATAGTACCTCTACACCCCAGGGTAGAAGCGGACAGACTAAACAATACTATATAGTACCTCTACAACCCAGGGTAGAAGCGGACAGACTAAACAATACTATATAGTACCTCTACACCCCAGGGTAGAAGTGGACAGACTAAACAATACTATATAGTACCTCTACACCCCAGGGTAGAAGCGGAAAGACTAAACAATACTATATAGTACCTCTACAACCCAGGGTAGAAGTGGACAGACTAAACAATACTATATAGTACCTCTACAACCCAGGGTAGAAGTGGACAGACTAAACAATACTATATAGTACCTCTACAACCCAGGGTAGAAGTGGACAGACTAAACAATACTATATAGTACCTCTACAACCCAGGGTAGAAGTGGACAGACTAAACAATACTATATAGTACCTCTACAACCCAGGGTAGAAGTGGACAGACTAAACAATACTATATAGTACCTCTACACCCCAGGGTAGAAGAGGAGGAAACATGTATAAAACACATCTTATAACAACTTACCCAGTCAGCGGAGAACTGCAGAAGCAAGGAGGAAGTGCCAGACTGACACATACGACACCCGCTGTCAATGTCCTGTGTATCCACAATTGAACTAAGATCCTCTCAACTCAGGACACAGATATCTGAGAGTTGTCCATTCTTTCCTCTCCTACCCTGCGATGTGTGTGCTGGTGTTTAGACCAGTTGGTGTGTACTGTGTTTGTTATTCTGTGTAGGACTTGTGGTATCCCTGGGCCAGCCCTGCTGCTCAATAAACAATAAACCCCTCCACTGCAGACAAAGGTGATGGTGGCACACAACATCTGATGAGAGTCAACTGGAGATTCAGTGACATGGTGTGTTTGCCGATAAGCAGATATTTCATGTGCATTTTGCCATTTCTGTTCACAATTTCCATGTCAACAGTAAAAGTAAATATCTGTTCAACTCATTATGTTTCTTTCATCAATATCATGTGACTTGCACAAAGGCATAGGTCTTCTTGTCTCTGCACAGATCTCAACCACGAGTGTTCTGGCTCAATTCTATTGGTGATATTCCTCCACGCCACCATCTCTGACCTTCAATCATCATTTCTCTGTCCGCTGCTGCCTCTTCCACCACTGATCTGTTCCATCATCATATTCTGAAATGCCTCTCTTCTCATCACATGTCCGAAGCTGCTGTTTGTCTGTTTCTGATAGTTGCTTATAACATTCTACTTTCATTAGCCTCTTCCAGGCACCACTTGTTAGTTGCACTGCCCATCTAGGACATTAGCCTCTTCCAGGCACCACTTGTTAGTTGCACTGCCCATCTAGGACATTCGCCCCAGAAACCACATCCCCACTGTCTCCAAGCTCTTCCTAATTCACCCATTCAGGTTCCAAGATCAGCAGAACAGGGTCTATACAACACTTCAGGACTCTTTGACACACTTTTTCCATAAATAATGTTAATCATTACTGATGACTGTTGGGCCTTCCGGGCCGATCAATGCCAGTTGGTTGGTGTCTTTCAAATGTCCTCCTGGATGACAAACAGGAAATGGGTTGAGGTGATTTCTCCTCCCTTCCATTGAAGTTTATGGTCTCCAGTGTGTTGAAACCTGTCCAGGGCCACCCACCATGCATGATTGAGACAGAGAGAGGCACAGCAAATTCCCAGGATGTTGATGAGGACATTCAGCACCCCAATCTTGCACTCACGCTCAGAGACCTCACTTTAATGACTGAATTGGATGTGCTGTCCGACTACCAGGATGAGCACCTCAGTCATCCCCAAGTTCCTCTTGTTGTACATGGGTGAAACAATGCCCACGAAGAGGTTCATACAACATAAAGCCGACATTGTTCTAACATTTGTTTTTTATTATCTTTAGCTGTGCCAATACATGGCTAGTTGTACTCACAAGCATCTGTGATGTGTGTATCACCGACAACAGTATCAGTAAACGTACAACAACATGGTTTCTTGCATGCACAGGTGTTTGTGACAAATGTATCACCGCCATCATGCAGCAAAGCTTCTGCAGGACTTGGCTCTCTTCACAAGCCATCAGACAGATTATTGTTCCTACACCAGCTCTCATCACAAGCCATCAGACAGATTCTCTCATCACAAGCCATCAGACAGATTCTTGTTCCTACACCAGCTCTCATCACAAGCCATCAGATAGATTCTCTCATCACAAGCCATCAGACAGATTCTTGTTCCTACACCAGCTCTCATCACAAGCCATCAGATAGATTCTCTCATCACAAGCCATCAGACAGATTCTTGTTCCTACACCAGCTCTCATCACAAGCCATCAGATAGATTCTCTCATCACAAGCCATCAGACAGATTCTTGTTCCTACACCATTTGCGCTGCCTCAAGCATGTTCACATCCAGGATGTTTTGGCTGTCATGTGTCCAGTGTCATGCTGCTAAGCCCCTCCCCCTCTCTTCACCCAAGAACCATGCCTGTCATTACTGTTCTTGCTAACTCATTGTGACGTTTAATGTTGTCAAAACATGTCAGACATGACTGTTTATGAGCCAGTTTTTTGGGGGATGTTCAAATCTCGTGAAATGTTGATACTTCACTGCCCTAACATTGGTTCTGTTGAAAACAGTGTTGCAGTTACACACGAACATATCATATTGAGCTTATCAGCGTTTCGGATACATACATCACTGCTGTCTTCTACGAGTGCCAGAGAGACATGCTAACCTGGTCTCATAACACATTGAAGGGGAAATCCTAACTGCACTTCCTGCACTAGAAGATGGGACACACAACACAGTGTGATAAACATAGCTCTGAGGAAACCAGTATTCAAAGGGATAAGTGGATACCTCCAGGGTGTTCTCTGATGTTATAAGTATTACAGGCAGGGTGCCTACTTACCCTAGCAATATGCAAGGCTGAGGACATAGTGGAAACTACCATGTTATTCAACACAAGCAAGTTAATACAGCAGCTGATGATGACATGACAGCTAGAAGTATCCTTGAAACTATAAACAAGTGACAATTCAGCAGAACTGACTTTCTCCATTGACACATGAATTTAGAGGTCAGATATCTTGCACAGAAAGAACTACTAACCACACATAATTCATTGTGCAGTTGAGCAGAGTCGAGGCTCTGTTGTTCTTGAACACAGTTCCACAATTTTGAGTCCACCTGTTTGAAAACTATAACCATCTTCCACACTTTTATCTTCTTTAGCTTGTCTTTCTTACCTGCACCATCTCCTGTCTTTGTTAATATCTGGATATATCTTTTCTGATACATTTCTGGTATGAGATTAATTTATATCCACACCTAAAGTTTACTTAAATTTAATTGTAAAGCCCTGAATTTTGTGGCATTTAATCTGACAATTTTGTAATAACATTTCACATGTGTTTGTTATTAGTGATTGTTAACCAATGCAAGTTATCTGCACAATTCTCTCTCATGTTTGCAACATTTCTGAACTATTCTTGAAAATACCACCACAGACTAAATTGTAATTAAATAATCAACTACTCATTATTTCCAATCACTGAATAGTGTGGTGTAATTATTCAACTCATTATTTCCAGTCACTGAATGGTGTGATGTAATTATTCAACTCTCATTATTTTTAGTCAACAAATGGTGTTGCAGTAAGCTTTTAGTTATCCTTAGTCACTGCATGGTATGTTAAGCTTCCTGTTCTCATTCCACAAACGGTATAACTTTCAGCCTCTATCACAGTCACTGAATGGTAAAAGTAATCAGCTTCCAATTGCCGAGTCACTGAACGGTGTAGTAATCACTTCAACTGAGGATCAAAAGTGACTGCCAGCATGTTGTAATGTTTCTTACAACTGACTGGGCTGGTCTCCAATACCAGTTTATTGCTGTTGTTTGGTTGTGTTTGTTTATAACCCACTGGTCTGTCTTAGTTATCAGGTCACTACTGTTAAAAATCTGAGAATGTTTGCACTGCCAGGATGATTACTTCTCTGACAAAGACAATATATGACTGCCACACTGAATCTGAGTATATATGAGGCAATGCTGTCGCTGTCTGACTGACAACTCTCTTATAGATTCCACACTGAATCTGAGTATATATGAGGCAATACTGTGTCTGTCTGACTGACAAATCTCTCAGTCTACAGTGAGTTACTAACTGTTCAACTTCACAAACATACAGCAGGTGTTGAATTAAATGTCTGTTTTCTGACATTCAGATACTTTTCAGTTCATGGTCAATAGTCTAATTCAGTCTATGTTTTGTCAGTGGTCTATTTCAGTTTACAGTTGTGAACTGTTTTGTTTTATATAGGATCATTCATCACAAAAGAAAACCTCCATATTTGCTCCAGCTGCCCTCCACAGATCAAATCACAAGGGGAGTTTCAGCACAGTGCTTGAATTCCGTAGCTCAGGTGAGATTCTAGATTGTGTCTTCTTCTTTCCTCTCCATGTTTCCCTTTGAGAGTCAGGCTATGAAGGACATGTAGTGAGAGCGATGGTGTGTGATTCATTCATGGAGATATCTGTAGCCTCACATATGCCAATCAATCCATGGTCTGCAAGAGTGACCTCTTGCTAACTAATGGCAAGATTATACTCATTGCATTCTGAACCGTTTATTCCACAAGTGCCTGGATGCCCTCCTCAGTATATCCCTCTGTGTGTAGCTGTGGATGACACCAGTTCTCATGTTCTTGCTGTCTGGTCAAGGCTGCAGACTCAGCCACCTCATTATTTGTTTCACTGTCCTGCCTCTCTGAGGGCATTCAGTGTATCAGCCCGGTCCATGGCCTGGCCACCTTCCACAATACCCCCACATGCAAGTCCATCAGATTGTTCACTTCTTCCAACACCCGCATGACCTGGCACAACAGTGAAACTCCACCTCATCCCCGAACCCACCCATTTCGATCTTCCTCAGCATACTCACTGAGTCACTGAGAAGGCATGCCTGGGTGAAAGTCTGTGTCTCCAGCCAGGCTATGGCTTTAGTTAATGCCGTAACCTCCATATTCAGGCTACTTGTTGTTAAGCTGAAGGCACCAAAGTCTTCCTCTATAGTTCTCCCTCGAACGTGAGCCACAAGAGCCCACCAACTCCTCAGGAGTCGACCAACAGACACTTATGTGTAGATGACTACATCCCTCAGAAGAATGCTCAAATATGAAGGTCTGAACTTCTTCCCCCACAATTATAGGATTGGTTGATCTAGCCTGATGCATGCTGTGAAGGATGTACACACTCAGTTGGTACCTGTATCCATTCTTCCCCAGGTTCTAAGTTCTGAAGTGAACGCACCACACCTACTGAATAATGCCCTCGGCTTGACCCATCCAGAATTTTTCTCATTTCAACCTGCTACCCTTTTACTTATTGATGTGACTGTGCAGTGATGCTGGGTGTCGGCACTGACTCGAAGGCTCTGTCTTCCATGTTTAGATAATCAAAGAGGTACCGCACTGACCTGCATGCTGTATCTTTTGTGCCCCCAAGTAGATAACCTTATCTGCATTCTTTCCAGTCTGAGAACAGCTAATAACGAGGATCGCAAGGACATACTCAAACACAGAAAGAGATGACACTGCCCATAGTTTTCCACCTCCATTATTCTCATCGCAGTAATGGTCCTCCTAGCTTTCATTACCACATGGTCTGTGTGTTCAGAAAAATGCCCCATCAAACAGCACTCCCAGGTACTTCACTTCAAGAGTCCTCCACTTAACCCCGGACTATATGTTTATTTGGAAAGAACCATGTCACGGTTGCCGTTGTCAGACTGATCAGTGCTTCTCTGCACCATGTGGTTTATGCAGTTCTAAGTTCATCAGTCTGCTCCCTGTCTTGACCCTGACGATACACTGACATGTTATACACGTATGATAGTGTCCTTCCCTTTCCTGTGGCCAGCTCGCCTGTGATTCTCATGGTATGGGCATTGAACAGCATCGAAGATAATGGGGAGCCTTGAGGCAAGCCGGACTGTACTATTGGTGGTTCAGAGGTCCAGCTGCCACAATTAAGCACCACCTTCTGCTGTAAGAGGTTAGCAGAGCTCTAGTTATGGAAGACTAGTCTGAATTCAAGAAGTTGAATCATTAAAGCATCCTCAACGTCAATTACAGTAGCACATGCCCTGATGCCTGAGTGGAACTGCACATACACATTGTAGGCATCAACCATCACATTACCCAGGGTTTCTCTTTGGCCTGGCATCCTCCTGTGGTAGGTGGAAAGACCTTTTCCTCTCAAGCTGGCAGAATATTTTCCTGACAATTATCTTCTCCACGAGCTTGCCTGTCGTATTCTGCATCGTTATTACCCAATATCGCCAAATTTGTTTGCAGTCTTTGCCAGGCTTCGGCAGAGGTATCAGGTAATTATGTATCCATCCCTTCTTTGATGATGCCACTCTCGATGCTGCTGTAATTACTTGCCAGTCCCACCAACTCCATCTTGGAAAACTTACATCTTCATATCGTACTCCATCTAGACCTGGTACTGTTTTCTACCCGTCGTGGCGCAGCGTTGATCTTGTCCACTGTCACCAAGTCATCTTCCTCCATTTCCTAGGTCCTGGACTTATCTGAGACAGCTGTGCTGGCTGTTATGTGTCCTCTTGGTCCTTCTGGTTGCTCTGTTTTAGAAAGTGAGTGAACAAAGCCTGACCCTTATTTTATCCATCTTCTGCCAGATGGGGTCAGAATTCTTGGGTACACCATTCACATTCCTCTGCAGCCACCAGAACAGTTTCAGTGATTTGTCTTTGCTCATCCTTTCACATAACTTCCCACATTTTTTCTGTCTTTGCTAGTGTTTTAAAACAGCCAACATTTTTTATTGGCAGGCTGTAGACAGGTTGGACAACTGTACACTTTCAGGCATTTCATTACTGTTTCAACCTTCCTGTATAAATGCTAGAATTGCTCTTCTCTTTGTGTGACTCTCGTGATAATCTGGTCATCTTCACCAAAGTCAGATTTAGAATGTCGCTCTCATCATGACCCACCAGACAGACTTGGTCTAGTACCAGTTCCCATGACTCATAAATTGGTCATGTCCAAGGTGTCTGTAATAACCTGTGTCCTCCTTCGTTCCTCCAGGCAGTGCTTTAGAACACTGTCCTTTCTAAGCCAGCGTGATATAAGATTACAGTATTTCAGCTTCTGAGATGGTCATACAGTCTGAGAAGCCAGTTTTCTCTGATATGCAGATCATATAAATGCTGCAGGAAATGTTCTCAAACTGTCTACTTCAATGTGTTTGCTGTTATTGTGCCACTGGCTTTTAATACTGTTCAACCTCTGCAATGATATTGCCAGTCAGGAATGCAAAGTTTGTGAAACTTTCAGTTTCATTATTGCTAATTGCCATTTTTGGTTGAAATCTGATTGTGTGGACACTATTTGTTTAAGTTCAGAAAAAAGATGCTGAACTTTATTTTGTCTTCCCACAGAGAGGGTAAACTCTTCCCATTGCTTAGCAGGACTGTATCATCTGCATACCTGAGCCCTGGAACTGGGTTTCCACCAATTATCAGTGGATCAAAATTATCCTTGGCTCATCACTGTTCTCTTACTGATGACAATTTCTGCAGAGATGTGCACACATGGGAGAGAATGCCCGCCTTACTTCCTTTTGCACCTCAGACCAGTTAGATGTTTCACCAGCTATTCTGTCAGCTGCCTGTTGTTCAAGATACGTTTCAATTAAGTCGATCAAATGTGCTGGAAACACCAGATCTATGACGGTGGTCCACAATTTCTGATGTTGAACACAGTCGAAGGCTGCACTGTACTCTAGGAAACAAGAATGCACATTGACTGACCTTGTACTCTCTGCATTTCTCAAAGATGGTTCTCATATTGAAGATGTGTTCCCTGGTCCCCGAGTCAAACTTGCCTGTCTCTACTAGCTCTCATTGTTACTGTTTCTGATTTGTTTTTGTTTGTCTCATCTCAGAACATTTAGAATGTGTTGTAACCATTTTATATTCATTGTTTTCATTGTTTATTTCTCATTTGTTGTGAGTGTCCAAATGGGTTACAGACAGCGTAATACTAGTAGAAAGACTGTTGAACAATATTCCTATGTATTTATTCTACAATATTGGCGACAACTGTCCAATAATGTGATTTGTTTTGTTGCATCTATGACTGATTTCTGCTGCCATTCTTCCATCCAATGACCTGCTTTCCAAGTATGTGAAATGTTTCATTCTGCTTTATCTGCAGGTTTTCTATGACAATCTTAGCTACCACTTTTTTCCTTGCAATGTCATAATCTGTTTTTTTCTTGATGCTCAGTCCTTTGTTGCAATGTGAAGGTTGTGAATGTTGTTTGCTATTTTCCTAATCTCTCTGTGTACCAGAGTTACAAGCCACCTTGTAAACAAAATAATTGCTGTTTAATACTTTCAGTTTAGATTATCCTTGTTGTCACCAGTCACACCTACAGGTGCTGTGATCTCCTGTTAGTTACTTAATTAGTCAACAGCATCATTCTCACTGCTCATCAAACTATTAGTCTTGAAGTGCTCACATCTCCTCCTCAGTTTCTCCCTCGATGTGTATCGACAGACATCAGTTCTGTGTTGGTTGTCTATTCTTCCTTGTCATCCCGCATGATACTCTTGTCTGGCTTCACCAAGTTTGACATGATGTTTCTGCAGTCTGGAGAAAGTTGCAGAGTCACATCCATCCTTTGAGTCATTTACTCAATCTCCTCCCTGAGGGAGTTCAGGATGTCAGCCTGGTCCACTGCTCATCCACTCCCCACAGCAGCCAAAGCCTGCAAGCCTATCTGCTCATGTGTGTCCTCACGTGCAACAGCACAAACATTAGCCATTCTTGGTCTCCTCAGAGATTCTAGCCATTGCCTTCTGACTCAGCTCATCTCAATCTTCCTGAGCACACTCATGGAGTCTCCTCATCTCAATCTTCCTGAGCACACTCATGGAGTCTCCTCATCTCAATCTTCCTGAGCACACTCATGGAGTCTCCTCATCTCAATCTTCCTGAGCATTCTGATAGTCTTCATGAAAACGTACTTGGGTGAAGGTTGTCTCCAACTGCTCTGCTGCCGTTGTTAATGCCACGACCCCCAGGTGAATTTCCCCTGTGTTAACCCATCAGCCTGCATCAATTAACTGCGCCAGTCTGTCTGTCAAGGACAAGCCTTTGCATACACTTGGTTGGCTGCTCTTTTCTAGCTAGCTCATCTTCAATCCAATTGTTTGCATTCAAACTACTGATGATTAATTCAGCTGAAAGTATTTTGGTATAACCCGAAGCTCAATTCATTGGCTGTATCTTCTGATGTTGTGTCAGTACCAGCCAAGCCATCCATTCTTTCACTGCCATTCTCTTGTATTGTAGTTCTCATGTATTGCAGTTCTCTTGTATTGCCCGAAATGTTGGCTTGTGAAACCTGCCTCAACTGTCCTGACCATGCTCAATTAATCATTTAGCATGCAAGATCCTGCCATTGGTCTACCAAATGTCCACTATCCTTGTGTCTGCACAGCCTGCTCAATTCTTCCTCTCTCATCTTCTATGTACTTCCTCACACAGCTAGTTACAAAAGCTAAATGGCTCTTCAATTCTTGATACAGAGGACATTATGCCAGTTGTGACTGAAATCCTGCACTGTTGCTGCTGAATGCAATACTGACCTTATGCCTGGTGTGACTGAACTCCTCATTGTTGCTGCAACATGTAATACTGACCTTCTGCCTGGTGTGACTGAACTCCTGCACTGTTGCTGCAGCATGTAATATTGACCTTATGCATGATGTGACTGAACTCCTCATTGTTGCTGCAGCATGTAATATTGACCTTATGCCTGGTGTGACTGAACTCCTCATTGTTGCTGCAGCATGTAATATTGACCTTATGTCTGGTGTAACTGAACTCCATTGTTGCTGCAGCATGTAATATTGACCTTATGTCTGGTGTAACTGAACTCCTCATTGTTGCTGCAGCATGTAATATTGACCTTATGCCTGGTGTGACTGAAATCCTGCACTGTTGCTGCAGCATGTAATATTGACCTTATGCATGATGTGACTGAACTCCTCATTGTTGCTGCAGCATGTAATATTGACCTTATGCCTAGTGTGACTGAAATCCTGCACTGTTGCTGCAGCATGTAATATTGACCTTATGTCTGGTGTAACTGAACTCCTCATTGTTGTTGCAGCATGTAATATTGACCTTATGTCTGGTGTAACTGAACTCCTCATTGTTGCTGCAGCATGTAATATTGACCTTATGCCTGGTGTGACTGAACTCCATTGTTGCTGCAGCATGTAATATTGACCTTATGTCTGGTGTAACTGAACTCCATTGTTGCTGCAGCATGTAATATTGACCTTATGTCTGGTGTAACTGAACTCCTCATTGTTGCTGCAGCATGTAATATTGACCTTATGCCTGGTGTGACTGAAATCCTGCACTGTTGCTGCAGCATGTAATATTGACCTTATGCATGATGTGACTGAACTCCTCATTGTTGCTGCAGCATGTAATATTGACCTTATGCCTAGTGTGACTGAAATCCTGCACTGTTGCTGCAGCATGTAATATTGACCTTATGCCTAGTGTGACTGAAATCCTGCACTGTTGCTGCAGCATGTAATATTGACCTTATGCCTAGTGTGACTGAAATCCTGCACTGTTGCTGCAGCATGTAATATTGACCTTATGCCTGGTGTAACTGAACTCCTCATTGTTGCTGCAGCATGTAATATTGACCTTATGTCTGGTGTAATTGAACTCCTCATTGTTGCTGCAGCATGTAATATTGACCTTATGCCTGGTGTGACTGAAATCCTGCACTGTTGCTGCAGCATGTAATATTGACCTTATGCATGATGTGACTGAACTCCTCATTGTTGCTGCAGCATGTAATATTGACCTTATGCCTAGTGTGACTGAAATCCTGCACTGTTGCTGCAGCATGTAATATTGACCTTATGTCTGGTGTAACTGAACTCCTCATTGTTGCTGCAGCATGTAATATTGACCTTATGTCTGGTGTAACTGAACTCCTCATTGTTGCTGCAGCATGTAATATTGACCTTATGCCTGGTGTGACTGAAATCCTGCACTGTTGCTGCAGCATGTAATATTGACCTTATGCTGGGTGTGACTGAACTCCTCATTGTTGCTGCAGCATGTAATATTGACCTTATGCCTAGTGTGACTGAAATCCTGCACTGTTGCTGCAGCATGTAATATTGACCTTATGCTGGGTGTGACTGAAATCCTGCACTGTTGCTGCAGCATGTAATACTGACCTTATGCCTAATGTGACTGAAATCCTGCACTGTTGCTGCAGCATGTAATATTGACCTTATGCTGGGTGTGACTGAAATCCTGCACTGTTGCTGCAGCATGTAATATTGACCTTATGCATGATGTGACTGAACTCCTGCACTGTTGCTGCAGCATGTAATATTGACCTTATGCTGGGTGTGACTGAACTCCTGCATTGTTGCTGCAGCATGTAATATTGACCTTATGCTGGGTGTGACTGAAATCCTGCACTGTTGCTGCAGCATGTAATATTGACCGTATGCTGGGTGTGACTGAACTCCTGCATTGTTGCTGCAGCATGTAATATTCACAGTTCCTTGCCATAGTTTTCAAGGAAAGATTTGCTCCAGACATATCCAACCTCAGCCATTGTTTAGTGTATCCAATTTCAGTGACAAAATCTGCCTATCTCAAATGATTCTCAGATCTGTTTCTTGCAGGCGTTTGTCTCTGCACTTGTTTTCACATGGTGTCTTCTTCTCTTCCTTCAAAAAACACTGACAACCGCTGTGAAGTGTTGGAGAGTGAAGTGTTGGGGGGAGGGGGGGGTGTGACATAAAGCGTTTTGATGCGGTCTTTCTAATGCTGTTTGTTAAGTTGGTATTCATGTGATGTACAAGAAGCAATGACCAGTTAAGCAACCTTTGTCTGTCCTTTGAATCATCCCAGCACGTGTGTGTTCAGGCAGTCCTTCCTTCAGTGTACAACATCATATAGTGACCAGAAGTGTTCATCTACACACAAATATGACACAACTGGAAGAAACCACATCTGTGTCGTTTTTTGTATTTGTATGTGTTTAAACCTGATAGGAATTTGACTGAAAGGACATATGAATTAGCATTTTGTCTCATCGTGATTACATATGCCTGTCAGCATGAAGCCAGGAAGAGTGGTCTGGACAGCGCTGTGGTGTGGGCTCTACACTAGGTGCTTATTTGTGACCTCTATTACTTAACTTGAATGTATGTGATTCCAATCAATCACTTGCAGAGTCTGCCTCTGACTCAGTCTCTGCCATATCCACATGTCAATGCCGTTTGGGGATAGTTTTGTTTCATACTGTGACTCCATCATCACCATCCTGTGCAATGCCAACAGTCGTAGACAGTTATGATTCACCATCTCATATAATCACTAGAGTCGTGGATCAGGTCTATATTCGTGTCCCAATTATGCCACGTGGTCAAGTCATTTAGCTATTCGTCTTATCCGTGCTCTTTTCCCATCAGCCTGCCAGTTGTCACTAAGTTATCAAGTTTATTTATCCCCATAATGTGTACAATAAATCTTGACTGAGTCTAATTTCTCTAGTCACAATACAACTTTCATGTATTTGTCTGTCTGCTCATGGTATTCTTTGCATGTTCCCCAGAAATCACATCTCCAGTGCCATTAGATGTGTCTCGGCTTGTCTGCTCATTGTCCATATTTCACACGCATACAGCAGTATGGTTCTGTATAGCACTTGAACCCTCTAACTCAATGGCTGTTAATAAATCCACTTCTGATACTGTATCTACTTGCTCCTGGTGTCATCATGTCTGATCCTGTGTGCTCCAGCTGTTACTGGCCAGCACTGACCTTGGTAGCTCATGCTAGTATGAAGACTGCCGACCATTGCTCTCCACCTACTGACATGTGTTTGTCTGTAGTGTTGGAGACATGTGGCCAATGATGTGGTTTGCACTACTGCATGTGTGTTTGGTCTCAACATTAATTCATCATCTTCTGCCCTTGATCACCTAACTGTGAGCCGCCCCTCAACCAAGACCCCAAGCCCTTCCTACCCTTAGTTTTCTGCAGCTGCTCCTATGTCCTCCTCATATTATTCATCTGTTTCTAATGATCTCTGCCTGTGTTTCTGGGTCTCCCTCTGTCACCGCATCACCGTTAGATATATTATATATTCATATATTATTCATCTGTTTCTAATGATCTCCTCCTGTGTTTCTGGGTCTCCCTCTATATTATTCATCTGTTTCTAATGATCTCCTCCTGTGTTTCTGGGTCTCCCTCTATATTATTCATCTCTGTTTCTAATGATCTCCTCCTGTGTTTCTGGGTCTCCCTCTATATTATTCATCTCTGTTTCTAATGATCTCCTCCTGTGTTTCTGGGTCTCCCTCTATATTATTCATCTCTGTTTCTAATGATCTCCTCCTGTGTTTCTGGGTCTCCCTCTATATTATTCATCCATCTGATAAAGGCAGACTTCCCAAGTAACCACCAGACAGTCTCCGCTGTCACTCACGTCATCGGTGTAACCTGTGACCACAGCAAGTTTCTAGCACGTGATCAGTTTCCACTGGATCAACACATGGACATTATCAGCATGTGATCAGTTTCCACTGGATCAACACATGGACATTATCAGTTTCCACTGGATCAACACATGGACATTATCAGTATGTGATCAATTTCCACTGAATCAACACATGGACATTATCAGCACGTGATCAGTTTCCACTGGATCAACACATGGACATTATCAGCACGTGATCAGTTTCCACTGGATCAACACATGGACATTATCAGCACGTGACACTGGATCAACACATGGACATTATCAGCACGTGATCAGTTTCCACTGGATCAACACATGGACATTATCAGCACGTGATCAGTTTCCACTGGATCAACACATGGACATTATCAGCACGTGATCAGTTTCCACTGGATCAACACATGGACATTATCAGCACGTGATCAGTTTCCACTGGATCAACACATGGACATTATCAGCACGTGATCAGTTTTCACTGGATCAACACATGGACATTATCAGCACGTGATCAGTTTCCACTGGATCAACACATGGACATTATCAGCATGTGATCAGTTTCCACTGGATCAACACATGGACATTATCAGCATGTGATCAGTTTCCACTGGATCAACACATGGACATTATCAGCATGTGATCAGTTTCCACTGGATCAACACAAGGACATTATCAGCATGTGATCAGTTTCCACTGGATCAACACATGGACATTATCAGCATGTGATCAGTTTCCACTGGATCAACACATGGACATTATCAGCATGTGATCAGTTTCCACTGGATCAACACATGGACATTATCAGCATGTGATCAGTTTCCACTGGATCAACACATGGACATTATCAGCATGTGATCAGTTTCCACTGGATCAACACATGGACATTATCAGCATGTGATCAGTTTCCACTGGATCAACACACGGACATTATCAGCATGTAGCAAGTCCTCTTCCAAAACACGACTATCTCCACAGCTTGTCTAAAAGATTCTTGACCCTGGCCCAGTTCCCCCAGACTTGTATGTTGATTCCCAGGGTGTCTATGTTCTATTCCCACTGTCGTGTTGGTCGACCCCTGCCTCTACGTCCAGGAACCTTGGCTTTCACCAGGTTCTTTCTAAACCACTGTGACATATAATGTGGTCAAAGCACTTTACCTTCCAAGACATAATGCCTTTATCAGTCAGTTTTCTGTGATGTTCACATCTCGTAGAAGTCAGTATTTGTCTTCCAACAGATCCACGGTATTATAAGAATTTTCTTCTGCAGCCTATTTCAAGGCCTCCATTTTCTGTATAATTTGTGAAATTGTCTTGCTACATCAAATATGCGTATCCTCCAAACGTTGACTTTATATTTTCTGGCTGGTATTGTGTAATAGGTTTTTCATGCTGTTTCACCTCTACATTGTTACAGCCAGTCTCCTGTTTTCTGCTGAAAAGTTCCCCATTGTTGTGAATTAAGGAGTCAAGGTACTTACAAGTTTGTGATACGTATGTAGGTTAAGTTTACTGCACACAGTTCACTGTGATCAACATGTTCCTATGGAACACTGTCTAAGCAGTTGCTCTCGGATGATCTATTTCAGGCTGCCTCTTTTCAACTAACCCATAAAAATGTCCCTGTGTCTTCTGTGGTTCTTGTCCAGTATTGATTTTGAATTCCTTCCTCCCTTTATCCAATTGCTCGACAAAACATGTCAATGTTACCCAAAGCAACTGCCTGCAGTGGGTTTGTGATATGATAGTGCGTGCCATGACATTTTGAAGGCCTGAATGCATGGAGGAACAGGTGGCTGATCCCTTCCTTACTTTTGCAGGCAAGGAGCCCGGGCACCTCCAACCCTGCCCCTGACATCAGCACATTTCATAATCAACCTCGCAAACACACCGGCTTGTGTGCTCAATATTGCCTGCTACAGGCAATCCGTTATTTTATTTTGGCTTTCTGTTAAAGAAAATATTATTTTATTTTGGCTTTCTGTTAAAGACAATCCATTATTTTATTTTGGCTTTCTGTTAAAGACAATCTGGATTTGTTATTTTATTATGGCTTTCTGTTAAAGACAATCTATTATATTATTCTGGCTTTCTGTTAAAGACAATCTGTTATTTTATTCTAGCTGTCTGGCTTGTCTGACATGCATACAGCAGTATACTTTCTCTAGGGCAGTTCAATACTCTTTTTCTGACTGCAACTGACAGCTTTTTATTGATCAGTATGTTTTGCATCTTGCGAAAGGCTACCTTTGTCATAGTGATTCTTGTCCCAATATCTTCAAGGCACCATAAATGTGTTTAGTGTTGTCTTTTCTTTGATGAGCAGTACAAATACTTCAAACTTTGTGTAATTAATACAGATTTGTTGTCCATGGGTAAGCTAGCCTTCTTCTCACTCCATGCCGTGTGGTGTTGGTGACCATGTCTGTCCACAGCCTCTGTCTCTGACATTCCTCCACGCCACGGTGTCAAACTGTCCAGCATCTTCCCTCTTGGTCTCCCCTCCAACCTTCCTGATGTGATGACATACCCCAGCTTTCCCCTTCTCATGACATACCAAAGAATGTGCACCGTCTTCTTCTGATGCGAGTAACCAGTTATCTCCATGAGTTAACTCCTTTCAAGATATCTTTATTGGTCTTTCTATCCATCCAGTGTTCTCATCAATCTTCCATAAAATCACATCTCCGCAGCTTCCACATAATTCCTCACTTGTCTGCTAATTGCCCATGATTTGCACCGTACATCAGGATTGAGAGCTCTTAAGAACTCTTGACCTCATCATAATGGACAAAGATAAATTGCAGAGAATATTCTTCATCCTGCAACATTCTGCCTCTACTTCGGCAAACATGCGTATAAGCCAGCCAGTGAACTTTGGCCCCCACCGTCTTGACTGTCAGCTGGGTAGGACATGAAGTGTCCACTGCCAGTCTGCCTGGTCGCTGGTGCACACATAGCAACAAATGTACAGACAATTACCTGATCTGTGGTTCCGCATGTGACGACAACACATGTGATTTCCCACTAGCCTGCAGTCCTACAGCCTTCCTGCAACATCAAATACAACCATGACTGCAGACTTCCAACTGGATATACAATGTCACATTTCATCAATCTGCATCTCACACTCAACAGTCTGAAATATCTAGGGTTCTGTCACATTTCATCAATCTGCATCTCACAAGTCAACAGTCTGAAATATTTAGGGTTCTGTCACATTTCATCAATCTGCATCTCACACTCAACAGTCTGAAATATCTAGGGTTCTGTCACATTTCATCAATCTGCATCTCACAAGTCAACAGTCTGAAATATTTAGGGTTCTGTCACATTTCATCAATCTGCATCTCACACTCAACAGTCTGAAATATCTAGGGTTCTGTCACATTTCATCAATCTGCATCTCACAAGTCAACAGTCTGAAATATTTAGGGTTCTGTCACATTTCATCAATCTGCATCTCACACTCAACAGTCTGAAATATCTATGGTTCTGTCACATTTCTTCAATCTGCATCTCACAAGTCAACAGTCTGAAATATCTAGGGTTCTGTCACATTTCATCAATCTGCATCTCACAAGTCAACAGTCTGAAATATTTATGGTTCTGTCACATTTCATCAACCTGCATCTCACAAGTCAACAGTCTGAAATATCTGTGGTTCTGTCACATGTCATCAATCTGCATCTCACAAGTGAACAGTCTGAAATATCTATGGTTCTGTCACGATCCTTATTTATTGCACCCCTTTAACAGATCATGAATGAATCACCAGAAAACAAGCAGCAGATTTTGAGCTTTACTGGAACACGATTACAAGAAGCAAACTGGACGTTGTGGCTAAAGCCTCCATCAGCACAGATAAACAAACACCGACCGACACAACTAGATGAACAACACTACATTGTGTTGGTATGTGTGTGTTTATTCTGTGCTGACGAAATCTTTAGCCACAACGTCGATTTTGTTTTGTTAATCATGTTCTAGTAAAGCTCACAATCTACTTCTCGTTTTCTGGTGATTCATTCACTGCCCTATTTAGCTTTTCTGGAGTCTTCCTTATTCTAGTGTTTAACAGATCATGACATGTGTGGCAGTTAGGACAGGGGTTGATACAGGGTCGTGTCTAGAGCAACTGAGTGTGATGTTATTGGTTGGGTGAGTTGTGTCTAGAGCAACTGAGTGTGATGTTATTGGTTGGGTGAGTTGTGTCTAGAGCAACTGAGTGTGATGTTATTGGTTGGGTGAGTTGTGTCTAGAGCAACTGAGTGTGATGTTATTGTTTAGGTGAGTTGTGTCTAGAGCAATTGAGTGTGATGTTATTGGTTGGGTGAGTTGTGTCTAGAGCAACTGAGTGTGATGTTATTGGTTGGGTGAGTTGTGTCTAGAGCAACTGAGTGTGATGTTATTGGTTGGATGAGTTGTGTCTAGAGCAATTGAGTGTGATGTTATTGGTTGGGTGAGTTGTGTCTAGAGCAACTGAGTGTGATGTTATTGGTTGGGTGAGTTGTGCCTAGAGCAACTGAGTGTGATGTTATTGGTTGGGTGAGTTGTGTCTAGAGCAATTGAGTGTGATGTTATCGGTTGGGTGAGTTGTGTCTAGAGCAACTGAGTGTGATGTTATCGGTTGGGTGAGTTGTGTCTAGAGCAACTGAGTGTGATGTTATTGGTTGGGTGAGTTGTATCTAGAGCAACTGAGTGTGATGTTATCGGTTGGGTGAGTTGTGTCTAGAGCAACTGAGTGTGATGTTATCGGTTGAGTGAGTTGTGTCTAGAGCAACTGAGTGTGATGTTATCGGTTGGGTGAGTTGTATCTAGAGCAACTGAGTGTGATGTTATCGGTTGGGTGAGTTGTGTCTAGAGCAACTGAGTGTGATGTTATTGGTTGGGTGAGTTGTGTCTAGAGCAACTGAGTGTGATGTTATTGGTTGGGTGAGTTTTGTCTAGAGCAACTGAGTGTGATGTTATTGGTTGGGTGAGTTGTGTCTAGAGCAATTGAGTGTGATGTTATTGGTTGGATGAGTTGTGTCTAGAGCAATTGAGTGTGATGTTATTGGTTGGGTGAGTTGTGTCTAGAGCAACTGAGTGTGATGTTATTGGTTGGGTGAGTTGTGTCTAGAGCAACTGAGTGTGATGTTATTGGTTGGGTGAGTTGTGTCTAGAGCAACTGAGTGTGATGTTATTGGTTGGGTGAGTTGTGTCTAGAGCAACTGAGTGTGATGTTATTGGTTGGGTGAGTTGTGTCTAGAGCAACTGAGTGTGATGTTATTGGTTGGGTGAGTTGTGTCTAGAGCAACTGAGTGTGATGTTATTGGTTGGGTGAGTTGTGTCTAGAGCAACTGAGTGTGATGTTATTGGTTGGGTGAGTTGTGTCTAGAGCAACTGAGTGTGATGTTATTGGTTGGGTGAGTTGTGTCTAGAGCAACTGAGTGTGATGTTATTGGTTGGGTGAGTTGTGTCTAGAGCAACTGAGTGTGATGTTATTGGTTGGGTGAGTTGTGTCTAGAGCAACTGAGTGTGATGTTATTGGTTGGGTGAGTTGTGTCTAGAGCAACTGAGTGTGATGTTATCGGTTGGGTGAGTTGTATCTAGAGCAACTGAGTGTGATGTTATCGGTTGGGTGAGTTGTGTCTAGAGCAACTGAGTGTGATGTTATTGGTTGGATGAGTTGTGTCTAGAGCAATTGAGTGTGATGTTATTGGTTGGGTGAGTTGTGTCTAGAGCAACTGAGTGTGATGTTATTGGTTGGGTGAGTTGTGCCTAGAGCAACTGAGTGTGATGTTATCGGTTGGGTGAGTTGTGTCTAGAGCAATTGAGTGTGATGTTATCGGTTGGGTGAGTTGTGTCTAGAGCAACTGAGTGTGATGTTATTGGTTGGGTGAGTTGTGTCTAGAGCAACTGAGTGTGATGTTATTGGTTGGGTGAGTTGTATCTAGAGCAACTGAGTGTGATGTTATCGGTTGGGTGAGTTGTGTCTAGAGCAACTGAGTGTGATGTTATCGGTTGGGTGAGTTGTATCTAGAGCAACTGAGTGTGATGTTATTGGTTGGGTGAGTTGTGTCTAGAGCAACTGAGTGTGATGTTATCGGTTGGGTGAGTTGTATCTAGAGCAACTGAGTGTGATGTTATTGGTTGGGTGAGTTGTGTCTAGAGCAACTGAGTGTGATGTTATTGGTTGGGTGAGTTGTGTCTAGAGCAACTGAGTGTGATGTTATTGGTTGGGTGAGTTGTGTCTAGAGCAACTGAGTGTGATGTTATTGGTTGGGTGAGTTGTGTCTAGAGCAATTGAGTGTGATGTTATTGGTTGGGTGAGTTGTGTCTAGAGCAACTGAGTGTGATGTTATTGGTTGGGTGAGTTGTGTCTAGAGCAACTGAGTGTGATGTTATTGGTTGGGTGAGTTGTGTCTAGAGCAACTGAGTGTGATGTTATTGGTTGGGTGAGTTGTGTCTAGAGCAACTGAGTGTGATGTTATTGGTTGGGTGAGTTGTGTCTAGAGCAACTGAGTGTGATGTTATTGGTTGGGTGAGTTGTGTCTAGAGCAACTGAGTGTGATGTTATTGGTTGGGTGAGTTGTGTCTAGAGCAACTGAGTGTGATGTTATTGGTAGGGTGAGTTGTGTCTAGAGCAACTGAGTGTGATGTTATTGGTTGGGTGAGTTGTGTCTAGAGCAACTGAGTGTGATGTTATTGGTTGGGTGAGTTGTGTCTAGAGCAACTGAGTGTGATGTTATTGGTTGGGTGAGTTGTGTCTAGAGCAATTGAGTGTGATGTTATTGGTTGAGTGAGTTGTGTCTAGAGCAATTGAGTGTGATGTTATTGGTTGGGTGAGTTGTGTCTAGAGCAACTGAGTGTGATGTTATTGGTTGGGTGAGTTGTGTCTAGAGCAACTGAGTGTGATGTTATTGGTTGGGTGAGTTGTGTCTAGAGCAATTGAGTGTGATGTTATTGGTTGGGTGAGTTGTGTCTAGAGCAATTGAGTGTGATGTTATTGGTTGGGTGAGTTGTGTCTAGAGCAACTGAGTGTGATGTTATTGGTTGGGTGAGTTGTGTCTAGAGCAATTGAGTGTGATGTTATTGGTTGGGTGAGTTGTGTCTAGAGCAACTGAGTGTGATGTTATTGGTTGGGTGAGTTGTGTCTAGAGCAACTGATTGTGATGTTATTGGTTGGGTGAGTTGTGTCTAGAGCAACTGAGTGTGATGTTATTGGTTGGATGAGTTGTGTCTAGAGCAACTGTGTATGATGTTATTGGTTGGGTGAGTTGTGTCTAGAGCAACTGAGTGTGATGTTATTGGTTGGGTGAGTTGTGTCTAGAGCAACTGAGTGTGATGTTATTGGTTGGGTGAGTTGTGTCTAGAGCAACTGAGTGTGATGTTATTGGTTGGGTGAGTTGTGTCTAGAGCAACTGAGTGTGATGTTATTGGTTGGATGAGTTGTGTGTAGAGCAACTGAGTGTGATGTTATTGGTTGGGTGAGTTGTGTCTAGAGCAACTGAGTGTGATGTTATTGGTTGGGTGAGTTGTGTCTAGAGCAACTGAGTGTGATGTTATTGGTTGGGTGAGTTGTGTCTAGAGCAACTGAGTGTGATGTTATTGGTTAGGTGAGTTGTGTCTAGAGCAACTGAGTGTGATGTTATTGGTTGGGTGAGTTGTGTCTAGAGCAACTGAGTGTGATGTTATTGGTTGGGTGAGTTGTGTCTAGAGCAACTGAGTGTGATGTTATTGGTTGGGTGAGTTGTGTCTAGAGCAACTGAGTGTGATGTTATTGGTTGGGTGAGTTGTGTCTAGAGCAACTGAGTGTGATGTTATTGGTTGGGTGAGTTGTGTCTAGAGCAACTGAGTGTGATGTTATTGTTTGGGTGAGTTGTGTCTAGAGCAAATGAGTGTGATGTTATTGGTTGGGTGAGTTGTGTCTAGAGCAACTGAGTGTGATGTTATTGGTTGGATGAGTTGTGTCTAGAGCAATTGAGTGTGATGTTATTGGTTGGGTGAGTTGTGTCTAGAGCAACTGAGTGTGATGTTATTGGTTGGGTGAGTTGTGCCTAGAGCAACTGAGTGTGATGTTATTGGTTGGGTGAGTTGTGCCTAGAGCAACTGAGTGTGATGTTATTGGTTGGGTGAGTTGTGTCTAGAGCAACTGAGTGTGATGTTATCGGTTGGGTGAGTTGTGTCTAGAGCAACTGAGTGTGATGTTATTGGTTGGGTGAGTTGTGTCTAGAGCAACTGAGTGTGATGTTATTGGTTGGGTGAGTTGTATCTAGAGCAACTGAGTGTGATGTTATCGGTTGGGTGAGTTGTGTCTAGAGCAACTGAGTGTGATGTTATCGGTTGGGTGAGTTGTATCTAGAGCAACTGAGTGTGATGTTATTGGTTGGGTGAGTTGTGTCTAGAGCAACTGAGTGTGATGTTATTGGTTGGGTGAGTTGTGTCTAGAGCAACTGAGTGTGATGTTATTGGTTGGGTGAGTTGTGTCTAGAGCAATTGAGTGTGATGTTATTGGTTGGGTGAGTTGTGTCTAGAGCAACTGAGTGTGATGTTATTGGTTGGGTGAGTTTTGTCTAGAGCAACTGAGTGTGATGTTATTGGTTGGGTGAGTTGTGTCTAGAGCAATTGAGTGTGATGTTATTGGTTGGGTGAGTTGTGTCTAGAGCAATTGAGTGTGATGTTATTGGTTGGGTGAGTTGTGTCTAGAGCAACTGAGTGTGATGTTATTGGTTGGGTGAGTTGTGACTAGAGCAACTGAGTGTGATGTTATTGTTTGGGTGAGTTGTGTCTAGAGCAATTGAGTGTGATGTTATTGGTTGGGTGAGTTGTGTCTAGAGCAACTGAGTGTGATGTTATTGGTTGGGTGAGTTGTGTCTAGAGCAACTGAGTGTGATGTTATTGGTTGGGTGAGTTGTGTCTAGAGCAACTGAGTGTGATGTTATTGGTTGGGTGAGTTGTGTCTAGAGCAACTGAGTGTGATGTTATTGGTAGGGTGAGTTGTGTCTAGAGCAACTGAGTGTGATGTTATTGGTTGGGTGAGTTGTGTCTAGAGCAACTGAGTGTGCTGTTATTGGTTGGGTGAGTTGTGTCTAGAGCAACTGAGTGTGATGTTATTGGTTGGGTGAGTTGTGTCTAGAGCAATTGAGTGTGATGTTATTGGTTGGGTGAGTTGTGTCTAGAGCAACTGAGTGTGATGTTATTGGTTGGGTGAGTTGTGTCTAGAGCAACTGAGTGTGATGTTATTGGTTGGGTGAGTTGTGTCTAGAGCAACTGAGTGTGATGTTATTGGTTGGGTGAGTTGTGTCTAGAGCAATTGAGTGTGATGTTATTGGTTGGGTGAGTTGTGTCTAGAGCAACTGAGTGTGATGTTATTGGTTGGGTGAGTTGTGTCTAGAGCAATTGAGTGTGATGTTATTGGTTGGGTGAGTTGTGTCTAGAGCAACTGAGTGTGATATTGGTTGGGTGAGTTGTGTCTAGAGCAACTGAGTGTGATGTTATTGGTTGGGTGAGTTGTGTCTAGAGCAACTGAGTGTGATGTTATTGGTTGGATGAGTTGTGTCTAGAGCAACTGTGTATGATGTTATTGGTTGGGTGAGTTGTGTCTAGAGCAACTGAGTGTGATGTTATTGGTTGGGTGAGTTGTGTCTAGAGCAACTGAGTGTGATGTTATTGGTTGGGTGAGTTGTGTCTAGAGCAACTGAGTGTGATGTTATTGGTTGGGTGAGTTGTGTCTAGAGCAACTGAGTGTGATGTTATTGGTTGGGTGAGTTGTGTCTAGAGCAACTGAGTGTGATGTTATTGGTTGGGTGAGTTGTGTCTAGAGCAACTGAGTGTGATGTTATTGGTTGGGTGAGTTGTGTCTAGAGCAACTGAGTGTGATGTTATTGGTTGGGTGAGTTGTGTCTAGAGCAACTGAGTGTGATGTTATTGGTTGGGTGAGTTGTGTCTAGAGCAACTGAGTGTGATGTTATTGGTTGGATGAGTTGTGTGTAGAGCAACTGAGTGTGATGTTATTGGTTGGGTGAGTTGTGTCTAGAGCAACTGAGTGTGATGTTATTGGTTGGGTGAGTTGTGTCTAGAGCAACTGAGTGTGATGTTATTGGTTGGGTGAGTTGTGTCTAGAGCAACTGATTGTGATGTTATTGGTTGGGTGAGTTGTGTCTAGAGCAACTGAGTGTGATGTTATTGGTTGGATGAGTTGTGTCTAGAGCAACTGAGTGTGGTGTTATTGGTTGGGTGAGTTGTGTCTAGAGCAATTGAGTGTGATGTTATTGGTTGGGTGAGTTGTGTCTAGAGCAACTGAGTGTGATGTTATTGGTTGGGTGAGTTGTGTCTAGAGCAACTGAGTGTGATGTTATTGGTTGGATGATGTGGTCTGGGTTAGGGCCCGGGGTTGATACAGAGTTGTGTCTATTCAACTTTATTTTAAAAGGGTTACAAATTGGGCACGCACTTTCGGCCCTTCCAATCACTCATCTTTCATTCATCAAAAGTGCATGATGCATTCACATTGGAAAATGAATTGTCAAATGAATGTTGTAAATATAAACAATGCATATTATAATGTTATGAGACACATCCCTCACCCACCCACACAACCTCTTTCCACCCACATATACCCAAACCCACCCACACACATCCCTCACCCACCCACCCACACACCCCAGCCTCCCACATACTCACCCCACCCACCCACACACAGCCTCACCCAGCCTTACACACCCTCCACTCATACACACACACACCCCCACCCAACACCACCAACCCATCCTTCCCTATTAACACACATCCCCCCACACACACACATCTCCCCACAACACACCCATCCCCCAGCCCACACATACCCACCGACCCATATCCACACACCTCCAACCACCCAGCCAAACACTCATTCCCCCAACCACACACACACCCCACACCCACCCACATACATTCCCCACCCACCAACCCGCACAACCCACCCACATACAGCCTCACCCAGAAGAGTCTAGAGCAACTGAGTGTGATGTTATTGGTTGGGTGAGTTGTGTCTAGAGCAACTGAGTGTGATGTTATTGGTTGGGTGAGTTGTGTCTAGAGCAACTGAGTGTGATGTTATTGGTTGGGTGAGTTGTGTCTAGAGCAACTGAGTGTGATGTTATTGTTTAGGTGAGTTGTGTCTAGAGCAATTGAGTGTGATGTTATTGGTTGGGTGAGTTGTGTCTAGAGCAACTGAGTGTGATGTTATTGGTTGGATGAGTTGTGTCTAGAGCAATTGAGTGTGATGTTATTGGTTGGGTGAGTTGTGTCTAGAGCAACTGAGTGTGATGTTATTGGTTGGGTGAGTTGTGCCTAGAGCAACTGAGTGTGATGTTATTGGTTGGGTGAGTTGTGTCTAGAGCAATTGAGTGTGATGTTATCGGTTGGGTGAGTTGTGTCTAGAGCAACTGAGTGTGATGTTATCGGTTGGGTGAGTTGTGTCTAGAGCAACTGAGTGTGATGTTATTGGTTGGGTGAGTTGTATCTAGAGCAACTGAGTGTGATGTTATCGGTTGGGTGAGTTGTGTCTAGAGCAACTGAGTGTGATGTTATCGGTTGGGTGAGTTGTATCTAGAGCAACTGAGTGTGATGTTATTGGTTGGGTGAGTTGTGTCTAGAGCAACTGAGTGTGATGTTATCGGTTGGGTGAGTTGTATCTAGAGCAACTGAGTGTGATGTTATCGGTTGGGTGAGTTGTGTCTAGAGCAACTGAGTGTGATGTTATTGGTTGGGTGAGTTGTGTCTAGAGCAACTGAGTGTGATGTTATTGGTTGGGTGAGTTTTGTCTAGAGCAACTGAGTGTGATGTTATTGGTTGGGTGAGTTGTGTCTAGAGCAATTGAGTGTGATGTTATTGGTTGGGTGAGTTGTGTCTAGAGCAATTGAGTGTGATGTTATTGGTTGGGTGAGTTGTGTCTAGAGCAACTGAGTGTGATGTTATTGGTTGGATGAGTTGTGTCTAGAGCAACTGAGTGTGATGTTATTGGTTGGATGAGTTGTGTCTAGAGCAACTGAGTGTGATGTTATTGGTTGGGTGAGTTGTGTCTAGAGCAACTGAGTGTGATGTTATTGGTTGGGTGAGTTGTGTCTAGAGCAACTGAGTGTGATGTTATTGGTTGGGTGAGTTGTGTCTAGAGCAACTGAGTGTGATGTTATTGGTTGGGTGAGTTGTGTCTAGAGCAACTGAGTGTGATGTTATTGGTAGGGTGAGTTGTGTCTAGAGCAACTGAGTGTGATGTTATTGGTTGGGTGAGTTGTGTCTAGAGCAACTGAGTGTGATGTTATTGGTTGGGTGAGTTGTGTCTAGAGCAACTGAGTGTGATGTTATTGGTTGGGTGAGTTGTGTCTAGAGCAACTGAGTGTGATGTTATTGGTTGGGTGAGTTGTGTCTAGAGCAACTGAGTGTGATGTTATTGGTTGGGTGAGTTGTATCTAGAGCAACTGAGTGTGATGTTATCGGTTGGGTGAATTGTGTCTAGAGCAACTGAGTGTGATGTTATTGGTTGGATGAGTTGTGTCTAGAGCAATTGAGTGTGATGTTATTGGTTGGGTGAGTTGTGTCTAGAGCAACTGAGTGTGATGTTATTGGTTGGGTGAGTTGTGCCTAGAGCAACTGAGTGTGATGTTATTGGTTGGGTGAGTTGTGTCTAGAGCAATTGAGTGTGATGTTATCGGTTGGGTGAGTTGTGTCTAGAGCAACTGAGTGTGATGTTATTGGTTGGGTGAGTTGTGTCTAGAGCAACTGAGTGTGATGTTATTGGTTGGGTGAGTTGTATCTAGAGCAACTGAGTGTGATGTTATCGGTTGGGTGAGTTGTGTCTAGAGCAACTGAGTGTGATGTTATCGGTTGGGTGAGTTGTATCTAGAGCAACTGAGTGTGATGTTATTGGTTGGGTGAGTTGTGTCTAGAGCAACTGAGTGTGATGTTATCGGTTGGGTGAGTTGTATCTAGAGCAACTGAGTGTGATGTTATTGGTTGGGTGAGTTGTGTCTAGAGCAACTGAGTGTGATGTTATTGGTTGGGTGAGTTGTGTCTAGAGCAACTGAGTGTGATGTTATTGGTTGGGTGAGTTTTGTCTAGAGCAACTGAGTGTGATGTTATTGGTTGGGTGAGTTGTGTCTAGAGCAATTGAGTGTGATGTTATTGGTTGGGTGAGTTGTGTCTAGAGCAATTGAGTGTGATGTTATTGGTTGGGTGAGTTGTGTCTAGAGCAACTGAGTGTGATGTTATTGGTTGGGTGAGTTGTGTCTAGAGCAACTGAGTGTGATGTTATTGGTTGGATGAGTTGTGTCTAGAGCAACTGAGTGTGATGTTATTGGTTGGGTGAGTTGTGTCTAGAGCAACTGAGTGTGATGTTATTGGTTGGGTGAGTTGTGTCTAGAGCAACTGAGTGTGATGTTATTGGTTGGGTGAGTTGTGTCTAGAGCAACTGAGTGTGATGTTATTGGTTGGGTGAGTTGTGTCTAGAGCAACTGAGTGTGATGTTATTGGTAGGGTGAGTTGTGTCTAGAGCAACTGAGTGTGATGTTATTGGTTGGGTGAGTTGTGTCTAGAGCAACTGAGTGTGATGTTATTGGTTGGGTGAGTTGTGTCTAGAGCAATTGAGTGTGATGTTATTGGTTGAGTGAGTTGTGTCTAGAGCAATTGAGTGTGATGTTATTGGTTGGGTGAGTTGTGTCTAGAGCAACTGAGTGTGATGTTATTGGTTGGGTGAGTTGTGTCTAGAGCAACTGAGTGTGATGTTATTGGTTGGGTGAGTTGTGTCTAGAGCAATTGAGTGTGATGTTATTGGTTGGGTGAGTTGTGTCTAGAGCAACTGAGTGTGATGTTATTGGTTGGGTGAGTTGTGTCTAGAGCAATTGAGTGTGATGTTATTGGTTGGGTGAGTTGTGTCTAGAGCAACTGAGTGTGATGTTATTGGTTGGGTGAGTTGTGTCTAGAGCAACTGAGTGTGATGTTATTGGTTGGGTGAGTTGTGTCTAGAGCAACTGAGTGTGATGTTATTGGTTGGGTGAGTTGTGTCTAGAGCAACTGAGTGTGATGTTATTGGTTGGATGAGTTGTGTCTAGAGCAACTGTGTATGATGTTATTGGTTGGGTGAGTTGTGTCTAGAGCAACTGAGTGTGATGTTATTGGTTGGGTGAGTTGTGTCTAGAGCAACTGAGTGTGATGTTATTGGTTGGGTGAGTTGTGTCTAGAGCAACTGAGTGTGATGTTATTGGTTGGGTGAGTTGTGTCTAGAGCAACTGAGTGTGATGTTATTGGTTGGATGAGTTGTGTGTAGAGCAACTGAGTGTGATGTTATTGGTTGGGTGAGTTGTGTCTAGAGCAACTGAGTGTGATGTTATTGGTTGGGTGAGTTGTGTCTAGAGCAACTGAGTGTGATGTTATTGGTTGGGTGAGTTGTGTCTAGAGCAACTGAGTGTGATGTTATTGGTTAGGTGAGTTGTGTCTAGAGCAACTGAGTGTGATGTTATTGGTTGGGTGAGTTGTGTCTAGAGCAACTGAGTGTGATGTTATTGGTTGGGTGAGTTGTGTCTAGAGCAACTGAGTGTGATGTTATTGGTTGGGTGAGTTGTGTCTAGAGCAACTGAGTGTGATGTTATTGGTTGGGTGAGTTGTGTCTAGAGCAACTGAGTGTGATGTTATTGGTTGGGTGAGTTGTGTCTAGAGCAACTGAGTGTGATGTTATTGTTTGGGTGAGTTGTGTCTAGAGCAATTGAGTGTGATGTTATTGGTTGGGTGAGTTGTGTCTAGAGCAACTGAGTGTGATGTTATTGGTTGGATGAGTTGTGTCTAGAGCAATTAAGTGTGATGTTATTGGTTGGGTGAGTTGTGTCTAGAGCAACTGAGTGTGATGTTATTGGTTGGGTGAGTTGTGCCTAGAGCAACTGAGTGTGATGTTATTGGTTGGGTGAGTTGTGTCTAGAGCAATTGAGTGTGATGTTATCGGTTGGGTGAGTTGTGTCTAGAGCAACTGAGTGTGATGTTATTGGTTGGGTGAGTTGTGTCTAGAGCAACTGAGTGTGATGTTATTGGTTGGGTGAGTTGTATCTAGAGCAACTGAGTGTGATGTTATCGGTTGGGTGAGTTGTGTCTAGAGCAACTGAGTGTGATGTTATCGGTTGGGTGAGTTGTATCTAGAGCAACTGAGTGTGATGTTATTGGTTGGGTGAGTTGTGTCTAGAGCAACTGAGTGTGATGTTATCGGTTGGGTGAGTTGTATCTAGAGCAACTGAGTGTGATGTTATCGGTTGGGTGAGTTGTGTCTAGAGCAACTGAGTGTGATGTTATTGGTTGGGTGAGTTGTGTCTAGAGCAACTGAGTGTGATGTTATTGGTTGGGTGAGTTGTGTCTAGAGCAACTGAGTGTGATGTTATTGGTAGGGTGAGTTGTGTCTAGAGCAACTGAGTGTGATGTTATTGGTTGGGTGAGTTGTGTCTAGAGCAACTGAGTGTGATGTTATTGGTTGGGTGAGTTGTGTCTAGAGCAATTGAGTGTGATGTTATTGGTTGAGTGAGTTGTGTCTAGAGCAATTGAGTGTGATGTTATTGGTTGGGTGAGTTGTGTCTAGAGCAACTGAGTGTGATGTTATTGGTTGGGTGAGTTGTGTCTAGAGCAATTGAGTGTGATGTTATTGGTTGGGTGAGTTGTGTCTAGAGCAACTGAGTGTGATGTTATTGGTTGGGTGAGTTGTGTCTAGAGCAATTGAGTGTGATGTTATTGGTTGGGTGAGTTGTGTCTAGAGCAACTGAGTGTGATGTTATTGGTTGGGTGAGTTGTGTCTAGAGCAACTGAGTGTGATGTTATTGGTTGGGTGAGTTGTGTCTAGAGCAACTGAGTGTGATGTTATTGGTTGGGTGAGTTGTGTCTAGAGCAACTGAGTGTGATGTTATTGGTTGGATGAGTTGTGTCTAGAGCAACTGTGTATGATGTTATTGGTTGGGTGAGTTGTGTCTAGAGCAACTGAGTGTGATGTTATTGGTTGGGTGAGTTGTGTCTAGAGCAACTGAGTGTGATGTTATTGGTTGGGTGAGTTGTGTCTAGAGCAACTGAGTGTGATGTTATTGGTTGGGTGAGTTGTGTCTAGAGCAACTGAGTGTGATGTTATTGGTTGGATGAGTTGTGTGTAGAGCAACTGAGTGTGATGTTATTGGTTGGGTGAGTTGTGTCTAGAGCAACTGAGTGTGATGTTATTGGTTGGGTGAGTTGTGTCTAGAGCAACTGAGTGTGATGTTATTGGTTGGGTGAGTTGTGTCTAGAGCAACTGAGTGTGATGTTATTGGTTAGGTGAGTTGTGTCTAGAGCAACTGAGTGTGATGTTATTGGTTGGGTGAGTTGTGTCTAGAGCAACTGAGTGTGATGTTATTGGTTGGGTGAGTTGTGTCTAGAGCAACTGAGTGTGATGTTATTGGTTGGGTGAGTTGTGTCTAGAGCAACTGAGTGTGATGTTATTGGTTGGGTGAGTTGTGTCTAGAGCAACTGAGTGTGATGTTATTGGTTGGGTGAGTTGTGTCTAGAGCAACTGAGTGTGATGTTATTGTTTGGGTGAGTTGTGTCTAGAGCAATTGAGTGTGATGTTATTGGTTGGGTGAGTTGTGTCTAGAGCAACTGAGTGTGATGTTATTGGTTGGATGAGTTGTGTCTAGAGCAATTAAGTGTGATGTTATTGGTTGGGTGAGTTGTGTCTAGAGCAACTGAGTGTGATGTTATTGGTTGGGTGAGTTGTGCCTAGAGCAACTGAGTGTGATGTTATTGGTTGGGTGAGTTGTGTCTAGAGCAATTGAGTGTGATGTTATCGGTTGGGTGAGTTGTGTCTAGAGCAACTGAGTGTGATGTTATTGGTTGGGTGAGTTGTGTCTAGAGCAACTGAGTGTGATGTTATTGGTTGGGTGAGTTGTATCTAGAGCAACTGAGTGTGATGTTATCGGTTGGGTGAGTTGTGTCTAGAGCAACTGAGTGTGATGTTATCGGTTGGGTGAGTTGTATCTAGAGCAACTGAGTGTGATGTTATTGGTTGGGTGAGTTGTGTCTAGAGCAACTGAGTGTGATGTTATCGGTTGGGTGAGTTGTATCTAGAGCAACTGAGTGTGATGTTATCGGTTGGGTGAGTTGTGTCTAGAGCAACTGAGTGTGATGTTATTGGTTGGGTGAGTTGTGTCTAGAGCAACTGAGTGTGATGTTATTGGTTGGGTGAGTTTTGTCTAGAGCAACTGAGTGTGATGTTATTGGTTGGGTGAGTTGTGTCTAGAGCAATTGAGTGTGATGTTATTGGTTGGGTGAGTTGTGTCTAGAGCAATTGAGTGTGATGTTATTGGTTGGGTGAGTTGTGTCTAGAGCAACTGAGTGTGATGTTATTGGTTGGATGAGTTGTGTCTAGAGCAACTGAGTGTGATGTTATTGGTTGGATGAGTTGTGTCTAGAGCAACTGAGTGTGATGTTATTGGTTGGGTGAGTTGTGTCTAGAGCAACTGAGTGTGATGTTATTGGTTGGGTGAGTTGTGTCTAGAGCAACTGAGTGTGATGTTATTGGTTGGGTGAGTTGTGTCTAGAGCAACTGAGTGTGATGTTATTGGTTGGGTGAGTTGTGTCTAGAGCAACTGAGTGTGATGTTATTGGTAGGGTGAGTTGTGTCTAGAGCAACTGAGTGTGATGTTATTGGTTGGGTGAGTTGTGTCTAGAGCAACTGAGTGTGATGTTATTGGTTGGGTGAGTTGTGTCTAGAGCAACTGAGTGTGATGTTATTGGTTGGGTGAGTTGTGTCTAGAGCAACTGAGTGTGATGTTATTGGTTGGGTGAGTTGTGTCTAGAGCAACTGAGTGTGATGTTATTGGTTGGGTGAGTTGTATCTAGAGCAACTGAGTGTGATGTTATCGGTTGGGTGAGTTGTGTCTAGAGCAACTGAGTGTGATGTTATTGGTTGGATGAGTTGTGTCTAGAGCAATTGAGTGTGATGTTATTGGTTGGGTGAGTTGTGTCTAGAGCAACTGAGTGTGATGTTATTGGTTGGGTGAGTTGTGCCTAGAGCAACTGAGTGTGATGTTATTGGTTGGGTGAGTTGTGTCTAGAGCAATTGAGTGTGATGTTATCGGTTGGGTGAGTTGTGTCTAGAGCAACTGAGTGTGATGTTATTGGTTGGGTGAGTTGTGTCTAGAGCAATTGAGTGTGATGTTATTGGTTGGGTGAGTTGTATCTAGAGCAACTGAGTGTGATGTTATCGGTTGGGTGAGTTGTGTCTAGAGCAACTGAGTGTGATGTTATCGGTTGGGTGAGTTGTATCTAGAGCAACTGAGTGTGATGTTATTGGTTGGGTGAGTTGTGTCTAGAGCAACTGAGTGTGATGTTATCGGTTGGGTGAGTTGTATCTAGAGCAACTGAGTGTGATGTTATTGGTTGGGTGAGTTGTGTCTAGAGCAACTGAGTGTGATGTTATTGGTTGGGTGAGTTGTGTCTAGAGCAACTGAGTGTGATGTTATTGGTTGGGTGAGTTTTGTCTAGAGCAACTGAGTGTGATGTTATTGGTTGGGTGAGTTGTGTCTAGAGCAACTGAGTGTGATGTTATTGGTTGGGTGAGTTGTGTCTAGAGCAATTGAGTGTGATGTTATTGGTTGGGTGAGTTGTGTCTAGAGCAACTGAGTGTGATGTTATTGGTTGGGTGAGTTGTGTCTAGAGCAATTGAGTGTGATGTTATTGGTTGGGTGAGTTGTGTCTAGAGCAACTGAGTGTGATGTTATTGGTTGGGTGAGTTGTGTCTAGAGCAACTGAGTGTGATGTTATTGGTTGGGTGAGTTGTGTCTAGAGCAACTGAGTGTGATGTTATTGGTTGGGTGAGTTGTGTCTAGAGCAACTGAGTGTGATGTTATTGGTTGGATGAGTTGTGTCTAGAGCAACTGTGTATGATGTTATTGGTTGGGTGAGTTGTGTCTAGAGCAACTGAGTGTGATGTTATTGGTTGGGTGAGTTGTGTCTAGAGCAACTGAGTGTGATGTTATTGGTTGGGTGAGTTGTGTCTAGAGCAACTGAGTGTGATGTTATTGGTTGGGTGAGTTGTGTCTAGAGCAACTGAGTGTGATGTTATTGGTTGGATGAGTTGTGTGTAGAGCAACTGAGTGTGATGTTATTGGTTGGGTGAGTTGTGTCTAGAGCAACTGAGTGTGATGTTATTGGTTGGGTGAGTTGTGTCTAGAGCAACTGAGTGTGATGTTATTGGTTGGGTGAGTTGTGTCTAGAGCAACTGAGTGTGATGTTATTGGTTAGGTGAGTTGTGTCTAGAGCAACTGAGTGTGATGTTATTGGTTGGGTGAGTTGTGTCTAGAGCAACTGAGTGTGATGTTATTGGTTGGGTGAGTTGTGTCTAGAGCAACTGAGTGTGATGTTATTGGTTGGGTGAGTTGTGTCTAGAGCAACTGAGTGTGATGTTATTGGTTGGGTGAGTTGTGTCTAGAGCAACTGAGTGTGATGTTATTGGTTGGGTGAGTTGTGTCTAGAGCAACTGAGTGTGATGTTATTGTTTGGGTGAGTTGTGTCTAGAGCAATTGAGTGTGATGTTATTGGTTGGGTGAGTTGTGTCTAGAGCAACTGAGTGTGATGTTATTGGTTGGATGAGTTGTGTCTAGAGCAATTAAGTGTGATGTTATTGGTTGGGTGAGTTGTGTCTAGAGCAACTGAGTGTGATGTTATTGGTTGGGTGAGTTGTGCCTAGAGCAACTGAGTGTGATGTTATTGGTTGGGTGAGTTGTGTCTAGAGCAATTGAGTGTGATGTTATCGGTTGGGTGAGTTGTGTCTAGAGCAACTGAGTGTGATGTTATTGGTTGGGTGAGTTGTGTCTAGAGCAACTGAGTGTGATGTTATTGGTTGGGTGAGTTGTATCTAGAGCAACTGAGTGTGATGTTATCGGTTGGGTGAGTTGTGTCTAGAGCAACTGAGTGTGATGTTATCGGTTGGGTGAGTTGTATCTAGAGCAACTGAGTGTGATGTTATTGGTTGGGTGAGTTGTGTCTAGAGCAACTGAGTGTGATGTTATTGGTTGGGTGAGTTGTGTCTAGAGCAACTGAGTGTGATGTTATTGGTTGGGTGAGTTGTGTCTAGAGCAATTGAGTGTGATGTTATTGGTTGGGTGAGTTGTGTCTAGAGCAACTGAGTGTGATGTTATTGGTTGGGTGAGTTTTGTCTAGAGCAACTGAGTGTGATGTTATTGGTTGGGTGAGTTGTGTCTAGAGCAATTGAGTGTGATGTTATTGGTTGGGTGAGTTGTGTCTAGAGCAATTGAGTGTGATGTTATTGGTTGGGTGAGTTGTGTCTAGAGCAACTGAGTGTGATGTTATTGGTTGGGTGAGTTGTGTCTAGAGCAACTGAGTGTGATGTTATTGGTTGGGTGAGTTGTGTCTAGAGCAATTGAGTGTGATGTTATTGGTTGGGTGAGTTGTGTCTAGAGCAACTGAGTGTGATGTTATTGGTTGGGTGAGTTGTGTCTAGAGCAACTGAGTGTGATGTTATTGGTTGGGTGAGTTGTGTCTAGAGCAACTGAGTGTGATGTTATTGGTTGGGTGAGTTGTGTCTAGAGCAACTGAGTGTGATGTTATTGGTAGAGTGAGTTGTGTCTAGAGCAACTGAGTGTGATGTTATTGGTTGGGTGAGTTGTGTCTAGAGCAACTGAGTGTGATGTTATTGGTTGGGTGAGTTGTGTCTAGAGCAATTGAGTGTGATGTTATTGGTTGAGTGAGTTGTTTCTAGAGCAATTGAGTGTGATGTTATTGGTTGGGTGAGTTGTGTCTAGAGCAACTGAGTGTGATGTTATTGGTTGGGTGAGTTGTGTCTAGAGCAACTGAGTGTGATGTTATTGGTTGGGTGAGTTGTGTCTAGAGCAATTGAGTGTGATGTTATTGGTTGGGTGAGTTGTGTCTAGAGCAACTGAGTGTGATGTTATTGGTTGGGTGAGTTGTGTCTAGAGCAATTGAGTGTGATGTTATTGGTTGGGTGAGTTGTGTCTAGAGCAACTGAGTGTGATGTTATTGGTTGGGTGAGTTGTGTCTAGAGCAACTGAGTGTGATGTTATTGGTTGGGTGAGTTGTGTCTAGAGCAACTGAGTGTGATGTTATTGGTTGGGTGAGTTGTGTCTAGAGCAACTGAGTGTGATGTTATTGGTTGGATGAGTTGTGTCTAGAGCAACTGTGTATGATGTTATTGGTTGGGTGAGTTGTGTCTAGAGCAACTGAGTGTGATGTTATTGGTTGGGTGAGTTGTGTCTAGAGCAACTGAGTGTGATGTTATTGGTTGGGTGAGTTGTGTCTAGAGCAACTGAGTGTGATGTTATTGGTTGGGTGAGTTGTGTCTAGAGCAACTGAGTGTGATGTTATTGGTTGGGTGAGTTGTGTCTAGAGCAACTGAGTGTGATGTTATTGGTTGGGTGAGTTGTGTCTAGAGCAACTGAGTGTGATGTTATTGGTTGGGTGAGTTGTGTCTAGAGCAACTGAGTGTGATGTTATTGGTTGGGTGAGTTGTGTCTAGAGCAACTGAGTGTGATGTTATTGGTTGGGTGAGTTGTGTCTAGAGCAACTGAGTGTGATGTTATTGGTTGGATGAGTTGTGTGTAGAGCAACTGAGTGTGATGTTATTGGTTGGGTGAGTTGTGTCTAGAGCAACTGAGTGTGATGTTATTGGTTGGGTGAGTTGTGTCTAGAGCAACTGAGTGTGATGTTATTGGTTGGGTGAGTTGTGTCTAGAGCAACTGATTGTGATGTTATTGGTTGGGTGAGTTGTGTCTAGAGCAACTGAGTGTGATGTTATTGGTTGGATGAGTTGTGTCTAGAGCAACTGAGTGTGGTGTTATTGGTTGGGTGAGTTGTGTCTAGAGCAATTGAGTGTGATGTTATTGGTTGGGTGAGTTGTGTCTAGAGCAACTGAGTGTGATGTTATTGGTTGGGTGAGTTGTGTCTAGAGCAACTGAGTGTGATGTTATTGGTTGGATGATGTGGTCTGGGTTAGGGCCCGGGGTTGATACAGAGTTGTGTCTATTCAATTCAACTTTATTTTAAAAGGGTTACAAATTGGGCACGCACTTTCGGCCCTTCCAATCACTCATCTTTCATTCATCAAAAGTGCATGATGCATTCACATTGGAAAATGAATTGTCAAATGAATGTTGTAAATATAAACAATGCATATTATAATGTTATGAGACACATCTCTCACCCACCCACACAACCTCTTTCCACCCACATATACCCAAACCCACCCACACACATCCCTCACCCACCCACCCACACACCCCAGCCTCCCACATACTCACCCCACCCACACACAGCCTCACCCAGCCTTACACACCCTCCACTCATACACCCCCACCCAACACCACCAACCCATCCTTCCCTATTAACACACATCCCCCCACACACACACATCTCCCCACAACACACCCATCCCCCAGCCCACACATACCCACCGACCCATATCCACACACCTCCAACCACCCAGCCAAACACTCATTCCCCCAACCACACACACACCCCACACCCACCCACATACATTCCCCACCCACCAACCCGCACAACCCACCCACATACAGCCTCACCCAGAAGAGTCTAGAGCATCTGAGTGTGATGTTATTGGTTGGGTGATGTGATTTCAATTACTCATAACACCATGATCAGGTGTATTGAGAAACTAGGATAAATCTAGGCAAGGATTTGAGATGGGATCATTCTGGGACCAGCAGTTGAGGAGGAAACTTTGCAATGCCGAAGACCCATCTTCAGGAACCTAGCGACCCCATAGATGAGGAGGTCTTACTTTAGAATGTTATTAAAGTCCATATTTGTAATTAGATATTTTAGATTGTACTTACGGATGCATCTGTATTGCGTGTGAGTGGGCAAGCTGGCGAAATTGATATACCCTGAGCACTGTGGGGTGAGGGTTCGGTGCCTGCTAAGCTAGGGAGAGACTGACCACCTATTACTCTGTGCCCTCAGACCTACAACATGTGACGGCCCTTTCACATCACAGATCCATAGCTGACAACTTCTTCACAGCCTCCGTGGCAAAGTGGTCAAACCCTTTGACTCGGGCTCCGAAGGTTGTGGGTTCGATTCTGGGCCGTGTCCTTCGGTCCACGAGTGAAATTTTTCTGAGACTCCTGTGGGTCGTCGCTAGAGCTATGGAGTTCGTGCTTTGTGCGACGCTTTCCGCTCTGCAGAAAGAGACCGAGCCATATGGGATAAAACCTGGTGCAATGAAGTCAACCTTGTCGACTTTTAATCGACTTTTTTTCATGCTTCAGGACACAATTGTTTCTGCCGGTCTTTCCTGTTTCCATGTCTGTCTCCGTCTTTTCCTGCTGATTCCCTTAGTAGTGGGACTCTTCACTGGTTGTTGAAGATGAAAACACAGCACGCATGGGAATGTCCCCAGTGCTGAGATGTCAGTTCTTGACTCAACTAAACTATCTTTTCCTATGTTTTGGTCTCTGTTTGTCTGACCTCCTTATGTGTATGTCTCCAGCTCTCTGTCTGTCTGTCTATTTGAAAACAAGCTAAAGATCATTCAATATTATGACACAGAAGAATGGCAACTAACCTGATGACATCCGGGGACACCCGTGAAAGCCCACCAGATGCGGACTTTGATGCTCCTGTGGTGGATTTCACCCTCACCAGTCGATACTCATAATCTGGGTCATCTGTCAGATTCTCATCGTGACGCCATACTTTAATCTCCTCCCGATCAAATATAGGCTTTTTGCCTTCTGTCTTCTTGTGAATCATTTTAAACTGTGACGCATCAAACACTCTCTAGATAGAGAAAACAAGAGTTGCACAACTTGTTTATCAAGAAAACATGACATAGGACTTTCAAGACAAACAATACTGACAGGACAAACAAAGACAAAAGATAATGCACATAAAGAAGCAGAAGAAGATACTTAATATGACACGGAGAGGAGAATAAGATGCAGAAGAAAATGCTGAAGATACAGAAAAGGAAGGAGGAGGAGAAGAAGACATAAAAAGGAAGCAGAAAAAGATACAGGAGGATAACAAGAAGAAGCATAAGGAATACTGACTACACCAGCAGTCTATATGAGACATAGCTGCCTACATAAATCTCCAATGAACATCTCTGCCTACACCCATCTCTAAGAATCATCAATATCCAAGAACCATGACTGCCCACATCATTCTCCAAGAACCATGGCTGCCTACATCATTCTCCAAGAACCATGGCTGCCTACATCATTCTCAAAGAACCATGGCTGCTTACATCAGTCTCCAAGAACCATGGCTGCCTACATCAGTCTCCAAGAACCATGGCTGCCTACATCAGTCTCCAAGAACCATGGCTGCCTACATCAGTCTCCAAGAACCATGGCTGCCTACATCAGTCTCCAAGAACCATGGCTGCCTACATCAGTCTCCAAGAACCATGGCTGCCTACATCAGTCTCCAAGAACCATGGCTGCCTACACTAGTCTCCAATAACAATAGCTACCTACATCATTCTCCAAGAACCATGGCTGCCTACATCAGTCTCCAATAACAATAGCTACCTACATCAGTCTCCAAGAACCATGGCTGACTACATCATTCTCCAAGAACCATGGCTGCCTACATGAGTCTCCAAGAACCATGGCTGCCTACACTAGTCTCCAATAACAATAGCTACCTACATCATTCTCCAAGAACCATGGCTGCCTACACTAGTCTCCAAGAACCATGGCTGCCTACATCAGTCTCCAAGAACCATGGCTGCCTACATCAGTCTCCAAGAACCATGGCTGCCTACATCAGTCTCCAAGAACCATGGCTGCCTACATCAGTCTCCAAGAACCATGGCTGCCTACATCAGTCTCCAAGAACCATGGCTGCCTACATCAGTCTCCAAGAACCATGGCTGCCTACATCAGTCTCCAAGAACCATGGCTGCCTACATCAGTCTCCAAGAACCATGGCTGCCTACATCAGTCTCCAAGAACCATGGCTGCCTACATCAGTCTCCAAGAACCATGGCTGCCTACATCAGTCTCCAAGAACCATGGCTGCCTACATCAGTCTCCAAGAACCATGGCTGCCTACATAAGTCTCCAAGAACCATGGCTGCCTACATCAGTCTCCAAGAATCATGGCTACATCAGTCTCCAAGAACCATGGCTGCCTACATCAGTCTCCAAGAACCATGGCTGCCTACATCAGTCTCCAAGAACCATAGCTGCCTACATCAGTCTCCGAGAACCATGGCTGCCTACATCAGTCTCCAAGAACTAGGACTGCCTACATCAATCTCCAAGAACCATGGCTATCTACATCATTCTCAAAGAACCATGGCTGCCTACATCAGTCCCAATAACCATGACTGCCTACAAGAACTGTGGCTGTTTACATCAGTCTACCAGAACCCCGACTACCTGAATCAATCTCCAAGAACCACAACTGCCTACATCAATCACCAAGAACCATGGCTTCCTACATCAGTCTCCAACAACCATGACAGCCTACATCAGTCCCCAAGAACAACAGCTGCCTACATCAGTCCCCAAGAACAATAGCTGCCTACATCAGTCTCCAATAACCATGGCTGTCTACACCAGTCTCCAATAACCATGGCTGTCTACATCAGTCTCCAAGAACCACAGCTGCCTATACCAATCTCCTTGAAGTTGGATTGCCTTTACCAATTCCTAAATCTTCCAAGGACTAGAAACATGCATACACATACCAAAGAAAACAAAATTAACTACAAATACGCCTGTGACACTGAATCAATGCATCCACTTCATACCTTGACTGTGACATCCTCTGATGGCTGGGCATCTGGCTTGCGTAAGATGGCAATTGTCACGTTATCCTCAATTTCAAATGGGTCCTGATCATCAAGCGTGAACCGTTTGTGAAGGGTTACACTTAGGGTATTCCATTTACTGGATGAACTGCTGACCTTTCTCTGAGGAATGAAATTGTCACGTGCTGACAACAAATCCTTCTTGGTATGTAATGAAGACACTGGTGACCTTCCACGTGATCTGCTTCTGGAATGTTTCAGTAACACGCTGACAGAAGCAGATGATTTCTGCTGTGGTATCTTCCCCTGTGGTATCTTGACGGATGGCCCAGGCTTGTGCGAGGGTGATAACCTTTTGGTTCGTGATTCATGCCTATTTCAAAACACAAACATCAAATTATTGAGATTATTTATGAAGATCTGCTATTTGTATAAACATAAACATAAAGTGAAACCTGGACAATTAGTAAACAAGTAAACAAACTCTTAGAGACCTCAGAGATGTGTTTTTACTGAAGCATGAAGAAACTTCACTGGACAGCCAAACTGAGTAATCTAGATATCTTAAAAGAGACTAAGACATAAAGACAACTTATTGTAAACATCAGAAAGAGGCAGTTGTAATTGTTTGAGAAAAACTAGAACATATAGTGACAACTGGAAAGATTTGAGGAAGACAGCAAGTGATCTATTTGCAATCATTTTCTCCTTTGTCTTTATTCCATTCATGATTTTTTTCCTCCATGTGACCCAATCGGCTGCGACTTCCTCGAAGGTGCAATATCTAAGCTTGTAACATTCATTTCCCGCTTACACATATCTGTACCTTAGTAGAGGCCGACCCTGAGATCTTTTATTGTTAATTACGTTGTATATCCCTTACAGGATGTTGCAGTCAACACCAGCATTTTTCAGCTGTTGTTGATGTACTAGGCAAATTTTACGTTCAGTAGTTTGCCATTGCTTTCTGAACAACCGGCTCACATAGCCCTGTAAGTTACCAGCGTGGCGCGAACTGCCGCCGATTCTCGCAGCTGCTGTTTTCCCCACATGGATATACGGGGTTACTAACAATGTATTTAACCCCTTATTTATTACCCCAAGATCTTTTACCCATCTGTAATTCACTTAAAAAGATGTCCTGTGATATTCTCCCATTGTCCATCCATTATAATGCGTCCTTTCTGTCTAAGTCCACAAAGTCTTTCCAATACTTCTGTATTTGTGATCTTGTCTTATCACTTTACACCAAGTATTGTTGATGATGAAACATAATGAAACAAGATCAGTGCTGTTGGCCCTGCCTGTTTCCCTCTCTGGGCCCGGGGATGGAGTCCACAGCCAATGAGATACCTAGACCCCCATGGAGAAACCCCATCATGTGCAGCGCTGAACCCTGACCTGGTTATATCATTATACTCCTCCCAGAGATGTCAAGTACCAGCACCTGTCTGGCACACCCTGCTGGTTTCTGAGCTCGGAGAGGGGAAGGAGAGCTCTACAGCAATAGCTGAACAAATGGTGCTTTGTTACCGAGTTGAGAGAGACATCTCTACACCAACATGGCTCTGATGGATACAAGTTCTTTCCCCCAATGAGTTCAATGGAAGGTACAGACAAATAAGATGAGTGAAATAGAAAGTATATGGAAACGAATTCTTCTTCTTCTTCGGCGTTCCGAGCCACCGAGGTTCTTTGCTGCAGATACAATCCGTCTCCATTTGTCTATCTGGTTGACCTTCTCTTGCCAGTCGTTGATTCCAAGTGCTTGTAGGTCTGTATATATATTATCTCTCCAATGTCTTCTTGGTCTACCTCAGGGTCTACGGTCATTTATTTCCCGAGTGTAAGCGAGTTTTGTTTCCCTATTATCTTCCATTCTTTCTATATGCCCCAGCCATTGATATCATATATATATTAGCCTTCATGATACCAGTTGTCACATGCCTGTGGTCATTGGCATTAAGGTGAGTGGCCGTACAAGATAAACAGTTCACGAGATAAAATAGGGCAGATAGTAAGTCCCCCAGAGGGCGAAAATGAGAAGACAGTGATTGAAGGGGGAGCTGAGAAGAGGTCAGCTGGCTAGGATGATTGTGAGGCAGACTGTTGGAGCAGTGAGGTGGGGTTTGTGTGGATCATTGTGAGGAGGCATAGAATTGTTGAAAAAGACAGGGACAAAGATTGACGAGGCAGTTGATGTTTGGACTCCGAGCTGAGAGGGAGTTGAGTTTAGACCGGACCAGGAGAAGGTCGTGGTCTGAGAAAGTGAAGAAGTGTGACGGAGTTCGGAAGATAACTCCGCACTGTGGGTTCCAGGGATAGTGAGTGGAATTCGAGACCCAGAGTGGGTTACTTTGAGTCGGGCCTAGAGAGAGGCTAGTATACCTGTCGTGTGGGACGAGATTTTAGTAGCCTTGAGAGGCAATGTTATCCGAAGTGTTCCATTGGGATGGAGATATATTCTTAGAGAATTATTGTTCCTGGATTTATATGCTACATGTGTCTGTGTTAATTCAGAATTAAAGGAATATTATGTGCGCAAATTAACGCTTGTTCACTGACTGGTGTTTGGTGGTGATGCATCTTAGTTAATCTGTTGTTCAACATCACATTTTACAAGGACATACCCTAGACACAACCATAGCCACTCTATCTGTCACTTAGTCAACATTCACTTTGTGTCACCAGTGATTAGCGGGGACTTAAACAGATCATAACTGTCTTTGTTACTTCTTTTCCACTCTCCACTTTGTGTATCCCTAATGGGTCCAAAGATGCGTCTTAAAACTTTGTTCTCAAAGGTTTGTAACAAGGCTTCGTCGCCTTTCGTGGAAATGAATTGGTTACGAAAGATAGGATGCCGGATAGAAAGACTTTTAGAGATGACCTACAGAATAGAATCAGTTACACACATGATCTACAGGATAGAATGAGTTACACACATGACCTACAGGAGAGTATGAGTTACACACATGAACAACAGGATAGTATGAGTTACACACATGACCTACAGGATAGTATGAGTTACACACATGACCTACAGGATAGTATGAGTTACACACATGACCTACAGGATAGTATGAGTTATACACATGACCTACAGGATAGTTTGAGTTACACATGACCTAAAGAATAGAATGAGTTACACACATGACCTACAGGATAGTATGAGTTACACACATGACCTACAGGATAGTAAGAGTTACACACATGACCTACAGTATAGTATGAGTTACACACGTGACCTACAGGATAGAATGAGTTACACACATGACCTACAGGATAGAATGAGTTACACACATGACCTACAGGATAGAATGAGTTACACCCATCACTTACAGGATAAAATGAGTTACACACATGACCAACAGGATAGTGTGAGTTACACATGTAACCTACAGGATAAAATGAGTTACACACATGACCAACAGGATAAAATGAGTTACACATATGACCTACAGGATAAAATAAGTTACACACTGACCTACAGGATAAAATGAGTTACACTCATGATCTACAGGATAAAATGAGTTGCACACATAACCTACAGGATAGAATGAGTAACACACACGTGACCTACAGGATAAAATGAGTTACACACATGACCAACGGGATAAAATGAGCTACACATATGACCTACAGGATAGTATGAGTTAAAGAGAAGAATTTATCTAATTGACGAGCAACTCACCTGTGTTCCCGTACATGATGAGACCTCACAGAGCCTGACCTCTGTTTTGACATTGACCGTTGCCAATCGTTATCCCCATGTGACACAGGCAAAGGTTTGTCCCTGTTTCTGGGTGAAGGAGCTGCTGAGTGACGTGGGTGGGACACGGACATATCTCGACCTTGGAAGAGACATGAACAACTCGCTGTGTTACACATAAATTAGTTATAGGCTTACACCCAACACCGCAAGTGTCCAGCATGGCTCACTTTAATGCCAGGAACTTCGTTTAAAGAATTAATTCTCTAGTAACTGCCTGCCCAGGTTGTCGTTACTTAAAGTAATCAGTAACTATGACAGGGATTAGGTAGTGCAGCTACTTTATGGGCCACATGATAAGAAATGACTATACTGGGATTTTAACAGCTGGACGGGAGGGACAGAAGTTAAAGTGATAAATATACTGGGTTTTGGACAAACAACTGGACAGGACAAAGATTAAAATAATAATTATACTGGCTTTTGTAACACTAACTGGGAGAGACAGAAGTTAATAAATATACTGGGTTTTGTAACAACTGGATGAAAGAGACAGAAGTTAAAGTAATGACTAACATATACTGGGGTTTGTAACAACTGGGTGAAAGAGACAGAAGTTAAATAAATATACTGGGTTTGGAACAACTAACTGGGAGAGAAGGCAGTGAATAAATATATTGGGTTTTGTAACAACTGGATGGGACAGAAGTTAAAGAATGATTACACTGAGTTTTGAAAAAACTCAGATATTGAACGTTGACCATTATCTTGACAGGCAAGCTTACTAACCACTATGCCACAGCACCAAAGTTAAAGTGATCATTACAAGATACTGGTTAATGTAAACACTGGATGAAAGAGAGGTTAAAGTGATCATTACAAGATACTGGTTAATGTAAACACTGGATGAAAGAGAGGTTAAAGTGATCATTACAAGATACCAGTTAATGTAAACATTGGATGAAAGCGGGGTTAAAGTGATCATTACAAGATGCTGTTTAATGTAATAATTGGATGAAAGAGACGTTAAAGCAATAACTAGGAATTCCTGGATTCATGCAACAATTGTGTGGGACAGAAGGGGTTAAAAAATAATAGCTGGGAAATGTTGGACTAGTATAATAACAGGATGGGACAAATATAGTTAAAGTAAAAGCTAGGAAATACTTCATGAATGCAAACACTGGATGGGGTAATAACCAGTAAATAATTCAATGCTGAATGACACTGAATGCTACAGAGAAAGTTAAAGTAACAACCATGACTAAGTGGATTAAGTGTATAATTGGCTGGGACAGACGGACTCAACAGAACAGTTTATAATAAAGCAACAGATGGAGACAATCAAAGAGATGGAGTAGCTTGGGTTTCAATTCGAAACCCCGCAAATCAAGCCACAACAGCTGACCTATAAACAACCTATTAGTAGATCAAATCTGGCGGGTAGAGAACACACCCCTGTGGATACGGACATGAGGTTGTCTAGTGTTTGACTTTCACATTTATCATGGCATTGCCAGATTGGTTGACCATCTCCCTTTCTGGCTACCTGTCCAGCAACATTTGCTGAACCCACTTTACAGAAGCTGTCAACAAATTCCTGCCGTGAGGACTTAAATCTAGACGACTCTTTGATCTTAACCAGTACACCATAACAGCTCATGCAATGGTAATTGCTACAAATAGGTGTAGACAAATAAGGGCAGCTGGTCACCTAGACATTTTTAACCTGGTGACATCCTGGGCAGACACTAGCCTGTGGGAAATCCTGGACAGACACTAGGCTGTGGGACATCCTGGACAGACACTAGCCTGTGGGACATCCTGGACAGACACTAGGCTGTGGGAAATCCTGGACAGACACTAGCCTGTGGGACATCCTGGACAGACACTAGCCTGTGGGACATCCTGGGCAGACACTAGTCTGTGGGACATCCTGGACAGACACTAGCCTGTGGGACATCCTGGACAGACACTAGGCTGTGGGAAATCCTGGACAGACACTAGCCTGTGGGACATCCTGGACAGACACTAGGCTGTGGGAAATCCTGGACAGACACTAGCCTGTGGGACATCCTGGACAGACACTAGGCTGTGGGAAATCCTGGACAGACACTAGCCTGTGGGACATCCTGGACAGACACTAGGCTGTGGGAAATCCTGGACAGACACTAGGCTGTGGGAAATCCTGGACAGACACTAGGCTGTGGGACATCCTGGACAGACACTAGGCTGTGGGACATCCTGGACAGACACTAGGCTGTGGGACATCCTGGACAGACACTAGGCTGTGGGAAATCCTGGACAGACACTAGGCTGTGGGAAATCCTGGACAGACACTAGCCTGTGGGACATCCTGGGCAGACACTAGTCTGTGGGACATCCTGGGCAGGCCATAGTCTGTGAGACATTCTGTGCAGACACTAATCTGGCTAACTAAGGGAGGATCAAGAAAAGTCTCCATTGTAATGGAACCTGCCAAGGGCTCAAAATGTAGATACTACGAGACAGCAAGAGAGCCACAGTGATGTCTTGCACTCACCACTTAAGAGAGACCACGAGCATACTCGGAATAAGTCTGTTGTTTGACTACAGGGACAGAAATCAAGACATCACCAGTCCCCTGTTCTTCAAGCAGTAAAAGTGTAAACAACAACAATCAGCAGCATTGACACAATCTGCTGAAATGACACAATCAGCGGGACAGACCCCAACAACTATCTCAAGTGTGGTATCTGTAGGAAGAGCCCTGCAAACTGCCATGCACCAATCACCCTAACACAATCTCAGCTGTCACAAACAAGCATACTCACCGTCTGAGTGTCCTGCCTTCCTGGGGTGAGCATGGTGGCTTTTATGTACCACACCTGGAGAACTGCGGTAATTTCTCCGATCACTTACTTTTGCCGGAGATCTAAAATCTCTCTTCCCACCTCTGACAGGTGAGGCAGGTTGATTGTAGTGTTCTCGCCCCCCAAAATTGTCGCCAGCGTCATTCTGCCAGCTTCTTTTATGTTTGCTGGGGACCGGAGACGGAGACCCTGACCTAGTAATGACATACAAACAAATCATGAATCAACACTGATCAGGGATAGACAAATCCAGGGTGAAAGTTGCCTGGAAATCTTGACCTGGCACCTAAACGCCCACTGTAATCAGAAGCAAAAGCCAGGCACCCGATCACCATGGTGCCTGAAGTTTTTTATCTGCTGCCTTAGTTTTCAAAGGCAGTTCTAGAAATATTTATTTTAAATATTTTGAGTCACTATTAGACACATCCATTACTTTAAATTGAGTACCGAATACGCTTTTTCTTGATCATATGTTTTCTGTTTCCATGAATCATTTTTTGAAATTAGAATAATAAACGCTTCATTATAAATATGTGCACCATTGCAAGCCGACTTATTTCTGCAGCGATATGTGACCTTAATGTTAACAGTAAAGGTCCTGTAATTTGGTTGGCAGAGTTATTCATCCTGTGCCTGATAGCGACTCTAGCATCTACTGATATGCCTTGCGCACACCCCACATCTTCAAGGTTTGAGTCGAGTTGTGTTGTTTTACACTTACTTACATTGCAGACATTGAAAAGACCAAATTGACTTGTGCAAGTAATAAACCAGTCTACTCTTACATATTCTTCTTAAGTAGGCCAAATTTTCGTGAAAATGTACCATGATGCGATAGAGAAGAGAATGAAGGCAAAAAGCTGGTTGATCCAAGCGCCGTTTGTAATTATTGTGTTCCGGATAACAATGAAAAACCAAACACTGAAGATCACCATCTTCCAAGTTTGCCATCAAGCGCCATAGTGAGGAATAGTTGACTTTCCAGCGTCTGATGGGTGGCACTGGATAGTATCATTCTGTGTGAGTGTACAATGTCTTTGATGTCATCAATCCATTTTCTTCTCTGGCGTTCTATTGCTCTCGTATCAGATCTTCTTCGATGTAGCATTAGTGCTAATAATTGATGGTATTGCATTGAAGATAGAGTGTTTCTAAACTCCTTCAGTCAAACAATTTAAATTTTAGCAATTGTGGCTGGAACTACTAGGTTATGCTATGAAGGAATTGCGAAATAAGCAGTAAGTTTCCCACCAATACTGCAGACCAAAATTATAAAGTTGTGCTTGGATGTTTAAGACCATTTAAAATGAAAACTTAAAACAACATATACATATTCTACATGCACTTCAAGTGTCAGGGGGACTGAAAGTGCAAATAAGAAAAGAGTCCTGACTGAATGTGCTTCTTTTGCAAAGTTTATTCATAACAAAGTGTGTTAAAAGTGGAGGGACTATACACAAAATTTTGTGAATAGTACGAGCCGCTATACACAAAAATTTGTGGCTGGTCATGTGATTATTCGGCTGGTCACGTGATGTCTACTTCCTTTTGACTACATTATTAATGTTTGTGGAACCATCTTTTGTGTTCTCGGTAGTGTAGTGGTTAGTATCCCCAGCTGTCACTTGGAAGACTGGTGTTCGACTCCCCACCAGCAATTTTTTTGGGGAGAGTTTATTCGCAACCAAGTTGCGAATAAACAAAGTCTCTATTCGCAACCAAGTTGTGAATAAACGAAGTCTCTATTCGCAACCAAGAGTAGATACAAACAAGCTGTGGGAAATCCTTAAACAATATGGAATGAGTACACATCTAACAAACCAATGTAGAAGCTTATACAATTAAGCAGCCATGTGCGGGGAATGCCCAAGTCTGCCCCTGCCTGAAGTCTGAGTGGGTTTACCTGATGGTGAGGGACAATGGTAATTAATAGGAAAAATAATCCACATGCAAATATCAGTCCAGTGCACTCTCCAGTAGTGGCAGCTATTTGTAGTAGCACGTATATTGGCTATGCTTGCGTTCAAAGCGAATGAACAAACAACAACGACACATTCAGATATCCAATAAACCTCTCATGATATATTTGATATCTCTGTGTCGATCAATGTTTCAATGAATTAATCCTGACACTGTGATGTATGGCTTGGTTTGGCAAATCAACAGAATGTGTGTGTGTGTGTTTTGTTTTTTTAAATTTCCGGGCATGTTTATGTTCAGTAGTTTGCCATTTCTTTCTGAACTACCAGCACTCATACCTCTGTATGAAAACCAACGCAAGGCGGTATGCTTCCAAATCGCCGCAGTTAGGTTTCCAACATGGTGAAATGCATTCATAACCACTTCACTACAGACCCAGCAACTATTCATGTTTGTTTCAGAAGGTACGGTTAGTTGGATGTCTTTTACAGGCCATCACAATCAACCACGGAATTTATTCCAGAAGTTGGTGTTGTTGCCTTCCACTTAGGCCGCTAGGCGTCGTGGAGAAGGTTAATTGAAGTGCCTTTCCTCGTTTCCTACCGTTTTACCGGATAAATAATTACTATCAGTTACCAGTAAGTTAGCTAATTTTGTCAAAATGCCGAATAACTGTCTTTGTACATAGTTATCTTGTCGCTTTCACTTAATTAATTTCTGAAAAATGAAAAAAAAAAAATATTCGCCGGCGGGGAATCGAACCAGCGGAGATGCTTACCGCTTTGCTACTGGGACCTCGATGAAAGTTTAACACAAACGTATAATATAGTCAAACACATGTCCCGATGACATCACATATATTACGTGACTAGCCTTTGGTTGCGAATAGACACTTCGGTTTTTTTAAATTTTTAATCAATCAATCAGGTGCCATCTGCACAATGAAGGTTGGCTGCAATGGATCTCCAACACTGTCTGTCTCTTGCCTTGACTGTACATTCTGTCAGGCTGGTGTTCGTCCATCTCTTGATGTTATCTTTCCACTTGTATCGTTGTCTACCTCTTGCTTGCTTGCCCTCAACCTTGCCCTCCAGATTGTTTTTATAAGAGTATCATGTCTTTTAACATGGCCGAAATATTTCACTTGCCTCCTCTTTATTTCTTCCATCAACTCTCTCTTCATTCCCAGTTTTTCTAGAACCTCTGCATTTGATTGTTTTTGTTTCCATGAAATACGACATATCCGTCTGTATATCAACATCTCCAGGGCTTCTTTTCTAGTTGCTTGTTTTAGGAACTAAAATATATATCACTGTACATACAGTGTGTCCTTGTCGACAAATATTGTCTTTGTGAGGTTTGAAGAAAAATAACTTGCAAAAAAAAAAAAAAAGACAGATAAGAAGAGAGAATAATAGAGTCTTCTTCAAATTTTTGTGTATAGGGCTCGTATTATGTATAGGGGCTCCCATGCTAATATGCTGCAACATATTATTGTACCTTTCATGGCTGTGTAACTATTACACCTGGGTTGCCGGAGGGATCTGCCGTGTCCCCGGGGCTCTTTAATGTCTACACCAGCAAAATCGCAGCTATTGAGACACCAGGTGTGGGTAGAATCTTGACATTTGCAGATGATGTGCTGGTGTACAGACAGGGCAGAGACAGGGCCAGTTTGGCGAAAGACTTACAGGTGGCGGTAAACAGGGTAGCGGAGTGGTGCAGGGACGCAGGGGCCATTTTAACCCAGACAAGGCATCGGTTGTGTGGTAGTCCCTGGATAACCGGATCGTCAAGGCAGACGTCGCAGGTATTATGTTGAATGGATGTCCTCTTAGTTGAGAGAGTAAATTGAAGTACTTGGGTATCACCTTTGACAGGTGTTTGTCTTTTAAGGATCATGTGGAGGATTTGGTGGTGAAGGCTGGTAGGGGACTTAATGCAATGAGGGCTATGGCAGCAACCGGGGTAGATCAGATGATGCATCGGTACAGGCTCTTTCAGCAGTTAATAATTTCTGTCATTGAGTATGGTTTGGGGCTGCTGACAGTATAAAAAAGCCAGCTTGAAAGGTTGGAGCGCATACAGAATGCGGTTAATACTGGGGTGCACAAAGGACACACCAATTACCTGCATGAGGCATATCCTGGTGCTACCTACAATGATGGATAGGCAAAGGGTCCTTCAGGCCAAATGGTACCTGAGAGTTGCCGTAGACAGGGATCACCCGCTGCATGCAGTAATGGATATGGGCAAGGGTCATAGACTAAGACGAAGCAGATCCTCGATGGCTCAGGCAGAACTTTCTATAAGTCAGGTGTGTGATCTAGAGATCATCAATCGTGAAAGAGAG
>OY992890.1:101544486-101654486 GCA_963921405.1 Cepaea hortensis
CCACCACGCTACTGATGCCACCACGCTACCGATGCCACCACGCTACCCATGCCACCACACTACCCATGCCACCACGCTACCGATGTCACCACGCTACCCATGCCACCACGCTACCGATGTCACCATGAGCAGCCGAAACACTTGTTCAGATCACAACATATTCTACCACACTAATGGTCATTAAGACGGTCTACTTAGTCTAAGACGACATATTTACAAATGTGTATTTTATTAATGAGTTAGTTGCATATCCTTTACAGGACGTCGCAATCAACCCCAGAATTTTTGGCTGTCTGTGTTTCCTGAGCAAGTTTATGTTCATTAGTTTGCTGTTTCTGTCTGAACGACCACCACTCATACCTTTGTATGGAAACCAACGCAAGGCGGCCTGCTTCCAAATCGCCAGCAGCTGTGTTTCAAACGCGGTATACGGGATTACAAACTGCATTAGTAACTCCTTCGCACGGAGGCTGCTACTCATGAGCACACGATAATATCTTTCTGCGAAAACACTCAAGCCACATGACTAAATGCTGCAATTGTCTTTCTGCGAAAACACTCAAGCCACATGACTAAATGCTGCAATTGTCTTTCTGCGAAAACACTCAAGCCACATGACTAAATGCTGCAATTGTCTTTCTGCGAAAACACTCAAGCCACATGACTAAATGCTGCAATTGTCTTTCTGCGAAAACACTCAAGCCACATGACTAAATGCTGCAATTGTCTTTCTGCGAAAACACTCAAGTCACCTGAATAAGTGCTGCAATTGTTTCGCTTGAAGTTTCCAAAAACCCTGTCCTAGAGAAGCAAGTCTCCACAAATGCACGACTCTCTGGGCACCGATCGGCTGCAGTCTAGCGCGCAACAAGGAAGCAGGTGAGATCCAGGTGGGAAGCTGACGCAGTCATGTAGACTGGTGATTCTGTGCGTCGTGGAGAGGAATCTGCCTGGTGGTTCTCATGGAGGTTTGCTGAGCAGAATGGAGACTAGGTCTATAACCTCAAGTAGGAAGATGGACACAGCTGCCATTTCTGCAGTTTTGAGGTAGCTTGCGGGCACCCGAGGATTCACAGTGTTTGGTTCTCAGTTCGTTTTGGGTGCGGTTCACAATGCATAGGTATCACATGAGTGTCTCATCATCATCACCTTCCACTTTTGCCATCAAGCGTCGTGGGGAGAAATATTTGACACTCCAACGCCCGAAGGGTGGCACTGAATATCGATTCCAAATGATTGTACAATGTCTTTAATGTCGTGAGTCTATTTTCTTCTCGGGGGCCCTCTTGCTCTGGTATGAGATCTTTGATGTAGCGCCAGTGGTGGTAGTTGATGGTGTTGAATTCTAACCAACCATTTAATCTTGTGACTGTCAGTATATGTGGTAGAAGGTCATTATCCCACTGTCTGCCTGATAACTTCATTTCTTATTCGGTCTCGGATACTTAAGTTGACAGCTCTCCCCAAGCATCGCATCTCACAAGTGTTGATGTTGCGTAAGTGTGATGTGGATAATGTCCATGTTTGACGATGTTAACATAAGGTTGCTGTGAATATGCTATGTATTATGTGCCGTTTGAATGTCCTGAGCGCAGTGATGTCGGTTCTTAACTCAACTCAACTCAACTATGTGCCGTTTTGCGGTCATGTGTATATTTGGATGTTTTAGTAGGCCTGAGTGAGTTCGAAGCATAAACAATTCTCTGTTAAAAGACTTGCTTGGATATATTGTCCCGGTTGTGCTAGAGTGGGAGACAACGAGCCACCAGATCTGTTGGCTTCGAGTTGTTGGAACACCCACGATGGACACGGCAGACACACTGAAGTCTACGAACGACTGTTAGTTGAGGGTACGATGATCGATGAAACATCATGTTTAAGGACAACTGAGTTTGGATTTAAGTGTGGTTCTAGCAATGTATGCTGAAGAACAAAAAGAAGAAGAAGAAGGAAAAGAAGAATTGCCACAGTTCAGTACGTGAATTAGCACAATGTATGCAGAAGCATCATCGCCTACGCCAATCGGCAAGACGCATGATGGTGATGGTTATGCCGAACAGTACGTGCATCATATACCATTGCTTCTTGTCTTCGTACAGGTGTCTTAAAGAGACTGCCTGGAGATGTGCCTGCAATTACCTCTGCGTCAGAAACTGCTGCGAAGTCTGGCCACAAGCTTGAGGCGACACGTGAGCGACTGTAAGGACCCCTGTGATAGGCAGCGATTTAGTAAATATCGCTTCGAGGAGGATCCGCCAAGTGAGTCCACTTCACATTATTCACTGGAACATTTCACATGCTTCACATCTTTTAGCGATGTTCACAGTTTATACTCTTCACATCCCTCAGCGATGTTCTCAGTTCACATCCTTCGTATCCCTCAGCGAAGTTCTCAGTTTAAACTTTTCACATCATTCAACGATGTTCACAATTTACATTTTTCATATCATTCGACTGATATTCCTATGAGCAACTAATCATCCCATGGACAGCTAATCATCCCACTACAGCTGTATAATCCCATCACGGTTAATAATCTCATTTTTCCCCGCATATCCTTTTACAGGACATTGCAGCCAACACCAGCATTTTCAGCCGCCGTTGATGTCTTGGCAAGTTTTACGTTCAGTAGTTTGCCATTGCTTTCTGAACGACCGGCTCACATACCTCCGTAAGTAACCAACACGAGGCGATCTACTGCCGAATCTCGAGAGTATGCGAGATTACAAACAACGTCCTTAACCCCTACGTCAGTGGGACTGGCAATAATTCCATTACAGCTTGATAATCCCAAGGGCAGTTGATGATACTACGGACGACTAAGAATTCCATTGACAGCTAAGACCAATATCTGAGTTCTTGATGGTCTCAGACGGTGGTCTTAAGAAATATAACCAATAAAACTGACTCAGAAAATTAAGGACAAGAGTATACCTGAACGATTTCGCCACTTGATGATAATGACGATGATGATGATGATGATGATGATGATGATGATGATGATGATGATGGCCACTGTGTCCGAAAAGACGAAGAGCAAGAGTATATCTTGGATGTTCTGCCCAGGACATGCGTGTGTGCGAGACAATGAATAGGCTGGCAGACTGGCTGCTGCGGTTCCTTTTGACACTGAGCTGGGTTAAAACAAGAATGATGTGGTGAAGGCTGTCTGGAGTCGAGCGGAAAGTGCAACAAAGCAAACAAAGGGGCCACAACTTGAAAGGTTGATTCCTGCGTGGTGTGAACAGTGGGGACTATTTGTTCTATACAGAATAAAAAGAACGGAGCAGTGTGGGAAGAATACTCAATGTATCAAGAAGAGGGAACATCAGAAATGAAGAAATCAGGACTAATCTGGGGGTTACTTAAAGCAGCGCTAGATTTAACCAGAAAACGGCAAGTTAAATGGTTTGTCCATATAACTTGATTACCAAGTAACAGTATACCACAACAAGCAGTGATGTACAGACCAAACAGAAGCAGAGGAAGATGCCAACACAACAGACGTTTATTTAAACCATGGACAGAGGGAATAACAGTTCATGGGGATCTCGATACATGAAGCCCATAATCGGGCACTCTCCCGCTGTTTATACTTCACCTCGACACCGCAAGGTACAAGAGGAACCTGATGATATGAGAGCACGAATGGAATGTCCGCATGGCGTTTATGTTGTTTCTTGATGTCATGTTTCATACGACCATTGAAGCGTGCACGAAACTGCACCGACATTGAACGAAGTTCTAGCTGGAAACGGCCATCTTGTCCTGCTAATATTCTAGACGTGTTAGAAACTCACAACGTCGGACTTGACCTCTCTCCTACCCCCCACCATGATCACACTCCTGGCGAAACTGCCGCCAGCCAAGCATATGTCTTTGGTTGTACTGGGGAAACAGCTGAGATGCCTCTCAATTGCCACAGCCCGGCTGGCATCGTCGAAGAAGGAATGCGGGAGTTTCGTCTTTCCGCCGTCTCCATATGCTCCTAAAGTTGAAGAAGTTGACAAGACGGGTAAGTTGACGGAGCAGGTAAACAGAATCACTTGGCATTGGAGGTAATGGTGGTGGGTTTGTAAATCCTGTGGTAGACTTAGTATTTACTATTGTGGATTAGCGTTCAAATGTACGTCCTGAGAAGGGGTTGCGGAAGATTGGTATAGGATCTTTTTCCGCCACCCGGTACCAAAGTACCTTCTCTGCAAAGAGTGAGTGTGTCGAAAAGCTCTCCTACCCAGCTCCTAGCTCATAAACCAACAGGGTGTGAAGGAAAGGCACTGGAACAGTTCAATTTACGGATAGGCATACTAGAATGTACCCTGGTCATGATTAAGTGCATCACTTTCTGAGAAGTCACGAGTCCTCGATGGGTTTTAGTTTTAGTATTTCATTTTCAACGGACCCCATCATAGGCCTGGGAAACAAAGTTATGTCAATGGACTATCTGTTAGACCAGTGGTTCTCAACCGGTGGGGAATTCACCCCCAGGGGGGAATTTTAGGGTTTCCAGGGGTAGGGGGGGGAATGAAGACCATTTCAAGATCGTGTTAATACAAGAACCGATTACTTGATATTGTTTTTCCCTTCATACTTTACAGTTATGTACGTCTCATCCTTCTAAAATTCATTTTATAAAGTAAGTAGACCCACAAATCATGTTTTATGTGGATGTCTAGACTTATTTTAGTATATGCTATTAAATTTACCTTCCATTTTTACGTATACTGTGTAGGGGTGGGGGATTTTTAGATAGGAAATATAAGGGGGGGGGGGGGGGGGGGGGGATGACGTTCTGAAAATACGATGAAGGGAGGCACGGGCCAAATTTTTTATAGGAAGGGGTGGGGGGGGGTGACGTTCTGAAAATATGGTGAAGAGAGGCACGGGCCAAAAAAAAGTTGAGAACCACTGTGTTAGACTGTTGGCGGCTGGTTTGGCTCTGACAGACCATATAAATCAATATTTGTAAACACAAATCGGCACTCAATCGATAATACGGTCACTAGCACAGCGGCCATATTTACTTCCCACTACATCTCCTGGTACCTAGTTTAGGCTAAGTGGATTTGATGGCTCTATTCAGCTAAAGAATTCGTTGTCTTGTTGGAGATTCGAACATATACCATATGACCAGCAGGCTAGCGTGCTAGTCAGTATGCTACCGAGGCTGCCCCAGAGAAGTAGAGACCAAAGAGTTGAACAGTCTGCTAGTTACCACATCGTAGCATGGTAAACAAGAAAGCAATGCTATAATGTATATTCCCTCCCAAGGTTGAGGCGGGAAATCTAAATCAAAGGAGGGTTTATAATGGTCATTTATTCTCCTTGACTGCAGGCAGCACGGAACGCTGGCGGAATGCCTTCATTGCAGGGTTGGCCGCTGTGGGTCTTCTGCATCTCGTTGTCTACTCGACCACGAAACACCCAGAGCGCCCAGAGTTCATCGCTTACCCGCACCTGAGGCTGAGAAACAGGGTGAGTTCTTGGGCCCGACTACCCCGGCCCGCGTCAGACTAATTCACTGTGATTGTCCGGCTGTACGGGCACGGCTGTCCCACTGTCTCAGCACGACTGCCCCACTGTCCCAATACGACTGCCCCACTGTCTCAGCACGACTAACCCAGTGTCTCAGCACGGCTGCCCCACTGTCTCAGCACGACTGCCCCACTGTCTCAGCACGACTGCCCCACTGTCTCAGCACGACTGCTCCACTGTCCCAACACGACTGCTCCACTGTCTCAGCACGACTGCTCCACTGTCCCAACACGACTGCTCCACTGTCTCAGCACGACTGCCCCACTGTCTCAGCACGACTGCTCCACTGTCCCAACACGACTGCTCCACTGTCCCAACACGACTGCTCCACTGTCTCAGCACGACTGCTCCACTGTCCCAACACGACTGCTCCACTGTCTCAGCACGACTGCCCCACTGTCTCAGCACGACTGCTCCACTGTCCCAACACGACTGCTCCACTGTCCCAACACGACTGCCCCACTGTCCCAACACGACTGCCCCAGTGTCTCAGCACGACTGCCCCACTGTCTCAGCACGACTGCCCCACTGTCTCAGCACGACTGCCCCACTGTCTCAGCACGACTGCCCCACTGTCTCAGCACGACTGCCCCACTGTCTCAGCACGACTGCCCCACTGTCCCAACACGACTACTCCACTGTCTCAACACGACTACTCCACTGTCCCAACACGACTACTCGACTGTCTCAACACGACTACTCCACTGTCCCAACACGACTGCCCCACTGGCCCAACACGACTGCCCCACTGTCTCAGCACGACTGCCCCACTGGCCCAACACGACTACTCCACTGTCTCAACACGACTACTCCACTGTCTCAACACGACTACTCCACTGTCTCAACACGACTACTCCACTGTCTCAACACGACTACTCCACTGTCCCAACACGACTGCCCCACTGGCCCAACACGATTGCCCCACTGGCCCAACACGACTGTCCCACTGTCCCAACACGACTACTCCACTGGCCCAACACGACTACCCCACTGTCTCAGCACGACTGTCCCACTGTCCCAACACGACTGTCCCAACACGACTGTCCCACTGGCCCAACACGACTACCCCACTGTCTCAGCACGACTGTCCCACTGTCCCAACACGACTGTCCCAACACGACTGTCCCACTGGCCCAACACGACTACCCCAGTGTCCCAACACGACTACTCCACTGTCCCAACACGACTACTCCACTGTCCCAACACCACTACCCCAGTGTCCCAACACGACTACTCCACTGTCCCAACACGACTGCCCCACTGTCTCAGCACGACTAACCCAGTGTCTCAACACGACTGCCCCACTGGCCCAACACGACTACCCCAGTGTCCTAACACGACTACTCCACTGTCTCAACACGACTGTCCCACTGTCCCAACACGACTACCCCAGTGTCCTAACACGACTACCCCACTGTCTCAACACGACTGTCCCACTGTCCCAACACGACTACTCCACTGGCCCAACACGACTGCCCCACTGTCCCAACACGACTACTCCACTGTCCCAACACGACTACTCCACTGTCCCAACACGACTACTCCACTGTCCCAACACGACTACTCCACTGTCGCAACACGACTACTCCACTTTCCCAACACGACTACTCCACTGTCCCAACACGACTACTCCACTGTCCCAACACGACTACTCCACTGTCCCAACACGACTACTCCACTGTCCCAACACGACTACTCCACTGTCCCAACACGACTGTCCCACTGTCCCAACACGACTACTCCACTGGCCCAACACGACTGCCCCACTGTCTCAGCACGACTAACTCACTGTCTCAGCACGAATGCCCCACTGTCTCAGCACGACTAACCCAGTGTCTCAACACGACTGCCCCACTGGCCCAACACGACTACCCCAGTGTCTCAACACGACTGCCCCACTGGCCCAACACGACTAACCCAGTGTCTCAACACGACTGCCCCACTGTCCCAACACGACTACCCCAGTGTCCCAACACGACTACCCCAGTGTCCCAACACGACTAACCCAGTGTCTCAACACGACTGCCCCACTGGCCCAACACGACTACCCCAGTGTCCCAACACGACTAACCCAGTGTCTCAACACGACTGCCCCACTGGCCTAACACGACTACCACAGTGTCCTAACATGAGTAATTATCTCAGTACAACTTTCTGCCAGACTGCCCAGCTACAATCGTTTGAGTTTCCAGTTTTCCCCACCAGTTTATAATATCGACAAATACATGGTTATGATTTACCCTTGGTATGTTACTGCCCTTCTGTCTTCGTCTGTTGTAATTTGTCCATGAAGATTTGTACAACACATTTTAATGCCATCGTTTATTGTTACAGCTCGTCATCTGTCTTCTTTTCTTTCCTACGGTCATCTCTTATTTGTTCTCTCTCTCTCTCTCTCTCTCTCTCTCTCTCTCTCTCTCTCTCTCTCTCTCTCTCTCTCTCTCTCCCCCCCCCACTCCCTCCCTCGGTCATCTCTTTATCATTTCTTTTCTCTCTTTATTTACAAAACAACACGAAACATTTTGTCACATAAAGATCTATGAATGGCATTGGAAGATACGGGCGGGAGCACAAGACTAGAACAACAAATATATGACAGCACGGCACGAAACCCGACCGACAAGAAAGGCAGTCAGTCTCCAGCAACACAGAATGAAAACAACACACGTGCAACAACAGAAGATGCAATCTGCAAAGAAAGAAGCTAAGAAATAAAAAGTATAAGGAAAACCACATAAACAACTGACCTTACACAGAAATTATAACGAAGGCTACGAAAGCAGCTTCAACGAGGTTTAAGTTTTTGTGTTTGTTGTCTTCAAGCGAGCGAACGACCATGAATATCTGGAGTGATTCCACATCTTTAACGTGACTGCGATCTGACGAGGAATAAGGACAGACGCTTCTTGTCAGGCAACAGGAAGTCAAAAAGACGGCAATAAAACTGCCATTCCACAAATATGTACAGATATTGGATGGGGATGATTTCTGTAAGACTGATGAGTGTGTTAATTAAAGCCGTGCTTCAAACTAGCAAGAATAGACCGGGTTTTGGTGGCGTCCAGTATGAAGGCATGAGAAGAATACCCAATTAAGAAACTGACACGCCTCGTTGGAGGAAAAGAAAAGTGTACTTCATTGATTGACCAGATCGACACCCCTAAAAATAGTGTCATCACAAGCCAGGTCTATCTTACACCTGAACCCACAGCTGTAGAATATGGACATAATTCACATCAAACCATTTTAATATAGCTATGTAGGTCTCAGAAATGTTAACAAACAAGCATAGGTCAGATAACAAACAGACAAACACACAGGACCGTAATGCTGTGTCCAGTGTATAACGAACATTCGATGAAGCTAATTGATTGGTCCATTCCTATGTGGTAAACGTAATACACATAAATAAGTAAATATCTATTAGCGTGAACTCTTCGAGACCGCTAAGACAGCTCATAACTGCATACACATGCATAGAATGGCGCTCATAGAAGTAACGGGAGGAAGTGGAGACTAGCGGATACACTAGACAACATACACACTGACATTTGTGACAGGCGTGTTATGTCATGTTGTGACAGACGTGTTATATCATGTTGTGACAGACGTGTTATGTCTTGCTGTGTCAGACGTGTATGTCTTGTTGTGACAGACGTGTTATGTCTTGTTATGACAGACTTGTTATGTCATTTTGTGACATACATTTTATGTCTTGATGTGACAGACATGCTATCTCCTGTTGTGGCAGACGTGTTATATCTTATTTTGACAGACGTGTTATGTCTTGTTATGACAGACTTGTTATGTCTTGTTGTGACAGACGTGTTATGTCATGTTGTGACAGACGTGTTATGTCTTGTTGTGACAGACGTGTTATGTCTTGTTGTGACAGACGTGTTATGTCATGTTGTGACAGACGTGTTAGGCCCTATGTCTTGTTATGACAGACATGTTATGTCTGCTTGCAGCCATTCCCCTGGGGGGACGGCAACCACACACTGTTCCACAACTGTGAGATGAACGCCCTGCCCGATGGCTACGAGGACTGTGAGTGCGATTCCAAGTAACTGCTCACACATATCATACAGCCTGTATACTACATCATGCATCGTACTTGTGTTGGCTCGTTGCATCAATAATGAGTGTATACTTTAATGATCAATTCTGATTTATTATTCTTAAAACCAGTCTTCTTTTCTCACTTATTTTTGGCTCGAAGTTATCAGTTATGAGTGTATAATTTATTGATCAATTAATAGTTGCTATACTTACAATAATTCTTCTTTTTTCACTTATTATTGGCTCGTTTATGATCAATAAAGACAAAAACAGGAAAATTTCCACGTTTGAACTGACATAAGAATTTAGCTTGTTCATTTATTGTTTCTAGAATTTCACGTTTTCTGTTTGCCATCCCAGAGAATTCTTTCTCTACTGTCCAAGCATCACTTGCTGAAGTTTCTGGTCGTAGATAGGTTGTCACAATGTTTGTGGAGAGATTGACACAATATTGGTAGTTAGATTATCAGAAAAATGTGTAGATAGATTATAGTGTTGGTAGATAGATTATCATAATGTTGGTAGTTATATTATTACAATGTTTGTAGATGATCAAAATGTTGGTAGATAGATTATCACAATGTTGGTTAGTTATATTTCACAATGTTGGTAGTTACATTGTCACAATATTGGTAGATATATTAACACAAGTTTGGTAGTTAGATTATCAAATTGTTAGTAGTAGATTAATATATTGTTGTAGATAGATAATGACAATTTTTATCGATAGATTGACACATTGTTGGTAGTTAGATTATCACAATGTTGATAGTTTTGTTATCACAAAGTTGGTAGATAAGATTATCATAATGTTGGTATATAGATTATCATAATAATGCTAGTTATATTATCACAATGTTGGTGGATCGATTATCTTAATTTTGGTAAATAGATTATCGCAGAGTTGGTGGATAGATTATCATACTGTTGGTAGATAGATTATCGCAGTGTTGGTTGTTAGATTATCAGAATATTGGTAACAAGATTATCATATTGTTGGTAGATAGATGATCATAATGTTGGCAGTTATATTACCACACTGTTGGTAGATATAATATCATAATATTGATAGATAGATTATCATAATCTTGGTAGTTACATTACCACAATGTTGGTATATATATATTATCATAATATCGGTAGACAGATTATCATAATGTTGATACATAGATTATCATAATGTTGATAGTTATATTACCACAATATTGGTGGATAGATTATCGTAATATTGGTAGATAAGATGATCATAAAGTTGGTAGTTATATTACCACAATATTGGTGGATAGATTATCGTAATATTGGTAGATAAGATGATCATAAAGTTGGTAGTTATATTACCACAATATTGGTGGATAGATTATCGTAATATTGGTAGATAAGATGATCATAAAGTTGGTAGATATAATATCATAATGTTGGTAGTTATATAGTCACAATGTTGGTTATTATATTATCACAATGTTGATAGTTATATTATCACGATATTGATAGTTATCAAAATGTGGGTAGATAAATTATCACAATGTTGGTAGTTGTATTATCACGATGTTGGTAGATCGATTATCACAATGTTGGTAGCTATTTTATAGCGATGTTAATAGTTATATTATCACAATGTTGGTAGTTATATTATCACAGTGTTGGTAGTTACATTATCACAATGTTGGTAGTTATATTATCACAGTGTTGGTAGTTACATTATCACAATGTTGGTAGTTATATTATCACAGTGTTGGTAGTTATATTATCACAATGTTGGTAGTTATATTGCCATAATGCTGGTAGTTATATTATTACAGTGCTGGTAGATAGATTATCACAATGTTGGTAGTTATGTTATCACGATGTTGGTAGATCGATTATCACAATGTTGGTAGATAGATTATCACAATTTTGGTAGTTATATTATCACGATGCTGGTAGTAATCACAATGTAGGTATATAGATTATTACAATATTGGTAGTTATATTACCATAATGTTGGTAGTTATATTATCACAGTGGTGGTAGATAGATTATCACAACCTATGTAGATAGATTATCACAATGTTGGTAGATATATTATCACAGTGTTGGTAGATAGATTATCACAATGTTCGTAGATTTATTATCACAATGTTGGTAGTTATATTATCACAATGTTGTTAGTTGTATTATCACAGTGTTGTAGATATATTACCACAATTTTAGTAGTTATCACGATGCTGGTAGAGTGATGAAAACTCCGCCGCGGAGCAAACACGGCGGAGGGGGGGGGGTGGTTCTGATCATCAGAAGTAGTCCCATTGTGCGTAAGTATTCACCAAGCACGCCTACAGTACGTGCCCCGCTGTCTGGACCTTATTACAGAGGGGACATGACGGGTCGGTGGCTTCACCCCACTTTACCAAGTTGGCAACTGATGGAAAACATCGTAGAGGGATAGGACGACGAAACTTAAGCGCAGTGGTGCCATACGCCATATCTCATTCCAGGCAAGGGACCTCTGTACTATCTCTTCCCATGACATCCACTGGCCCTGCTGCGCTTTTTGGGCAGCCATTTGTACTCTCTCTTCATCCTCCTCCTCGCGGATCTCCTGAACCACCAGGTCTCTGAGTTCCTTGGTTGTCGCCTTGGACCTCTTCGTAGCCCTGTCATGGTGCACAACCCCCGACTATCCGATTGGGTGTGCCCCACGACCTCCTTCAACTTCAATGCTGTCTGGGCATCTTCAACCTTCCACTTCCTTCCCGTTCTAAGCGTGGGCTGTGAGGTACTGACTGCTTTATCTGGAGACTCGCGCAGCATCATTGCGAGTCTGGCTTGTCTGACTTTGAATTCTTCCATGAACGACAGGAATGGGAAGACGAGCTGACTCTGCTTACAGTATAGTGCGACCGTCGTGAGGCATGGTGGTGCTCCAAGCCACTTCCTTATGTACTTGCTTATTTTCATCCCCATCGTTTTCACCGTGGTCGTGCCTATATCATATATCAGCAGCGGCCACAGGAGTTTCAGAATAAACATGAATTGGAGACAACAGATCTTGAATTTGCCCATCAACCTGCTTTGGTCGATGGTATGCAGACCGTTGGCTAACACTTCTTGTATCTCTACAACCGCGTTCCTGTCCGTCACGGTTGAATCGTACACATGACCAAGACTTTTCCGGTTCCTCTACACCAGTGGTTCCCAAGCTTTTCAAGCAGAGGGCCAAATCTACTATTTTCGGTAGTTAAGCGGGCCACAACGTTATAAAATTATAAAAGTCGTACAATATCATTCTTACCTTTCTTAACTTTTGTCAACAAAATTCTAAAACTTTAAAGGCAGTCAGTGTCATTACTACACTGTGGTCATTTTTTGGTTTAAAATCAAAAGTTCATTTAACAATAAATTTTTAAACAGTTTCGAAAATCGCTATTATGTAATTAATTTACAATTGTAACTGTTCTTCGTAATCAGTTACTATAGTTAAGATGCCAGTTTATCAATGTCTGGGCACAAATCTGTCGTGCCCAAAGTCATAAGCGCAGCTAGGTTACTGTCGGTGATTCTGAAACGTAGCTTTTTAAATTTTTTTTTTATAACAGCAATTGCGGAAAATGACTGCTCGCATCTGTAATTCGAACCAAAACGAGAAATGTATCTCTGGGCGAATGAACGCAAGTGTTCCAATTGTTTGACAGACAATAGTTGCCAGAATGAAATCATATGATCAACTGAACGTTGCGAACTGAACAGGCGCATTCGATAATATCTCAGGATAACAACCACAAGCAGAGTAAATTATCGCACGCTGACGGGGCGCTCCGAGCGCATTTTTTGAAATTATTAAAATATATTATTTTAAATAACGAGGCCTCGCGTGCCACTTACTAACAGCTGGCGGGCCACAAGTGGCCCGCGGGCCGTGGTTTGGGAACCTCTGCTCTACACAGTGGGAATTGCTTTTCCGGCAACCATGAACACTTTTTCCACGGCTCTGCCCTTCACGATCGACAGGCTTCTTGATTTTTTGGACTTGAAGTTTATCCCGCACCAGCGAAGCAGTTCATCTAGTCTGTGGAGGATGCTGCGGGCATCACTCTCCTTCGGTGTCAGGATTGTGTATCGTCCATGAAGGCCTTCAGCGGCGGAATGTTCCGTTCCTCGCTGAGTTTCGGGCCGTGTGCGTAGCCGGATGCCGCATCCAGGATGACCTGCACGGCCATGACGAACAGTATCGGCGAAATCGTACATTCCATGGCAATGCCCACCTGCAGGTCGATCCATCTGGTTGTGAACGTCGTGGTCGAGAAACGGAGAGAGAAGTCCTAGAAATACTGCATGAGCATTGCTCCAATCTCCTCGCGCACGTGATACGTCTTGAGTACATGCCACACCATCTGGTGAGGCACTGACCCGTGCACGCATTAGCCAGATCCAACCATATCACGTGGAGTTCCTCTACCTTCATCTTCGTTCTCTGGATAGCTTATCATAGATATAGATATATTATCACAGTGTGGGTAGATAGATTATCACAATGTTGGTATTTATATTATCACAGTGTTTGTAAATAGATTATCACAATGGTAGTACTCATGTTATCACAATATGAGTAGTTATATTATCACAATGTTGGTCGTCAGATTATCACAATGTTGGTTGATATATTATCACAATGTTGGTAGATAGATTATCACAATGTTGGTAGTTAGATTATTACAACTTTGATAGATATTTTATCTTAATGTTGGTAGTTAGATTATAACGATATTGATAGATAGATTATCACAATGTTGATAGTTATCACAATTTTTTTAATTAGTTTATCACGGCGTTAATACTTAGATTATTTAAAAGTTCATGGTTAAACACATTTTCACAATTTTTGTATTTATATTATGATGGTGTTGATAGTTACATTATCACAATGTTGATAGCGTGACAATACTGAAAGTTAGATTTTCACAGTTTTGTTAACACGCATATTGCAGTGTTAATCGTATGAGTATAACAATATTATTAGTTAGAAAATCTCAATCTTGGTCATTAGATAATCACATTGTTGGTTGTTTGATTATTACATTTTTATTTTACCAAATGTTCAATTATTGTTGTTAATTAGATAGATTACTCCGTCACAATGCTAACAACGGAAAATTTAGAATTATAACGTATTTAACAAAAACTTATACATGAATCTACTATAATATTTGCGAGACTATGGATTTTGATTATGTGAAGCATATTAAATTTAATCTTCTTTGTTTTCCAAATTTGTTTTAATAAATGTCATATTTGGCCATATTGTTGAATTTGTTTTAATAAATGTTATATTTAGCCATGTTGTTAAATTTGTTCTCATAAATATCATATTTAGAATAAACTCTGGAAATAAGATATACTATACACTACAACATCTGCTAAAATCAAATGCGCTATCTCGTAACACCAAAATCACAATATACAAAACACTGATTAGACCAGTTGTGCTGTATGGCTCTGAAACCTGGAGTGCAACTAAAGGAGACGAAGCTTTGTAACAAACCTTTGAGAACAAAGTCTTAAGACGCATCTTTGGGCTCATTAGGGATACACAAAGTGGAGAGTGGAAAAGAAGCAACAAAGACATTTATGATCTGTGTAAGTCCCCGCTAATCACTGGTATCATGAAGGCTAATAGACTGCAATGGCTGGGGCATATAGAAAGAATGGAAGATAATAGGGAAACAAAACTCGCTTCTTCTTCTTCTTCTTCAGCGTTCCGAGCCATTGAGGTTCTTTGCTGCAAATACAATCCGTCTCCATTCGTCTCTCTGGTGGACCTTCTCTTGCCAGTCGTTGATTCCAAGTGCTTGTAGGTCTGTACATGTATTATCTCTCCACCGTCTTCTTGGTCTACCTCGGGGTCTACGGCCATTTATTTCCTGAGTGTAAGCGAGTTTTGTTTCCCTATTATCTTCCATTCTTTCTATATGCCCCAGCCATTGTAGTCTATTAGCCTTCATGATACCAGTGATTAGCGGGGACTTAAACAGATCATAAATGTCTTTGTTACTTCTTCTTTTCCACTCTCCACTTTGTGTATCCCTAATGGGTCCAAAGATGCGTCTTAAAATTTTGTTCTCAAAGGTTTGTAACAAGGCTTCGTCTCCTTTCGTTGTACTCCAGGTTTCAGAGCCATACAGCACAACTGGTCTGATCAGTGTTTTGTATATTGTGATTTTGGTGTTACGAGATAGCGCCTTTGATTTTAGTAGATGTTGTAGTGCATAGTATATCTTATTTCCAGAGTTGATTCTAGTTTGTATTTCTTCCCTTATGATGTTGGAGCAGTTGAAGATCGTACCCAGGTATTTGTATGTTTCCGTTCTTTTAATGGTCATATTATCTATTTGTATGTGGCCAGAGTTTCTAGCCATTCCGTCTCTTGAAATTACCATATATTCTGTCTTATCTTGGTTGATAACCAGCCCCATCTGTTGGGCTTTTTCCTTTAAGTGAGTCAATATTTCCAATGTCTTTTGTTCACTTTGCCCTATAATATCTATATCATCTGCATAACCAAGCAGCTTGGATGTTCCTCCAATATCACATTCCTCCTTTACCTTCCTTACAACTTTCTCTAGAGCCAGATTGAAGAGTAGCGGCGATAGTGCATCACCCTGTTTCAAGCCAGATGTTATTTGGAAGGGGTCTGATTTCCTGCCTTTATATGTTACTATATTATAAGTATCTTCCATGCATAGTCTGGTCATGTTGATTAACTTCCTTGGTATTCCAAATTCCTGCATAGCATTCCATAGACTATTCCTATGGACACTATCATAAGCCTTTTTTAAATCCACAAAAATGTTATGGAGATCTCTTTTATATTCCCAATGTTTCTCGGCTATTTGTCGTAAGATAAATATCTGATCTATTGTTGATCTGTTTTGTCTAAAACCAGCCTGGTAGTCACCTAATATGTCTTCTGAATATGGTTTTAGTCTATTTAGTAATACTGCGGATAGTATCTTATAGCTTGTGGACAGTAGTGATATTCCTCTATAATTTCCACATTGGAACTTGTCTCCTTTCTTAAAGATAGGTATCAATAATGACTCTTTCCAGTCATGGGGTAATTCTTCTGTCCTCCAGATTTTTATTATTAGTTCGTATAGCTTTAGATGTAATGCATGGCCACCTGCCTTTATAAATTCAGCAGCAATTCCATCAGTCCCAGTTGCCTTATTGTTTTTAAGTCGTGTGATTACATATAGGATTTCTTCAAATGTAGGTTCTTCAATTTGTGGTTCGCATGTTAGAACCTCTTCCTGTGAGAAAATGTTACTTGGAGCTTCACAATTTAGTAATTCAATAAAATATTCTTTCCATGTGTTGCACATTTCCTCATTGGTATTTATCATATTCCCATTTTTGTCTTTTAAACCATATGTGTTTTGTTGGTGCCCTCGTTTCATTGACTTCAGTTCTTTAAAAAATTTTCTGGATTCATTTTTCTGGTGATTAGTTTCCATATCTTTGATTATATTACTCATATATTCTCGCTTCTGCTGTCTGAAAACAAAACTCGCTTACACTCAAGAAATAAATTACCGTAGACCAAGAAGACGGTGGAGAGATAATATACATATAGACCTACAAGCACTTGGAATCAGCGACTGGCAAGAGAAGGTCAACTAGAGAGACGAATGGAGACGGCTTGTATCTGCAGCAAAGAACCTCAATGGCTCGGAACGCTGAAGAAGAAAAAGAAGAAGAAGAAATATCATATATGGCCATATTAAGTGTTACTGTTGTGTAGAGAGAACAGTTTAGTTGAGTCGACGGATCAACATCACGGCACACGGGTGCAACCCATAAGTGCTCCGTTCTACACCTAACTAAAGCCGGAGTCCGGAGAATCTAACCTCAGTGCACGAAGTCCGTAGCACCGGCGAGGATCCTGAAATACTTTGGGTAGATTTTTTTAACTCGAAATTTTGCCCGGGCAGCGCCGTTAGGCTACTCTTTTTCGATTTTCAACTGCCAAGGGATTTTTTACGAGCGCAACAATACACACGGGCGTCCGATCTCACTACCCTGAGACCAGGGGAAATTTAATTACTAGAGGTCCACGTGAAAAAATTCCGGCCCTCGCCGGGGCTTGAACCCAGGACCTCCAACACTCGAGGCGGACACCATATCTCGATACCACTCATCCCGCCAGAAAAAAACAGTAATGGAAGACAAGGTTCCTGAAAGAAGAGAGACAGGCCGACCAACACGACACGGGACCTTTAAATCCCGGGTATGGTCAGGGGCACTAAAGATTCGACAATTGTCTACAGTTGTTCTGGCGGGTTGTGATGTGAATGGCGTTTTTACAGGACTTGCTACTGACTCATCATCCAGAGTAACACACATCAAGGCGACAGTCATCTATACCGATGGGTCAGTGGTGAGAAACGGACGTAGTGGTTGGAGTTTCATTGCAAAGGCTAATGGCCGAGTCTTGAAAAAGGAGTCTGGCATATGAGAATACGACCTCCAGCATGGGAATGGAGGTGGAGGCAGTAACAGTGGCATTATGTTGGTTAGAGGACACTACTGCAACACACATTGTATTAATTATGAGTATGGTTAGTAAGGCGGAGAAAGGAATGTTTCGTGTGGAATGGCTATCCTCGCTTCAGAGGTCACAGATCGTGAGTATTGTATGGATATTTTGCCCTTGCCATGCGGGGGAATGAACAAGCTGATAGGCTGGCAGGGAATGCACCTCTTGGTGGTAGATTACCTATGGACAAGGGGGAGATGATCGTGTGCCCGTGGGACCAAGTGGAGAAGACGGGGGAACAGATTGAGAACCCATTTGTGGAAAGAATGAGATTGCTGGGGATCGGCAGGGGTTCTGGAAGAATCTTAAAACTGGGAGGGAAGACCAGGAGAACTTTAAATCAGATAGCGGTGGAAATGATTAGTAGTATGACTCCTCGCTGGCTGTTGAACGAGGGGACGGAGTACGTAAGGGAATGTCCTGAGTGCAGTGATGTCGGTTCTTAACTCAACTCATCATCATCCAGCGCCTTGCGGGCTGGCGTGGGCGATCATGCCTCTCCACAAACTACAATCTCCGAGGGCATGCATCAATTCGTGTGTTGACTCCTAACCGTGCCATGACACAAGACTGTCAAGAATTTTCTCACGTTGTCTTCTACTATCTCTCTTTCCACAAATCTTGTTGTCACATGTTCCAGCTTTTGTCTTCTCATAATGTGGCCAAAAAATGACTGACTGACTGCTTCTTTCTGATGTCTGTGATAAGTTTTCTTTGTGACACATCCTCCCTCAACTGTCAAGATTGTCCTCGCCAGTGATGATACTGTGTTAATATTATACTGTGTTAATATTATACTGTGTTAATGCCCTTTCATGGCCGTCTCCGTGGCAAAGGGTGTGGTTCGTGATTTCGCTTACCTACGTTCGAAACACAGCTGCCACCGATTTGGCAGCAGACCGTGTCGCGTTGGGTTTTAAAGTGATAGTATGGGAGCAGGTCGTTCAGAAAGCAGTGGCAAACTACTGAATGTAAACTTGCCAAGACATCAACAACAGCAGTGCTGGTGTTCACCGCGATGTCCTGTAAATATAATATACCATGGGTCCCTGTTAGACCCGCGTAGTTTGAGAATTCCAAGACGTACCACGTTGAGGGTTTGAAATACACCACAGGAGACTTGGAAGCAGATCGGAGTGTGTTGATTTCCATGGTTTGAGCGTCAGCCGTTCAGAAAGCAATGGCGAACTCCTGAACATAAAAAGTATCTAGTAAATCGACAAACAGCCAATAGATGCTGGGGTTGGCTACAAATGTTCTTAGAATACCCTTTACACGGCGTCACAGTGTGAATACAATTGGCCTCTTTCAGTCCTGAAGGACTATAGAGTTGTGCCGCTGGGGAGGTACCTGGCAGCACCGCTGGTGACTATATAGTCCAATACGAGAGTGACAATCTCTGTCAATTAGTGGAACTATGGTAAAGCTGTGGAAATGTAAATATACAGTAACATAGAGTGATGCAGCTTTACAGAAAACAACTACGGAAAGCACAGGACATAGTATTCAGGACATGGTAGCGAATTTTGGTCATTTCCTTTCATTCTTCTCATCCTGTTCTTATGCCTTACTGTAGTCGCTGTAGTGTCGTTCCCGTGATTACATGTTGTGTTTAGAGTATGTATGTGTTTGCTGATGAAGACTAGTCGCCCCATTGCTCTGTGTTTTTTGTAATTATGTTCTGTAAAGATGTTTCACTTTGTTATTCTATACCCTTTACTACAGCGAAACAACACAGATGGGTAGGTATACCAAAGCTCACTAAATGTGTCTCTTGTTGAAGTGATGAACAATGAACAGCTAGGAATATGTGGGTTAATGTGCCCACTGTAGGCGGGTCCACCTGAACTTCTCTGGTGTCTACTGTAGGCGGGTCCTCCTGAACTTCTCTGGTGTCTACTGTAGGCGGGTCCACCTGAACTTCTCTGGTGTCTACTGTAGGCGAGATCCACCTGAACTTCTCTGGTGTCTACTGTAGGCGGGTCCACCTGAACTTCTCTGGTGTCTACTGTAGGCGGGTCCACCTGAACTTCTCTGGTGTCTACTGTAGGCGGGGTCCTCCTGAACTTCTCTGGTGTCTACTGTAGGCGAGATCCACCTGAACTTCTCTGGTGTCTACTGTAGGCGGGTCCACCTGAACTTCTCTGGTGTCTACTGTAGGCGAGATCCACCTGAACTTCTCTGGTGTCTACTGTAGGCGAGATCCACCTGAACTTCTCTGGTGTCTACTGTAGGCGAGATCCACCTGAACTTCTCTGGTGTCTACTGTAGGCGGGTCCACCTGAACTTCTCTGGTGTCTACTGTAGGCGGGTCCACCTGAACTTCTCTGGTGTCTACTGTAGGCGGGTCCTCCTGAACTTCTCTGGTGTCTACTGTAGGCGGGTCCACCTGAACTTCTCTGGTGTCTACTGTAGGCGGGTCCTCCTGAACTTCTCTGGTGTCTACTGTAGGCGGGGTCAACCTGAACTTCTCTGGTGTCTACTGTAGGCGGGGTCAACCTGAACTTCTCTGGTGTCTACTGTAGGCGGGGTCCACCTGGAAGCCTCCATAAATTGACCAAACTCTGCCTTGATGGGGATTCAAACACGCAACCACTGGGCCAGCCAGCCAGCGTGTCAGCCACAGACTCCCAAGCTCTAATATTGCATGCAGTGTTATACATCGCAGTTGACACCCTCGCGGATATCACACATAGAAAACAGAGGAGGAAATAATCAGACCCAGCGGTTCAAACAAAGATGTTTATTTTGAAGTGACATTTTGGTTTGAGAAAGAAAACAAAGTGATCATCATGGTGTATCAGGACCTTGGCAGAACATCGCTCCTATCATGCCCATCAGAGAGACTCTCTGTCCCTTGTCAGCTCCCCTGCCTTATGTATTTTCTTTCTTTAAAGTTCTATGCCCACCTTTGTACTATTTGACCGGTGTTTCTTCTTCCATGAAAAAGTAACAAGTGATTAAATTCAGCATGTCAGATGGAGCGACCCACCCACAGCTGGAGGGCCCAGGCTATGAGATGTTATAATATCAGTTGGACTTGTAAGTTGTCTTCACACTCACATGCACACAGATGTACATACATACACACCATGCCATATGCCCATACATACAGACACAATCACAAGATACATGTGCACATATTTTGGGCTAGGTCGACCAGGTGTATGTTGAAAATCCACCTCAATGTGAGTTCTAGCCCATGATCTCCAGACCAGCATGCTAGCTATTGCTCAGTTGTTCTAACGGTTGGGACGGTTAATTTGGACGGTTGTTCTAATTCAAACACTAAGCGACTTTACTCACTCCAGAAACGGGCCATGAGTCTAATTTATAGCAAACATTTATCTGACAATCCTAGCCTGTATAAACGCCTTCAGTTACTACCATTCCGCAAACGCCTGCTTTTCAATAAAGCTAAACTAATTCACAAAATCCTGCATCGGAATGCCCCAAATTACCTTTGGCCTTTGTTTAAATATAATGCTAGACACAGTAAACGTTTAAATATACTACACATTCCGAAGCCTAGGATTGACTTATACAAAACAAGCTTAACGTACTCTGCATCTCAGCTGTGGAACAATCTTCCACAAGAAATCAAAGACATCACCAATCCCTATTCATATAATCGCAAAATATTCGAACACTATCTCAATACGGATTACCTTCCCCCTTAATAATTGAGATAATAATAATAATAACAAAACCCTAGTATAACAGCCAATCACCTTTTTGTAGGCCAGTATATTCCACATGGCTAATAACAAGTGTCAGACCATTATCTAATATTACTGTGTCGTGTAGTTTTGATGTTTGCATTTTGCCCATGCCTTTATAATGCATATCTTTTATATTGTTACTGTTCTTTGTTAGCCTTGAATGATGTGTGAATGAAATAATGTATGAAAGAGAGTGATAGAAGGGCAGAATGTTAGACGGGCCTGCGTGCCCAATTCTTAACCCTTTGAAAATAAAGTTTGTTTGTTCGTTCGTTCGTTCAGTCACGGCACCCCTGTGTACACATGCAGTCATGGCACCCCTGTGTACACATGCACAGTCACTGCTACCCTGTGTACACATGCAGTTACAACTACCATGTGTACACATGCATAGTCATGGCTCCTCTGTGTGCACATGCACAGTCACGTGTCCTCCATGTACACATGCACAGTCACAGCTCCCCTGTGTACACATGCAGTCACTGCCCCCTGTGTACACATGCAGTCATGGCACCCCTGTGTACACATGCAGTCATGGCACCCCTGTGTACACATGCAGTCATGGCACCCCTGTGTACACATGCAGTCATGGCACCCCTGTGTACACATGCAGTCATGGCACCCCTGTGTACACATGCAGTCATGGCTCCCCTGTGTACACATGCAGACACGGCTTCCGTGTGTGTATCCATGAGCAGTCACGACCTTCCTGTGTACATATGCAGTTACTGCTACCCTGTGCACACATGCACAGTCACTGCCCCCCCCCCCCCTGTGTATATATGCACAGCCACGGCCCTCCTGTGTACACATGCACAGGTGGATACTTCACACACAAAACAAACACACACACAGATACATATATTAGATGTAAACACATTCACAAATACACACATATACATAATGTTAAACTCAACATTGTTTTGTCACTTCCATCATGTGCCTGTTATTTCAATCACTATCATCATGTGCCTGTTAGGTCACTGGTCCATGTTCATGTATTACATGTCCACATCGTCCTGTGTCAGATGTGTCATATATTAACTCTTTTGTTACATAATGTAGAGTTTTTCCTGTGCTAACACACACATATATTGGTGGGAAATTAAAGCATAGACATATATATTGCATACATCTTAAATACATTTTGTGGGAAACTGCAGCATAAACACATTCATCACAATTCTGTGGGTAACTGCAATCGTAAACACAAATAAGACACAGCTGGGCCAGAAATTATGGGAAGTGCACTTACACATGCAAACATAATGCACTTGGTCCAGAATATTTCTTCCTCTTATAATGCAAATAAAGTATGTCTTCTTCCCACATTGACAAAGTACATATACTTGCTACACTCACTAAGTACCTGGGCTTTATTCATTGTCAACATACCCAAACCTCCTACACTCATAAAGTACCCAAACTTTCAACACAAAAATTACAGATACTGCCTACACCCATAAAGTACCCAGAAATCTACATACACAAAGTACTCAGGCTTTCTAAGCTCACAAAGTACCCATACTTCCTACACTCACAAACTACCCTGAATTCCAACACACACACAGTACCCAGATTTCCTACACTCAAAAAGTACCAAGAATTCCTACACTCACAAAGTACCCAAACTTCCTACATTCACAAAGTACCAAGAATTCCTACACTCACAAAGTACCCAAACTTCCTACACTCACAAAGTAACAAGCATTCCTACACTCACAAAGTACCCACACTTTATACGTTTTCAGTTTATCCAAACTTGAAATACTTTCATGGACGGTGGAGGTTATGACATCTGGTTGGCACAAACTGGCTAAATTCATGGTGGGAACTTTGTTAATATTTACAATATGAACAGGATGGCATGATCCCCTCTAATCCCGGGGTAGTGGACTGGACATTTAGCCTTGTCAGACGAGGACACAAAACCTGGAACACCAGCATGCAGGCTGCACATGTGAAACATTCTGGCACAGTTACAGAATAAACAGAGCAGGCAGAACCCGCTACCTCGACATCACATACTGGAAGTTTAAGAGTAAATGCTCTTATCCATTCAGCCATGCTGACCTCTGCGTACTGTTCTGAATGTCTCGTTGTGTGATCTATTGGGGGGGGGGGGGGGGGGGAAATGAGACATCTGTGTAATGTCCTGAAGGTCTCGTTGTGTGATCTATTGGGGGGGGGGGGGATGAGACATCTGTGTAATGTCCTGAAGGTCTCGTTGTGTGATCTATTGGGGGGGGGGGGGGGGATGAGACATCTGTGTAATGTCCTGAAGGTCTCACTGTGTGATCTATTGGGGGGGTGGGGATGAGACATCTGTGTAATGAGAGTGAACGCTGAGCACAACCAAATAAGCAATACCAGAAAGCAGACATACTGGTCAACACAGCAGTCACATACTGTGGAGACTATCAAACTATGAACAAGCTGAACATTCCCATCAAATTATGAACACAGTCTCCAAATCCCAAACAACATTATGAAAATTACAAATGCAGTTATTAAACTCCAAATAACACATTCTGAATAATGATTTAAAGATTCAATGAGTTAACGTATTTAGCTCAACAAAATCATAATTAAACTCTGAAATAAAACTGTAAACATATCAGTGCAAACGAATCTAACATATGCTAGGCTCATATACTGCCCACTGAAATTATTGTATGTTTCCAGTCGTCACGCAGCGTGTGCTCGAAGAGCGCTGCCCGGTTCTGGTTGTCGACGCGCTTGACCCAGTGTTTGTACATGCCAAACGCACAGGCATCTATGACCTTGCGCATGGTTTTAATACTGTAGGGATTGTCCTTGATCGTCTCCATGGAGATGGGAGGAGGGTGCTTGTAGCAGAAGATCAGTCTTCGGAGAAACAAGACACAGTGTACTCCGACCTGGAAGGATGGATACAAGATGGAGCATGTAACACACCCATGTCGAGGAAACTGAATCAACTCCAGATCTAGAATCTTCATGTTGAACTGATAACAATAAACAATAACAATCCACGTTTTCAAACCATGAGACATACGAGGTTCTGGCCTCATGTTTTAACACTAATTGACAATAAATATGGTTAGTATCTTGCTGACTGATTTGACTTCCCTGACAATTTTCTGGTGCCCATTTAAAGCTGGGCCAACTGGATGCCCCTGAGCTACCTCACCCCTGATGTTAGTGAAAATCTTCTTATAACCCATGTCATGTGGTGATTATGTCTGTCCGCAGCTTTCTGTTGCGTGTACTGCCAATTTTCTTATAGTCCATGCCGTGTGGTGTTGGTGATCATGTACTGCCAATTTTCTTATAGTCCATGCCGTGTGGCGTTGGTGATCATGTCTGTCCACAGCCTTCTGTCTCATGTACTGCCAATCTTCTTATAGTCCATGCCGTGTGGCGTTGGTGATCATGTCTGTCCCCAGTCTTCTGTCTCATGTACTGCCAATCTTCTTATAGTCCATGCCGTGTGGCGTTGGTGATCATGTCTGTCCACAGCCTTCTGTTTCCTGTGCTGCCAATCTTCTTATAGTCCATGCCATGTGGTGTTGGTGATCATGTCTGTCCACAGCCTTCTGTCTCGTGTACTGCCAATCTTCTTATACTCCATGCTGTGTGGTGCTGGTGATCATGTCTGTCCACAGCCTTCTGTCTCTTGGGCTGCAAATCATTTCTGATACCGACATGTCTCCATGCAATGGTGTCAAACTGTCCAGCATCTTCTCTCTGATAAGACCCAAGGCTTCGTGCTCAATTTCACTTCCTACTGGTATGTCATCGATGCAGAGATGAAGGGTTCTCTGTGAATGTAATGTTTTTAGTTTTTGGCTGGTTGTTACTAACATAGAATTTGTTTTACTAATATTTATGTGGACTGCATAGCTTCAATGAACTATGCTATATAATTCTGGTTGCAAACACAACTATAGCACATTACAATGCCATGTGTTTGTACAGGCTGTCCAGTCATCTACATATTGATCACACGACATCAAAAGATAAAAGGGAAGATGGGAAGATAATATATATAAAAGCCAAATACCAGAAGGCCTTGAGGTACTGCATAATTTATGGTAGTTATTTGTGACAGAGATTTATTATTTCATACTTCTTCTTGTTTGTTTCACAGACAGGATTTTATTCAAGTCACCAGATAATGCTTACGTTCATTGTTTCTGCACATAAATTATCAGTTTATAAAGACAGAAATTAGATAGATAGAAAGCAGACATATAGACATTACAGACAGTCAAACATCCAGACAGACATGTAGATTGACAGACAAACTGAAAATAAGTGTATTCATTAATGGTAATACGTCCAACTTGGACAGAAAAAAAAATAATTATCTCATATTTCCATTGAGTTTCAAATGAAAGAAAGTATTTCTGAATTCACTCACTTTGAATTTTCTAAGAGCTCTAAACTTCTTGAGGTCGGCGATCTGTGGACGGACAGTAAGCACAAAATAATGTATCACATATCAAAGGTTTCATTGACAGGAAAGATTTAACTTGGCAGCACGGAGAAATCTGGCACAGCTAGTTAATGAGGTATGGATATGGCTCAGAAAACATGCCTATTTGTGTCAAGTCTCTAATCCCTATCACAAATGTCAAGACTCTATTTTAGTCTCACACATGCCAAGTCTCTAATCTCATATCACCCATGCCAAGTCTCTAATCTCGTATTACATAGGTCAAGTCTCTAATCTCGTACCACACATGTCATGTTTCTAATCTCATGTCACATTTGTCAAATCTTTAATCTCATATCAAATCTCTCATCTCGAATCACAAATGTCAGGTCTCTACTTAAGTTTCACATATGTCATATCTCTTATCTAGTTTTAAGTTGGCTAGGTATGTGATCTAAAATGTCTTCATATATGAAAAAGTCTACCAAACAAAAAGGAAACCAAAATGAAAAACAGATAATAAAGGCAGGAAGAAAGGACAGAAAGAAGCAAAGAATGAAAGTAAACAACACAGAAAGAAACTATGAGTTTAAAAAAGGATAGACAATATAATGAAGACAAAAAGGAATGTGACAGACAAGCAGAAAAACAGGAAGATGCAGAGAAAGAAAGTTGGTTACTAAACTGTCAAAAACAGTTTACAGCAACAAAAGGTAAGTAGGCTTAAAAACATGTATAAGATTAATGTGGTGCCATTAATTTTGGTTAGACTCAACAAGACTTGAAATAAAACAACAATAACAAATTACAAAGCAGAATCAAAACCTCAAGAAAATCAAAACAGTCAAAATAACGCAAGCCCTGGAAAAACGACCAGGCAGAAATATCAGTTACCATAGCGAACAACTGGGATATTCTACGGATCCGCTCATACTCCTGGTACTCTGCTTCCTCCTTTAATGTAAATATCACTCGTTTAGCATCGTCAACCAGAGTTACATCAACTAAATCAACCATGATGTCATTAACAACAATCATAATTTCATCAAATATTCAGGTTCATTAACAATGTCAGCTGGACTAGATTCTGTGAACTGCAGATATTTTTCAACTTGCATCTATTTCTATCTTCTTTTTGCTTCTGTTTCCAATTTCTAACATCATGTGGTTTCATGTTTCTATCTTCTCACTGCACTTGTTTTCATGTTTCTATCTTCTCACTGCACCTGTTTTCATGTTTCTATCTTCTCACTGCACCTGTTTTCATGTTTCTATCTTCTCACTGCACTTGTTTTCATGTTTCTATCTTCTCACTGCACCTGTTTTTCATGTTTCTATCTTCTCACTGCACCTGTTTTTCATGTTTCTGTCTTCTCACTGCACCTGTTTTCATGTTTCTATCTTCTCACTGCACCTGTTTTCATGTTTCTATCTTCTCAGTGCACTTGTTTTCATGTTTCTATCTTCTCACTGCACTTGTTTTCATGTTTCTATCTTATCACAGCACTTGTTTTCATGTTTCTATCTTCTCACAGCACTTGTTTTCATGTTTCTATCTTCTCACTGCACTTGTTTTCATGTTTCTATCTTCTCACTGCACTTGTTTTCATGTTTCTATCTTCTCACAGCACTTGTTTTCATGTTTATCTTCATAATTACGGACAATACCAAACTTTCACCATGGTAAATTTCTGGTAATCAGAAGCAAATACCACATGTTTAGAAAAGTAAAGGTAGTACTAAAGCCATATAGAAAGTGGTAGCAGCCATGTACACGCCTACAGCAGGACTGAGGTTATAGTGCTGGCCCCGTACAGCAGGACTGAGGTTATGGTGCTAGCCCCGTACAGCAGGACTGAGGTTATGGTGCTGGCCCCGTACAGCAGGACTGAGGTTATGGTGACAGCCCCGTACAGCAGGACTGAGGTTATAGTGCTGGCCCCGTACAGCAGGACTGAGGTTATGGTGCTGGCCCCGTACAGCAGGACTGAGGTTATAGTGCTGGCCACGTACAGCAGGACTGAGGTTATAGTGCTGGCCCCGTACAGCAGGACTGAGGTTATGGTGCTGGCCCCGTACAGCAGGACTGAGGTTATGGTGCTGGCCCCGTACAGCAGGACTGAGGTTATGGTGCTAGCCCCGTACAGCAGGACTGACGTTATGGTGCTGGCCCCGTACAGCAGGACTGAGGTTATGGTGCTGGCCCCGTACAGCAGGACTGAGGTTATGGTGCTAGCCCCGTACAGCAGGACTGACGTTATGGTGACAGCCCCGTACAGCAGGACTGAGGTTATGGTGACAGCCCCGTACAGCAGGACTGAGGTTATGGTGCTAGCCCCGTACAGCAGGACTGAGGTTATGGTGACAGCCCCGTACAGCAGGACTGAGGTTATGGTGACAGCCCCGTACAGCAGGACTGAGGTTATGGTGACAGCCCCGTACAGCAGGACTGAGGTTATGGTGCTAGCCCCATATTGTTTGCACCAACCGCTTCTCAGTGGCTGATGTGGTCAGTGCCTTGCTGGCCAGCTTGAATTACAAAGGCATGGTGCCCATTTTAGACACGAGTCAACCTGGAAGACTGGGTCCACCCAGGAAACTGGGTCCACCTGGGAGACTGGGTCCACCTGGGAGACTGAGGTCCACCTGGGAGACTGAGGTCCACCTGGGACCCACCTATGAGACTGGGTCCACCTGGGAGACTGGGGTCCACCTGGGAGACTGAGGTCCACCTGGGACCCACCTATGAGACTGGGTCCACCTGGGAGACTGGGTCCCACCTATGAGACTGGGTCCACCTGGGAGACTGGGGTTCACCTGGGAGACTGGGTCCCACCTATGAGACTGTGTCCACCTGGGAGACTGTGTCCACCTGGGAGACTGGGGTCCACCTGGGAGACTGGGGTCCACCTGGGAGACTGGGTCCCACCTATGAGATGGTTCACCTGGGATCCACCTATGAGATTGGGGTCCACCTGGGAGACTGGGTCAACTTGGGAGACTGGGGTCCACCTATGAGCCTGGGTCAACCTGTGAGACTAGGTCAACCTGGGAGACTGGGTCAACCTGGGAGACAGGGTTAACCTGGGAGGCTGGGTCAACTTGGAAGACTGGGGTCCACTTATGAGACTGGGTCAAACTGGGAGACTGGGGTCCACCTATGAGACTGAGTTGACCTGGGAGACTAGGTCAACCTGGGAGATTGGGGTCCACCTGGGAGACTGGTTCAACAAGACATAACAGTACAGGCTACACACAAAAGTCAGAGGTACAAACAAAGCATCTATCGAGGTAGAAGAGGAAACATGACCTTACCGGACTGTGGAAGAATGGATGTGCCAAGGCTTGTGTGGCTGTGAGTCTCTCGTGTGGGTTGATTACCAGCAACTGCTTGATCTGGACAGACGAACATAGTGTGTTAGTGGACAGATGGACATAGTGGGTCAGTCTGAGGTTAGTGGACAGATGGACATGATGGGTCAGTCTGAGGTTAGTGGACAGATGGACATAGTGGGCCAGTCTGAGGTTAGTGGACAGCTGGACATAGTGGGCCAGTCTGAGGTTAGTGGACACATGGACAGATGGTCAGTCTGAGGTTAGTGGACAGATGGACATAGTGGGCCAGTCTGAGGTTAGTGGACACATGGACAGATGGTCAGTCTGAGGTTAGTGGACAGATGGACATAGTGGGTCAGTCTGAGGTTAGTGGACAGATGGACATGGTGGGTCAGTCTGAGGTTAGTGGACAGATGGACATAGTGGGCCAGTCTGAGGTTAGTGGACAGATGGACATAGTGGGCCAGTCTGAGGTTAGTGGACAGATGGACATAGTGGGCCAGTCTGAGGTTAGTGGACAGATGGACATAGTGGGCCAGTCTGAGGTTAGTGGACACATGGACAGATGGTCAGTCTGAGGTTAGTGGACACATGGACAGATGGTCAGTCTGAGGTTAGTGGACACATGGACAGATGGTCAGTCTGAGGTTAGTGGACAGATGGACATAGTGGGCCAGTCTGAGGTTAGTGGACACATGGACATAGTGGGCCAGTCTGAGGTTAGTGGACACATGGACAGATGGTCAGTCTGAGGTTAGTGGGCAGATGGACATGATGGGTCAGTCTGAGGTTAGTGGACAGATGGACATAGTGGGCCAGTCTGAGGTTAGTGGACACATGGACAGATGGTCAGTCTGAGGTTAGTGGGCAGATGGACATGATGGGTCAGTCTGAGGTTAGTGGACAGATGGACATAGTGGGCCAGTCTGAGGTTAGTGGACACATGGACATAGTGGGCCAGTCTGAGGTTAGTGGACACATGGACAGATGGTCAGTCTGAGGTTAGTGGGCAGATGGACATAGTGGGCCAGTCTGAGGTTAGTGGACACATGGACAGATGGTCAGTCTGAGGTTAGTGGGCAGATGGACATAGTGGGCCAGTCTGAGGTTAGTGGACACATGGACAGATGGTCAGTCTGAGGTTAGTGGACAGATGGACATAGTGGGCCAGTCTGAGGTTAGTGGACAGATGGACATAGTGGGTCAGTCTGAGGTTAGTGGGCAGATGGACATGGTGGGTCAGTCTGAGGTTAGTGGATACATGGACTTAGTGGGTCAGTCTGAGATTAGTGGACACATGGACATAGTGGGTCAGTCTGAGATTAGTGGACACATGGACAGATGGTCAGTCTGAGATTAGTGGACACATGGACATAGTGGGTCAGTCTGAGATTAGTGGACACATGGACAGATGGTCAGTCTGAGGTTAGTGGGCAGATGGACATGGTGGGTCAGTCTGAGGTTAGTGGATACATGGACTTAGTGGGTCAGTCTGAGATTAGTGGACACATGGACAGATGGTCAGTCTGAGGTTAGTGGACAGATGGACATAGTGGGTCAGTCTGAGGTTAGTGGACAGATGGACATAGTGGGTCAGTCTGAGGTTAGTGGGCACATGGACATAGTGGGTCAGTCTGAGGTTAGTAGACAATGGACAGATGGACATGATGGGCCAGTCTGAGGTTAGTGGACAGATGGACATAGTGGGTCAGTCTGAGGTTAGTGGACAGATGGACATAGTGGGTCAGTCTGAGGTTAGTGGACACATGGACAGATGGTCAGTCTGAGGTTAGTGGACAGATGGACATAGTGGGTCAGTCTGAGGTTAGTGGACAGATGGACATGGTGGGTCAGTCTGAGGTTAGTGGACAGATGGACATAGTGGGTCAGTCTGAGGTTAGTGGACAGATGGACATAGTGGGTCAGTCTGAGGTTAGTGGACAGATGGACATAGTGGGTCAGTCTGAGGTTAGTGGACAGATGGACATAGTGGGTCAGTCTGAGGTTAGTGGGCACATGGACATAGTGGGTCAGTCTGAGGTTAGTGGGCACATGGACATAGTGGGTCAGTCTGAGGTTAGTGGGCAGATGGACATGGTGGGTCAGTCTGAGGTTAGTGGACAGATGGACATAGTGGGTCAGTCTGAGGTTAGTGGACAGATGGACATAGTGGGTCAGTCTGAGGTTAGTGGACACATGGACAGATGGTCAGTCTGAGGTTAGTAGACAATGGACAGATGGACATGATGGGCCAGTCTGAGGTTAGTGGACAGATGGACATAGTGGGTCAGTCTGAGGTTAGTGGACAGATGGACATAGTGGGTCAGTCTGAGGTTAGTGGACACATGGACACAGTGGGTCAGTCTGAGGTTAGTGGACAGATGGACATAGTGGGCCAGTCTGAGGTTAGTGGACACATGGACAGATGGTCAGTCTGAGGTTAGTGGACAGATGGACATAGTGGGTCAGTCTGAGGTTAGTGGACAGATGGACATGGTGGGTCAGTCTGAGGTTAGTGGACAGATGGACATAGTGGGTCAGTCTGAGGTTAGTGGACAGATGGACATAGTGGGTCAGTCTGAGGTTAGTGGACAGATGGACATAGTGGGTCAGTCTGAGGTTAGTGGGCACATGGACATAGTGGGTCAGTCTGAGGTTAGTGGGCACATGGACATAGTGGGTCAGTCTGAGGTTAGTGGGCAGATGGACAGATGGTCAGTCTGAGGTTAGTGGACACATGGACTTAGTGGGTCAGTCTGAGGTTAGTGGATACATGGACTTAGTGGGTCAGTCTGAGGTTAGTGGGCAGATGGACAGATGGTCAGTCTGAGGTTAGTGGACAGATGGACATAGTGGGTCAGTCTGAGGTTAGTGGGCACATGGACATAGTGGGTCAGTCTGAGGTTAGCGGATACATGGACTTAGTGGGTCAGTCTGAGATTAGTGGACACATGGACAGATGGTCAGTCTGAGGTTAGTGGGCAGATGGACAGATGGTCAGTCTGAGGTTAGTGGACACATGGACAGATGGTCAGTCTGAGGTTAGTGGACAGATGGACATAGTGGGTCAGTCTGAGGTTAGTGGGCACATGGACATAGTGGGTCAGTCTGAGGTTAGCGGATACATGGACTTAGTGGGTCAGTCTGAGATTAGTGGACACATGGACAGATGGTCAGTCTGAGGTTAGTGGGCAGATGGACATGGTGGGTCAGTCTGAGGTTAGTGGATACATGGACTTAGTGGGTCAGTCTGAGGTTAGTGGATACATGGACTTAGTGGGTCAGTCTGAGGTTAGTGGATACATGGACTTAGAGGGTCAGTCTGAGGTTAGTGGACACATGGACACAGTAGGTCAGTCTGAGGTTAGTAGACAATGGACAGATGGACATGATGGGCCAGTCTGAGGTTAGTGGACAGATGAATGAACGAACAGACTTTATTTTCAAAGGGTAACAAATTGGGCACGCAGGCCTGTCTTACATTCGGCCCTTCCAATCACTAATCTTTCTTTCATCAACAGTGCATAGGAAAAAACATTGTCACATGAATTTTGTAAACATAATGCATATTACTATGTTATGAGACACATCCACCACCCACCCACACATCCCCCATTTACTCCAACTCCCCCACCCAACCACACACATACATCCCCCCACCCATCCACCACATCCCTACACCTACACATCTCCCCAACCCACACACACCTCTCACCCACCACACATCCCATCCACCCACACCCCAAGCACACATACATTCCCCAACCCACACACATCCACCCACCTACACACATCTCCCCACCCACTCACATATCCTCTACCCGCATTACAGACCAACAATCCTCCTCCACCCACACACCTCCAACCACCCAGCCAAACACACATTCCACAGCCACACATCCCCCACTCACACACATCTCCCCGTCAACTCACATATTCCGCACCTACCCACACACAAATTCCGCACCCACCCACATAATAGTAAGCTAGTATGAGGTTAGTGGACGCAAAGACATAGTGAGTCAATCTGCAGTTAGGAATCCTTCAGACAGTTTGAGTGTCAATCTTCTTCTTCCATCCTATATCTGATGTATCATGTCTGGATATCTGTATGTGCTGTATCATGATCTGGGCACATCTGACTTGAACTCTCTGCAGCCTTGAAGCTCCAGTCCCAAGCTTCCACATCCCACAGATTCCTGGGCTTGGTGAGAGGAAGGACAGCCACACAACACAGTTTCAGTGGAGACATTGCATTGGTGCTGTGTCAGGAGAAACATCTGCACCAACCTCACTGTGACTGATGCAACCAACCTCACTGTGACGGATGCCACTATCCTCACTGTGACTGATGCCATCAACCTCACTGTGACTGATGCCACCAACCTGAGAGAGATGACAACCTCACTGAGACTGATGCCACCAACCTCACTGAGATTGTTGCCACCAACCTGAGACAGATGACAACCTCACTGAGACCGATGCCACCAACCCCACTGAGACTGATGCCACCAACCTCACTGAGACTGATGCCACCAACCTCACTGAGACTGATGCCACCAACCTTACAGAGACTGATGCCAACCTCACTGAGACTGATGCCAACCTCACTGTGACTGATGCCACCAACCTGAGAGAGATGAAAACCTCACTGAGACTGATGCCACCAACCTGAGAGAGATGACAACCTCACTGAGACTGATGCCAACCTCACTGTGACTGATGCCACCAACCTGAGAGAGATGACAACCTCACTGTGACTGATGCCACCAACCTGAGAGAGATGACAACCTCACTGAGACTGATGCCACCAACCTTACAGAGACTGATGCCAACCTCACTGAGACTGATGCCAACCTCACTGTGACTGATGCCACCAACCTGAGAGAGATGACAACCTCACTGAGACTGATGCCACCAACCTCACTGAGATTGTTGCCACCAACCTGAGACAGATGACAACCTCACTGAGACCGATGCCACCAACCCCACTGAGACTGATGCCACCAACCTCACTGAGACTGATGCCAACCTCACTGAGACTGATGCCACCAACCTCACTGAGACTGATGCCACCAACCTCACTGAGACTGATGCCACCAACCTGACTGAGACTGATGCCACCAACCTTACAGAGACTGATGCCAACCTCACTGAGACTGATGCCAACCTCACTGAGACTGATGCCACCAACCTTACAGAGACTGATGACAACCTCACTGAGACCGATGCCAACCTAACTGAGACTGATGCCACCAACCTTACAGAGACTGATGCCAACCTCACTGAGACTGATGCCACCAACCTCACAGAGACTGATGCCAACCTCACTGAGACTGATGCCATCAACCTCACAGAGACTGATGCCACCAACCTTAAAGAGACTGATGCCACTGACCTCAGTGAGACTGATGCCAACCTCACTGAGACTGGATGCCACCAACCTCACTGAGACTGATGCCATCAACCTTACAGAGACTGATGCCACCAACTTCACTGAGACTGATGCCACCAACCTCACTGATACCACTGACCTCAGTGAGACTGATGCCAACCTCACTGAGACTGATGCCACAAACCTCACTGAGGCTGATGCCATCAACGCCCCTTAGAAATATTCACAAGGACTAAACTTCTCTGTCAGGGTCACATCTGTGGAAATGTTCATGCAGACTAAACTTCTCTGTCAGGGTCACATCTATGGAAATGTTCATGTAGACTAAACTTCTCTGTCAGGGTCACATCTATGGAAATGTTCATGTAGACTAAACTTCTCTGTCAGGGTCACATCTGTGGAAATGTTCATGCAGACTAAACTTCTCTGTCAGGGTCACATCTGTGGAAATGTTCATGCAGACTAAACTTCTCTGTCAGGGTCACATCTGTGGATATGTTCATGCAGACTAAACTTCTCTGTCAGGGTCACATCTATGGAAATGTTCATGCAGACTAAACTTCTCTGTCAGGGTCACATCTATGGATATGTTCATGTAGACTAAACTTCTCTGTCAGGGTAACATCTATGGAAATGTTCATGCAGACTAAACTTCTCTGTCAGGCTCACATCTGTGGAAATGTTCATGCAGACTAAACTTCTCTGTCAGGGTCACATCTGTGGAAATGTTCATGCAGACTAAACTTCTCTGTCAGGCTCACATCTGTGGAAATGTTCATGCAGACTAAACTTCTCTGTCAGGGTCACATCTGTGGAAATGTTCATGCAGACTAAACTTCTCTGTCAGGGTCACATCTGTGGAAATGTTCATGCAGACTAAACTTCTCTGTCAGGGTCACATCTGTGGAAATGTTCATGCAGACTAAACTTCTCTGTCAGGCTCACATCTATGGAAATGTTCATGCAGACTAAACTTCTCTGTCAGGGTCACATCTGTGGAAATGTTCATGCAGACTAAACTTCTCTGTCAGGGTCACATCTATGGAAATGTTCATGCAGACTAAACTTCTCTGTCAGGGTCACATCTATGGAAATGTTCATGCAGACTAAACTTCTCTGTCAGGGTCACATCTGTGGAAATGTTCATGCAGACTAAACTTCTCTGTCAGGGTCACATCTGTGGAAATGTTCATGCAGACTAAACTTCTCTATCAGGGTCACATCTATGGATATGTTCATGCAGACTAAACTTCTCTGTCAGGGTCACATCTATGGATATGTTCATGCAGACTAAACTTCTCTGTAAGGGTCACATCTATGGATATGTTCATCCAGACTAAACTTCTCTGTCAGGCTCACAACTATTGAAATGTTCATGCAGACTAAACTTCTCTGTCAGGGTCACATCTATGGAAATGTTCATGCAGACTAAACTTCTCTTGGAAGTCTGACATAGTGATGGTCTACTGACAAGGACAGCAGCTGCAACAACTCAGAAGAAATAACAAAGACTAACCAGATTTTTTGGTCCCTCAGTGATATCATCCCATTCTGGACTATTGAAGGTGTAATCTGCAGCCATGATGGCTCGTAGCATCATCATCTGTCGCCGGTTCCAGAACGGTGGTGCCCCACATAACCTAAAGTGCAAGGTTGTCGTTCAGTTCTTACATGCCAGAAATTCTAATAAAAGTCTTAACACAGGAAGAATACAACTGACAGGCCAACCTATAAATGTGCTGCAAGCTGCTGCTGCTTCTTGAGATCGCTGGCTTTGGTGTTTACACCATCATGGTGAACTACCTTTAGTTCCATACAGTCTGGACTTTGATTCTGATTTAGTGGGCAAGTGTAAGTTTTTCATATCACTGCATAGAAGATTTAGAACATGCATCACACTGTACAGAAGATATAGAACATGCTCAGCAGGTCTGTTGCTTAGTGTATACATACATGCATAGTAATGACCTTCCCCACATCCTGGGGTGTGATGGGTATAGTTTGACACAGCCACTGACACTAACAGGGTGATGTGATCACATCCTGGGGTGTGATGGGTATAGTTTGACACACCCACTAACAGGGTCATGTGATCACATGCTGAGGTGTGATGGGTATAGTTTGACACACCCACTGACACTAACAGGGTCATGTGATCACATCCTGGGGTGTGATGGGTATAGTTTGACACACCCACTGACACTAACAGGGTGATGTGATCACATGCTGGGGTGTGATGGGTATAGTTTGACACAGCCACTGACACTAACAGGGTGATGTGATCACATGCTGGGCTGTGATGGGTATAGTTTAACACACCCACTGACACTAATACGGTGATGCGATCAATATCATGCCTGTGGCCTATACAGTCTAGAACAATGGTTCTAAACCGGTGGGGACTTTTTAGGGGAGGGGGGGGGGGGGGAAATTAAGATTATTTCAAGATTGCGTTAATACAAGAACCAATTAATTGATATTGTTTTTCTCTCCATATTTTACGTTTCTGTACTTCTTGCCCTTCTCAAATTAATTTTATAACATAAGTAGACGACCCACAAATCACGTTTTATGTAGACATCTAGACTTGTTAAAGTATGTGTTATTAAATTCAGCTTCCAGTTTTACGTATACTGTGTAGGGGCGGGGGGATTTATAGGGAGGAAATACAAAAGGGGGGAATGACGTTCTGAAAATATGGTAAAGGGGTGCATGGGCCAAAAAAGGTTGAGAACCACTGGTCTAGAAGATGTATGGGTACCCAGACTGGGTCAGTCAGGCAGCCCAGATATACACACATATTTGCCTTGATGGCGACTGAAACACATGACCCTAGGGCCAGCTGGCAAACTACATGTACTTGGTGGACAAGCAGAGAGATGAAAATGTGTGTTTATTCAGACTGTTATGTTCCGTCCTGTGACAAGCAATTGTGGTCTGTCCCTGTTGGTCAAGAGTGGTGGTAGTTGTGCATCTTCTTCTTCTTTCACTTGCTACACGTGTGTGTGCATGGCATCCTGATTGCTGTGGTTGTCTCCACTATCAGAACCTTCTCTGCTGGGTAGACTGTGATTGACTCCACTATCAGAACCTTCTCTGCTGGGTAGACTGTGATTGTCTCCACTATCAGAACCTTCTCTGCTGGGTAGACTGTGATTGACTCCACTATCAGAACCTTCTCTGCTGGGTAGACTGTGATTGACTCCACTATCAGAACCTTCTCTGCTGGGTAGACTGTGATTGACTCCACTATCAGAACCTTCTCTGCTGGGTAGACTGTGGTTGTCTCCACTATCAGAACCATCTCTGCTGGGTAGACTGTGATTGACTCCACTATCAGAACCTTCTCTGCTGGGTAGACTGTGATTGACTCCACTATCAGAACCTTCTCTGCTGGGTAGACTGTGATTGACTCCACTATCAGAACCTTCTCTGCTGGGTAGACTGTGATTGACTCCACTATCAGAACCTTCTCTGCTGGGTAGACTGTGGTTGTCTCCACTATCAGAACCATCTCTGCTGGGTAGACTGTGATTGACTCCACTATCAGAACCTTCTCTGCTGGGTAGACTGTGGTTGTCTCCACTATCAGAACCTTCTCTGCTGGGTAGACTGTGGTTGTCTCCACTATCAGAACCTTCTCTGCTGGGTAGACTGTGGTTGTCTCCATTATCAGCACCATCTTTGCTGGGTAGACTGTTGTCTTGTTTTGTTTTCTTCTTTAAATGTTTGCTCACATTGAGCTCAAGCATAGTCCTTACACCTGCTACTATTATTTTAATGCACTAGACTGATTTGTGCGTGTGGATTAGCTGTCCCTTTACTAGTGTCCGTCGCCATCAGGAGAACCCACTCCGACTTCAGAGGTGACTGTGGTCTTACCTAAGTTTAGATATGTAGACACACATCTAGAGCAGTCTGGTTTTATGGTGAATGCCAGGACTTTTGATGCCAGAGGTGACGACTGCACATGCCTTGGTGGTATTTTGCAAGGTTGAGTGTTATCCTAACTCTGGGCTCCTGGCTATGGCAACAATTTGTGGTCCCTCAGATCACATCAGAACTTCAGAACAATTCATAAACTCCACATATGGCTATCTTTCTTTTTTTATTTTTGATTGTATCAGCTTTTCTCAATGTGTCTTCTGTTCAGTGCCAGCATCCTTTTCTCACGGCTGGATTTGTTGGTATCTGTCTAGTTCTGTCCCTGAGCTGCACATGAGTCATTCTCACACACCTTGAATGCTGGTATTCTGGGCAGGTAATGCGTGATTGTAGTCTATCAGTGACTGGTTTGGTTGTTGCAGGTCCTGACTCAGCACAGCGTATCCAGACCAGGTTGAGCCCACGTTGGTCATGTCTGGTTTCAGCTGAAATCATGTATTTCACACTCAATAGACTTCAACTCAGCCTTCCTGGTATATGGATGTATCGTCTATCCAGCATATGATCTATCCAGTGAATGACCACCCTGGTGTATATTACCTCCCTAGTGTATGACCTCCGGTCTCCCTGGTCTAGAGGTTACATGACTTTCTCCGCAATCCCATATACTCTCGTGAGTAATGTGACGTGCGTGAGAATCAGTAGCGCTTCTCTCCGTGTCGGTAAATTACGGGGTATGTGAGCCGGTTGCTCAAAAAGCAATGGCAAACTACTGAGAGTAATCTTGCCAAGAAATCAACAATCAGCTGAAAGATGCTGATGTTGACAGCAATGTCCTGTAAAGGATATGCAGAGAGGGGGGGGGGGGGGGAAGTGTATGACCATCCGAACATATGATATGATCTTCCTTGTGTATGACCACTCTGGCCGGCTTCCTGGCCTAGAGGTTAGCAACTTTTCTCCGTAATCTCGTAAGTAACGTGACGACGGTGAGAATCAGCAGTTGTTAGAATCAGCAGTGGTTCAAATCGTGTCTGTAACTTACAGGGTATGTGAGCCGGCCGCTCAGAAAGCAATGGCAAACTACTGAGCGTATATCTTGCCAAGAAATCAACAATCAGCTGAAAGATGCTGATGTTGACAGAGATGTCCTGTAAAGGATACGCAAACATTAAAAAAATGACCACCCTGACATACGATCTCCCTAATGTATGACCACCCAGACATACGATCTCCCTAATGCATGATCTCTCTGGTGCATGCTCTCACAATCACACCGTGTACTTACAGGGTGTACATAATGACTCCACACGCCCACCTGTGTACAGAAAAACAAACACACTTTGGTTAGTATCAGTAAGCAACAGACAAACAGAGCCACACTTGCTATAGAACAACTCTCCATCTGTCAGTCAAGCAGCAGGTCAAGGACCGTTTGAGACACCTTAAGGTACACTGAGCATATTTAACCTGAATACATTTTAAGAAAGTATCAGTCAACTTGAGGTTGCTGACATCTTCAAAGAGTTTGACCTCAAGTGGAGCAGGCGTAATGTTCTCTATTCTGCGTATGTTGGACACAGACTCATGTCATCTAGTAGGAATCACATCTGATGCATTTTAACCATTCTGTCAATTTAGCAAGGCGTTTCTAAAATGGACATCATATTCTCATGATTTTTGGGGTGTGCTGATGAGTGTAAGAAGTTTCTCATCACTGCATGTCTAGGGGCCACCAACTTTTGAGATTCCCTGCCATTTGGTGTAGGCCAGTGATGACCATTTATCCATGGTGTACAGCGGACACATGGCAGAGGTCTTGCAAGCAGTTCCGTAAAACCAGCACATAGCTTGCTGGTGCTTGAGTTGTGGTACAGGGTACCCCTTTATATGAATCACAAAGGCCCTAACTTTCTCTTTGACCAAAGTCACCACACCACGTGTCCATGATCCACAATCATACAGTAGGATGGGTAGTATAAAACATCCCAAAACTAATGTTCCGACTTCCATGGGCAGTGAAAAACATCCTGAAACTCACGCTCTGACTTCCACCAATCAATCAATTCCATGCCGGAAAGCGTGGGTGGTTATGACTCGCCATTTCACTCGATCAGCAGCATCGTGGATCAGCTTAGTGATCCTGTCTCGTCCATGCCACGTGGCCAAGCCATCCAGGTATTTTCCTCCCTCTCGGTCTGCCTCTTCGTCTGTTCCCTTTGATCTTGCCAGTTGTCATTAAGTTCTCCAATCCATTTCTTCTCATAACATGTCCAAAAAATGTTGACTGTCTACGTCTAATTTCTCTAATCATAGGCATGGACAAATAACACAGAATACTCTTCATTGGAAGTAATGCTGCAGCCTTCCATCTCTCAATGGAGTAGAGACCCTGGACCCACTCACACCAAGCCCTCTGTAGTCTGCTCCATGACTGCTTGGTATTTGCAGATACAGTTTTCTATGAGATGAGACAGCCTGACTCATGCCAACTTCCTGAGTCACCTCCCATGATGTGCTGGCTAGGTCACCGTGTTACTATTCTTGGCTTCCCTTGTAGGCACACATGGACCAATGCTGCATTGGCTTCCCTTGAAGGCAGACATGGGCCAATGCTGCCTTTGATTGGACCCGTTTGCATGTTATCTCTGTGCTATTTCATGGTATACACAGACAAGAAATTAGATTCAAACAGAAACTATCTAGAGACTAGGCTTACATGTCAACCTCTCTGCCGTAACCTGGCATGTTTTCATACATGGACTGTGCTAGAACTTCCGGAGCCAGGTATCCAGGTGTTCCACACAGTTCTGTAAATAAACAACCAGTAGTAGCCAGGAGAACAACAACAGCAAATAACTGGGTGTACACCACAATAACAGCAAATAATTGGGTGTGCACCACAATAACAGCAAACACACAAGTCCACACTCACACTTCCACACCACACACAAATTGTACATACACATATCACAACATTCACTGTATGAAAGGGTAATCTACATGGCTGATTCCAACTGTAACCCAGAAGGGTTGAAAGCAATACCACTAGTATTTTAGTTGCATGTCCTGAACAGGATGTCGCAATTAACTCCAACATCTTATGTCTGTCTGTGATTTATTAGACAATTTTTACATTAAATAGCTTGCCACTGCTTTCTCAGCGATTGACGCTCATATCACCAAATTCAACGCAAGGTGGTCTGCTTTCAAATCGCCTGCGGCTGATTTGGAATCCTCGACTCAGTATGTCGGGGAATTGTGAAATGTGTCAACTACCCCTAAGCCACAGCGCAGGCCCACTGGTATGAACAAACCCAAAATCTGGCACAAACAAACAAAACAATGAAACAGACCTGTCAGCTCCTCGCCGTCCTTGACAATCGTAGCAAAGCCAAAGTCAGAGACTTTGATGTTCAGAAAATCATCGAGCAAAATGTTCTCTGGCTGAAATTTGAACACGAACATCTTCTTCAACGACTCTGATATCAATAAAACATGCAGGAGAATATGTTCTGTGGCTTTCAATCTTTCTTTTATCTATTCATTATCCTCAAGCGAGTTACACCGCACTGTTGTGTCAAGCCTGTGATTCAGTACATCGGTCAATGAGAAGCAATTTTTGGGTTTGCTTTCCCTAGTCTTTGACTGTCCCCATCTTACCTACAAGGCAGTAGGTTCCTGTGTTGCACTGTCTGGTCCCTATCGCTAGGTCTGTCCAATATGGGAGGCTTTACCAGCAGCTGTGCTACCATCGTCATAGCTCTTGGGGTCACTGGACCATGCAAACTCCTCTACCATATCAGGGTGTAGACATTGCAGACGGGACATTGTCTAGTCTACTCTCTAGCCCCAGGTGTAGACACAGCAGACGGGACATTGTCTAGTCTACTCTCTAGCCCCAGGTGTAGACATTGCAGACGGGACATTGTCTAGTCTACTCTCTAGCCCCAGGTGTAGACACAGCAGACGGGACATTGTCTAGTCTACTCTTTAGCCCCAGGTGTAGACACAGCAGACGGGACATTGTCTAGTCTACTCTCTAGCCCCAGGTGTAGACATTGCAGACGGGACATTGTCTAGTCTACTCTCTAGCCCCAGGTGTAGACACAGCAGACGGGACATTGTCTAGTCTACTCTTTAGCCCCAGGTGTAGACACAGCAGACGGGACATTGTCTAGTCTACTCTCTAGCCCCAGGTGTAGACATTGCAGACGGGACATTGTCTAGTCTACTCTCTAGCCCCAGGTGTAGACACAGCAGACGGGACATTGTCTAGTCTACTCTCTAGCCCCAGGTGTAGACATTGCAGACGGGACATTGTCTAGTCTACTCTCTAGCCCCAGGTGTAGACACAGCAGACGGGACATTGTCTAGTCTACTCTCTAGCCCCAGGTGTAGACATTGCAGACGGTACATTGTCTAGTCTACTCTCTAGCCCCAGGTGTAGACACAGCAGACGGGACATTGTCTAGTCTACTCTTTAGCCCCAGGTGTAGACACAGCAGACGGGACATTGTCTAGTCTACTCTCTAGCCCCAGGTGTAGACATTGCAGACGGGACATTGTCTAGTCTACTCTCTAGCCCCAGGTGTAGACACAGCAGACGGGACATTGTCTAGTCTACTCTCTAGCCCAAGGTGTAGACACAGCAGATGGGACATTGTCTAGTCTACTCTCTAGCCTCAGGTGTAGACACAGCAGACGGGACATTGTCTAGTCTACTCTCTAGCCCCAGGTGTAGACACAGCAGATGGGACATTGTCTAGTCTACTCTCTAGCCCCAGGTGTAGACACAGCAGACGGGACATTGTCTAGTCTACTCTCTAGCCCCAGGTGTAGACACAGCAGACGGGACATTGTCTAGTCTACTCTCTAGCCCAAGGTGTAGACACAGCAGACGGGACATTGTCTATCTACTCTCTAGCCCCAGGTGTAGACATAGCAGACGGGACATTGTCTAGTCTACTCTCTAGCCCCAGGTGTAGACACAGCAGACGGGACATTATCTAGTCTACTCTCTAGCCCCAGGTGTAGACACAGCAGACGGGACATTGTCTAGTCTACTCTCTAGCCCCAGGTGTAGACACAGCAAACGGGACATTGTCTAGTCTACTCTCTAGCCCCAGGTGTAGGCACAGCAGACGGGACATTGTCTAGTCTACTCTCTAGCCTCAGGTGTAGACACAGCAGATGGGACATTGTCTAGTCTACTCTCTAGCCCCAGGTGTAGGCACAGCAGACGGGACATTGTCTAGTCTACTCTCTAGCCCCAGGTGTAGACATAGCAGACGGGACATTGTCTAGTCTACTCTCTAGCCCCAGGTGTAGACACAGCAGACGGGACATTATCTAGTCTACTCTCTAGCCCCAGGTGTAGACACAGCAGACGGGACATTGTCTAGTCTACTCTCTAGCCCCAGGTGTAGACACAGCAAACGGGACATTGTCTAGTCTACTCTCTAGCCCCAGGTGTAGGCACAGCAGACGGGACATTGTCTAGTCTACTCTCTAGCCTCAGGTGTAGACACAGCAGATGGGACATTGTCTAGTCTACTCTCTAGCCCCAGGTGTAGGCACAGCAGACGGGACATTGTCTAGTCTACTCTCTAGCCCCAGGTGTAGACACAGCAGACGGGACATTGTCTAGTCTACTCTCTAGCCCCAGGTGTAGACACAGCAGACGGGACATTGTCTAGTCTACTCTCTAGCCCCAGGTGTAGACACAGCAGACGGGACATTGTCTAGTCTACTCTCTAGCCCCAGGTGTAGACACAGCAGACGGGACATTGTCTAGTCTACTCTCTAGCCCCAGGTGTAGACACAGCAGACGGGACATTGTCTAGTCTACTCTCTAGCCCCAGGTGTAGACACAGCAGACGGGACATTGTCTAGTCTACTCTCTAGCCCCAGGTGTAGACACAGCAGACGGGACATTGTCTAGTCTACTCTCTAGCCCCAGGTGTAGATACAGCAGACGGGACATTATCTAGTCTACTCTCTAGCCCCAGGTGTAGACACAGCAGACGGGACATTGTCTAGTCTACTCTTTAGCCCCAGGTGTAGACACAGCAGACGGGACATTGTCTAGTCTACTCTCTAGCCCCAGGTGTAGACACAGCAGACGGGACATTGTCTAGTCTACTCTCTAGCCCCAGGTGTAGACACAGCAGACGGGACATTATCTAGTCTACTCTCTAGCCCCAGGTGTAGACACAGCAGACGGGACATTGTCTAGTCTACTCTCTAGCCCCAGGTGTAGACACAGCAGACGGGACATTGTCTAGTCTACTCTCTAGCCCCAGGTGTAGACACAGCAAACGGGACATTGTCTAGTCTACTCTCTAGCCCCAGGTGTAGACACAGCAGACGGGACATTGTCTAGTCTACTCTCTAGCCTCAGGTGTAGACACAGCAGATGGGACATTGTCTAGTCTACTCTCTAGCCCCAGGTGTAGGCACAGCAGACGGGACATTGTCTAGTCTACTCTCTAGCCCCAGGTGTAGACACAGCAGACGGGACATTGTCTATCTACTCTCTAGCCTCAGGTGTAGACACAGCAGACGGGACATTGTCTAGTCTACTCTCTAGCCCCAGGTGTAGACACAGCAGACGGGACATTGTCTAGTCTACTCTCTAGCCCCAGGTGTAGACACAGCAGATGGGACATTGTCTAGTCTACTCTCTAGCCCCAGGTGTAGACACAGCAGACGGGACATTGTCTAGTCTACTCTCTAGCCCCAGGTGTAGACACAGCAGACGGGACATTGTCTAGTCTACTCTTTAGCCCCAGGTGTAGACACAGCAGACGGGACATTGTCTAATCTACTCTCTAGCCCCAGGTGTAGACACAGCAGACGGGACATTGTCTAGTCTACTCTCTAGCCCCAGGTGTAGACACAGCAGACGGGACATTGTCTAGTCTACTCTCTAGCCCCAGGTGTAGACACAGCAGACGGGACATTGTCTAGTCTACTCTCTAGCCCCAGGTGTAAACACCGTAGACGGGACATTGTCTAGTCTACTCTCTAGCCCCAGGTGTAGACACAGCAGATGGGACATTGTCTAGTCTACTCTCTAGCCCCAGGTGTAGACACAGCAGACGGGACATTGTCTAGTCTACTCTCTAGCCCCAGGTGTAGACACAGCAGACGGGACATTGTCTAGTCTACTCTCTAGCCCCAGGTGTAGGCACAGCAGACGGGACATTGTCTAGTCTACTCTCTAGCCCCAGGTGTAGACACAGTAGACGGGACATTGTCTAGTCTACTCTCTAGCCCCAGGTGTAGACACAGCAGACGGGACATTGTCTAGTCTACTCTCTAGCCCCAGGTGGAAGATCCCTCTTGGTCTAATCCACACTTGCCATTAGGTTTACAGGTGCAGGGAGAGAAAGCCTGCATCCCCAGGCCAGATGTGTTGCTCCGTTTGAGTCGTATCTGTGATTGCTTCTTGACAATCATTCCCTTTCCTGGTCTCTGTCTGGCTCTACGAACACAACAAAAATGAAGCTTTGGGTTTTATCAGTGACAGAAAGCTCATCATTAATTCTCATTCCCAAGTGCTCAATCAACAAATAGCAAAACATATTTACCAACTTGCTAAAGTTTACAATGTCCTTGATGAAAACACAAGAATGTTTCTATACTTCTCATATACTGACACATACTGACTTTTGCTCCACAGTCTGGGATGCACAATAGCTTTACAATCTGGGATGGTTGTTCCAATTCAATCACCAAGTGAATTTTCTCACTCCAGAAATGGGTCCTACATTTAATTCATGGTAAAGGTGAAACTGATCATTCTAACATCATCAGCCATTATTGCTCCAGAAACGCTTCCTTTTCAATAAGGCCAAACTAATCCACACAATAATATCTGAAAGTGCTCTCAATTACCTTCGGCAACTGTTTAAATCTAATGCAAGACATGGCAAACACCTAAGCATGTCCCATGTCCCCAAGCCAAGGATAAATTTATACAAAACAAGCTTAGCAATCTGCAGACCAGCTGTGCAATATTGACAGCAAATAAAATATGCCACCATCCCAAATATGCACATTAGCAAACTACATGTATTTGAACACTGTCTCATGATTACAGATCTGAGTGTCTAATAAAAACATCACCCTAGTATATTAAGCATCTTTGTCCTGCAATATTTCCCCCTAGTCTTTCTACAATTACCATAATATTTAGTATTAGTTTGTCATGTAGAAATGTTTATGATTTTGCATATCACCATGCGTATACAATGTATAAATAATTGTTGCTGTTTAAGTTTGACCTGATAAGTGATGAATGAATGACATCATGAATGAAAGGAGAGACACAAGATAGGCAGAGTATTGAAGTGATATATGCATATATATATATTGTGCTATTGATTGAATGATGAGAGAGAAAGAGAGAGAGAGAGAGCAGAAGAGAGAGATCGGGGAAAAGAGAAAACATAAAACAAATACAGCAGTATGCATATGAAACATGAACAGTTAGCTGACAATCTGAGAAACATCTAATGGCAGTGGGCATGTCATCTCTGAGAAAAATGTCACAAATATCATGGACTGACAGGACAACCAATGAGCAAGTCCTACAAGAAACAAAACAAAACGAACTGATTCAAGAAATTAGATGCAGACAGTCAAGATTATTTAGGCTCGATATAAAGATAAGAAAGCTCAAAAACTTAGTGGCAACTGGTAAAACTGTTGGGGAAAGTGGATGAGCAATGGACCGGGCTGATATATTGAATGCCATCAGTGAGGCAGGGAGATTAAAGAAATCAAAAGACAATTCCAAATTTGCAACCCTGACCAGATTGTGAGAACATCAAGTGAAAAGGGGTGAATCCAGACAGTGGCGCTCTGCAGGGGGCCAAAGAATAATAGTCAACCAACACACAGCTGGTGTTGTCAACCGCTACACGTGGACGGTGATACTGTGGAGGGATTCCGAGCACTTATGGAGTGAATGGGTCGATGAGCAATGAGGATGATCATATGCAAATATATGTGAGGATGAGGATGATCTGAAGACTAACTCCACTTTTGTTTCAGAGTATACCCCTGATGTGGTTTGTGCAATATGACCACAAGTATAGAGTTGACAGTACAGCCACAGTAGCAGTGTGGGCACTCACCTTCAGGTCTCGATGGACGATGTGCTTGCCGTGGAAGTAGGCCACTGCTTCTAGCAACTGTCGCATAAATATCCTGATCAGAGAAGATGAAAAATGCTGTAGGGTGAGCACACAAACTAGAATCTCTCTCTCTCTCTCTCTGTGGGTGTGGGTGGGAATATTGTGTGGTATCTGGGTGGGGGATATGTGTGTGGTGTGTAAGTGGGGATGTGTTGGTGAGGGATATGTGTGTGTGTGGTGCGTGGGTTGGGAATATTGCGTGGTAGGGGATGTATGTGATGTGCGGGTGGGGGATTGTGTGGTGGGGGATTGGGTTAAGGCATGTGTGGGTGGATGGAAGTTGTATGTGTGGGTGGTGGGGTGTGTGTGAGTGGATTGGGGATGTATGGGTGGTTAGGGAGATGTGTGTGTGTGGAGGGGGGGGGGGGGTAGGGACATGTCAGTTGGCGGGGATGTGTGTGTATGGTTTGGGGATGTGTGAGTGGATGTGCGATGTGTGGGTTGGTGGGGGATTGTGTGCGTGGGTTGGGAATATGTGGTCGATGGAGATGTGGCTGGGGGATGGGTGGTTTGAGGTGTGGGTGGGGAGAGGATGTGTGGGTTAGGATGTGTATGTGGATGGGCGTGGGATGTGTGGGTTGGTGGGGGAATGTTTGTGGGTGGCGAGTGTGTTTTGGTTGGGGGATCAGGTGAGGGCAGTGTGTGTGGGTGGGGGATGTGCGGGAGGGGGATGGGTCGGTTGTTGGGGTATGTATGTGTCCCTTGGTGCGCGTGTGTGTGGGTAGGTGGGGGTGTTGTGTGGGTGGGGTGATGTATGGATAGGTGGGAGATGGGCCTCATAACATGGTAATTAGCCTTGTTTATGTTTACAACATTCATTTCACAATGTTTATTTTTCTTCCTATGTAAATGTATAATGCTCATGATGAACGAAAGACGAGTGATTGGAAGGGCCGAATGTAAGACGGGCCTGCGCGCCCAATTAGTAACCCTAATAAAGTTGATTTGATTTGATTTCTCTCTCTCTCTCTCACATCCAGCTTGATTGTCTAGACAATTTTACATTGAGTAGTTTGCCACTGATTTCTGAACAAGAAGTTAACGTTTAGCTCCATCTGCCCGGTGTAGGAGATGATTCCATTACCCTTCCATCAGTGCATCGGAAGTTTAAGAGCAAATGTTCTTATCCAATCGGCCACATTGACCTCTCTCTCTCTCTATATATATATATATATAATATATATATATATAGCACGGTGGCAGCCTATAGAGATAGGTATTCACTCTTGCCTGACAACTTACAAGGTTGCAAAGGGCTGAAAACATTGTTCAAAGTCATATGGACATGGAAAACAAGGAGAAACTACCACAGCCCAAAACACTCATCATAGCAGCCAATCAATGAAACATTTTCAAAAAAGTCAGAAGCACAGTGATCATAGCAACACAGAGGTGAAACAGTATCTCAGAAGTCAATGAAGAGAAGATCATTACTAGACCTCCATAATACCACAGAGTAGGTTCCTCCCTCACTCATTCTTCCTCTCGCTCTTGTACCTCCAGAGTGCCACAAAGTAGGGTCCTCCCTCACTCATTCTCCCTATTGCTACCTCCAGAGTGCCATAGATCAGGGTCCTCCCTCACTCATTCTCCCTATTGCTACCTCCAGAGTGCCATAGATCAGGGTCCTCCCTCACTCATAGCGATTGTAACTGACTCAGAAAGCATGCTGAGGAGGGTGAGGACAGACAGGCTTCGTGCAGAGTGGCTTGCTTCGCTTCGGAGGTCACGGGTGGCAAGCATCGCCTGGATCTTTTCTCCGGGGCATGCCGGTGTGCTGGGGAATGAACAGACGGACAGATTGGCTGGCATGGCAAAACTTGGTGGAGTATTGATGCATGACAAGGCAGACGTGGTTGTGGCCTTGTGGGAGCACGTGTACACCTCGGAGGAGCAAATGGATCACCATAGCCCGGTAAGAATGAGGCAGCTAGGTGTGACGAGGGGATCTGACCGATGCTCGACACTCAGAGGAAAGGCGAGACGGACATATTATCAGATTGCTACTGGAATTATTAGTGTTGGAACTCTTTGCTGGCTGCTGAGGATGGGGATGGAGCGCTTATGGGAATGCCCTGAATGCTGGGATGTCGGTTCCTAAATCAATCAATCAATCAATCAATCAATCAATCTCTCTCGCTCTTGTACCTCCAGAGTGCCAAAGAGTAGGGTCCTCCCTCACTCATTCTCCCTCCCTCTCTTCTACCTCCAGAGTGCCACAGAGTAGAGTCCTCCCTCACTCTATCCCACCCACACGGTATGTGAGGGTGGGAGATGTGTGTTTGGCTGGGTGGTTTGGGTGTGTGAATGTGGGTGGGTAGATGGAAGATGTATGTGTTGATGGGTGGGTAGGGGATGTGTGGGTTGAGTGATTAGTATGTGAGTGGATGGATGTGTGTGGGGGATGAGTGTATGGGTGGGGGATGTGTGTGTGGTGGGGTGTATATGGGTGGTGGGGTGTGTGTGGATGGGAGGTGTGTTGTTGGGTGGGTTTGTGTTGTTGGGTGGGGATGTGTTGTTGGGTGGTGATGTGTGCATGGGTGGGGAGATATGTGTATGTGGGTGGGGAGATGTGTGTGTGTGGGTAGGGAGATGTGTGAGTGGGGGTGTGGGTGTGTGTGGGCGAGGGTGTGTATGGGTGGGAGATCTGTGGTTAAGGGATGTGTGATTGGGGAATGGGTGAATAGGGGTGGGTTGGTGGAGGATGTGTGGGTGGATGAGTGTGTGTAGATTGGGGGATGGGGTGTATGTGTGTGGGTTCAGGATGTGTGGTGGGTTGGGGGTGATTGTGTAGGTGGGGATGTGTGTAAGTGGGGGAAATGTGGGTGGGTGCAGGTTGTGTGTGTGGGTAGGTGCAGGATGTGTGGGTTGGCAGGGATATGTGTGGGTTGGCAGGGATATGTGTGGGTGGGGGATGTGAGTTTTGCTGGGTGGTTGGGGGTGTGTGGGTGGGTGATGAATATGCGGGTGGGTGAGTGTTGGTGGGTGGAGGATGTGTGCGTGTGGGTGGGGAGATGTGTGTAAGTGGGGGGATGTGTGGGTGGGTGGGTGCATGTATGTGTGTCTGGGGGTGTGTAGGTGGGTGGGTGGGGGATGTGTATGTGGGGGGATGTGTGGTGAATGGGCGATGTGTGTAGGTGGGGGATGTGTGTGGGTGTGGGATGTGGGGGTGGGTGGTTGCATGTATGTGTGTCTGGGTGTGTGTGTGTGTGGTTGGGTCGGGGGTGTGTCGTTGGGTCGGGGGTGTGTGGATGGGTGGTGGATGTTTCTCATAACATGGTAATATACATTGTTTATGTTTACATTCTTTTGACAATGATTTTTCCCCATGTGAATGTATCATGCATTATTAATGAACGAAAGATGAGTGATTGGAAGGGCCAAATGTAAGACGGGCCTGCGTGCCCAATTTATTACCCTTTGAAAATAAAGTCTGTTCGTTCCCATCTTCGAATGGAGCACATGACCTCAAGCAGCTCATGCCCAGCTCTGGACAGACTTGTCCATGACTGGAAGGAGCTTGGAGCTCAGTGTTCTAGGGGATGAGGTGTCCAGTCTCACACCAACCTTCCTTAGTCATGTCTTATGACATGCTTGGTAGTTTACACAGTAACTATTCTTGTCTCCCCTTGTGAGCACCAGTTTAGCGACTTAGATTGCTGATGTTGAGTTTATAGCCCAAAGCCTTGATGTGGGAAGACAAGGGGAAGCCACCACATTATTTACCTCACAATACTCATTGTGGATCGCTGTATGCCAAATGTCTAATTCACAATACAACACTACTCATAATACTCATTGTGGATCTCTGTATGCCAAATGTCTAATTCACAATACAACACTACTCATAATACTCATTGTGGATCACTGTATGCCAAATGTCTAATTCACAATACAACACTACTCATAATACTCATTGTGGATCACTGTATGCCAAATGTCTAATTCACAATACAACACTACTCATAATACTCATTGTGGATCGCTGTATGCCAAGTGTCTAATTCACAATACAACAATAATCAAGAAACTGTTACATATTACCTGGTTCGTTTCTCAGATAAAGAGACCACAGAGGTCAGATAATCAAATAATTCACCCTTTTTACATCTGTGGAAGCAAGACATGGACATTTTAGTGGTCAGACACAATGTATATGATTAAGCAGAGAATATACAGAATTGATTCATTTATTTGTTTCGGGATTTGACATTTAAAAATTGAGCACAACCCACAACTGGGAACGCTGATCCTAATCCGGTATGAACCTAAGGCCTTGTCCATGTCAATTTGGAAGCACCAGACTCAGGTTTTGCTCTCGTTTGAGCTTGTCAGTAGTGCATATCCTTGACCGGACCCGGAAACAACTCCCGGATCAACGCCATGAGATGCGGGTGTGTAACCACTATACCACACGGCACCCGCTAGATGCAACCAAATTATCACACTAGAATACCACAACGTCACCCATCGTAGGTTATAGCTCAAAATTTGCCCGATCGCCGTGACTGACATCCGTCAATGAATGTGGCCCCAAATGATCAGGTCTTCTCGACTGGCAAGGCACACCAGGCCACCTAATATACAGAATGACAAAAACAATTATAAATAAACTAAAAACATTCATTCACTGGTGCCTATATCAAACATAAGGAGCCGGAAACAAAGACAGCGAGTGATGCCATCCCTGCTAACCAAATTCAAAGAAGTTTTGCACACAGCCATCTGCAGGGAAGGTTATGCTGACTCTCTTTAGGGATAAACGAGGCATTATTTTAGAGCACTACATGCCAAGAAGGAAAACTGTTACCAGTGATACATATACAGATCTCGAGAATCATCTTCGACCCGCAATCAAATCTTCTGAGTAAAGGTGTCCTTTTGCAACATGACAATGCTTGACCCCATACTGCCAGTGCAACAGTTGAAACCATCGAAGACCTCCACTGTCAGTGTGCACAACATCTCCCGTACCTGCCAGACCTAGCCCCAAGTGATTTCCACCTGTTTGAACAACTCAAAGAGTCATGGGGAGGAAAGACTTTTCGGTCTGATGAACAGGTACAGCAGGTGGTGCATGAGTAGATACAAACGCAGCTAAGAGAATTTTGTTCAACAGGAATCTAAGCACCTTATCGGCGATGAAGGAATTGCATTGAACACAGCGGTGACTACATCGAAAAGTGACGTATTTGTTCTTTACTTTTTCAGAATATATTCACACAAAAAATACATTTAAGGTTTTCATGTGACGCCCCCTTGTATAGTGTACAGTGGCCTATTTCATGTACGTTTCTCGATGTCCAGCAAGCGTGATGGTGTGACGGTGGAGAGTTAAGTTGACAATGGCAGGAATGCGCTAGGATGCCTGACTTCATCGCTGGCTATGGAAGGGACAGCTGGCCACCCTTTGTTATGAGCACTTTGGTTGTGTGACTTCATCACTGACTATGGAAGGGACAGCTGGCACACTGTTGCTGCAGGCACTCTGGTTTTGTGAGATGTGATGGTACATGTGGTTGTGTGAGATGTGATGGTGCGTGTGGTTGTGTGAGATGTGATGGTACAATGCTGCACATACCCACAGCAGGTCAACAGCTACTTCATTCATTCATTCAGTAGCATGTCCTTTGCAGAACCTCGCTCCCATAACAACCTTCCGGAAAACTTCTCGATCACAAGCAAGATGTCCCGCATCTGATACACCCATCTGGAGATCATCCGCCACATCCTGCACCCATATTCTCTTTGGCCTTCCTCTTCCTCTCTTCCCAGGCATATACCCTTCCATTATTGTTCTCTCCAAACTGTCGTGACGTTTCAAGTGACCAAAATACTTCAATTTTCTTTGTTTTATCGTCTTTAATAGCCATCCCTCCTCAATATTCAACTCTTGAAGTATGGATGCATTTGTTCTTTTCTTTACCCAAGATATTCTTAGAACTCGTCTATAACATTTATATTCAAAGGCATGTATGCGCTGTTCAGCTTGTTTAGTAAGTGTCCATGTCTCACAGGCGTATGTTGCAATGGGAAAGATGCACGCTCTTAAAAATCTAATTTTTGTAGTTCTGTCTGTCCCACACCATAATTTATTCATCTGTTTTAGTCTTTGAAGAGCAATGGATAGTCGCCGTTTAATTTCTTTCACTGTGTCACCATTATTCGTAATCAATGACCCAAGATATTCAAAATTTTCCACCACCTCCAATTTTCTCCCATTAATGTATATTTCTTTCTCCATAGTAGTTTTATCTGTATGCATTATCTTAGTTTTTGCTATGTTAAGATATAAGTTGTGATTTTCACTATTCAATTGTGTTGAGGCTATTAGGTTTTCTATGCCATTCTGTGTTGTGGATAGTAATACTGTATCATCAGCATATCGAATCTCTGGTATGTCATGACCGCCGATATTTAGGGCATCATATGGCTCCCTGTTTATATCATCTCTTACATTTCTCATTATATTTTCGGCGTACAGGTTAAACAAATAGGGTGACAGCACGCAGCCCTGACGGACTCCTTGCTTGATGTCAAACCAATCTGATGTCTCGCCATCTATTCTAACTGCTGCTTGTTGGTCTAGATATAGCATTTTTATGAGATGTACTACATGTGAAGGAAAGCCCATATTCCTCATGATTTCCCAAAGTTTCTGATGCTGTACAGTCAAATGCCTTTGAATAATCCACAAAACATGAGAATAGGTTTACATTAAATTCTCTGCACTTCTCTATTATTAAACGCATGTTGAATATGTGATCTCTTGTTCCTCTTCCTTGTCTAAATCCAGCTTGAACTACGTTAATCTCTTCTTCCATTTTCTTACTAAGTCTTCGCATTATGACTTTTAGTAGAATTTTACTTGCATGACTTATCAGGGCAACAGTTCTATAGTTGGTGCATAATTTCAGGTTGCCCTTTTTTGATATTGGAATGAAGATAGTTCTCTTCCAATCTTTTGGCCATATACCATATTTCCAAATCTTTGTACATAATGCGTGATAGATGTGTATGCTTTCTTCTCCTCCTGCTTTAATTAGTTCAGCTGGTATCTCATCACATCCAGGTGATTTACCATTCTTCAGGTTCCTTATAGCCCAAGCAATTTCATCTAATGAGGGTTCAGGTTCTGTCTCTGCTGTCATTGGCTCATGTATCTCATTCATATCCTCACTGCCACTCATATCATACATTCCACTGCAGTACTCCTGCCATCTTTCTAGAATTTGTCTAGATTCTGTTAAGGTATTTCCCATCTTGTCACAGATAACATTCAATTGAGGTTGAACATTTCTTGTCAATAACTTCATTTCCTTGAACATTTCATAATCTCTTCCAGCCTTATGATATTGCTCTATTCTGGTACAGCAATCTTGTATATATTGATTTTTGTCCTTTCTTGTGTTCTTTCTTATTTCTCGAGTTAAAGATTTATACTTCATCCTGCTATCGGATTCATCTCCTTTCTGTTTCAGCTCCCTTCGTTATTTTATTAATTCTAACGTGTTTGATGTAATCCATGGCTTAAGTTGCTTTTTCTTGGTCGGAATGAAATCTTTGGCTGCAGTTATCAAGATATCTCTAGCTTGTACTGCTAGTTCATCAGGTGTCATTTCTTCTTGTACAGACATCAAGACCCCAAAGCGATTCCTAACTTCTATGTTGTATGCGTCCGGTATTTGTGTGAGATCAAAACGAAGTGGCCTTGGTCCTCGGGTAAGCTTTTTGAGTTTTAATTTCAGATCTGCTTCTAATAACTGATGATCTGTATCACAGTCTGCACTTCGTAGGGTTTTTGCAGATGTTATGCTTGATCTCCATCTTCTTTGTATTAAAATATAATCTATCTGATTTTTGGTAAAACTGTCTGGAGACTTCCATGTGAAGAGTCCTCTTGGATGTTGTTTAAAAAGTGTGTTGGCTATCGTTAACTCATTTTCTGTGCAAAATTCAATTAATTTGTCACCTGCATCATTTCTATTTCCGAATCCAAATTTTCCTAAAACGTGTCTCTCATTTTCAGCTCTTCCTGCACCTACTTTTGCATTAAAATCTCCCATTATTATTGCTATATCATTATGACCAATCTTATTTAATGTGTCTTGTAGTGTGTTGTAAAAATCTTCAATTTCGTCCTCCTCTGCTGTTGAAGTAGGTGCATATATCTGTATGAGAGTTGTGTTGTTTGGACGGCCTTTAAGTCTAATAGTGAGGATTCCTTCACTAACTGGATTATATCCCATTAAAGATTTTACAGTTGTCTTATCTAAACAAAATGCCACTCCACTCTGGCCTCCGACGTCTCTACCAGAATAAATGAAAATACTTCCATTTTCAGTTGTAAAATGTCCCTTGCCGCTCCAGTGATGTTCACTAATTCCTAAAATGTGAATGTTTAACCTCTCAATCTCATCACACACTACTTTAAGCTTTCCCTCATACAAACTTCTCACATTCCACGTTGCCATTCTCACTGTTTCTTAGTCTGACACAGGGGATTTCCTTGGTAACACAGTCAGGATTAACTCCGTCATCACGATTACTAGTACTGGTCCCTGCGTCACACTCTTCCCCAGTGTTATCTGATCTGCCTGGCCTGGGGGTCTCGCCACCAGATCTCTTTCTTATTATGTTTTCTTTCATGGTTGTTATGGTTTCTTGGCAAGTTTTGCAGAAGGTAGTTTGCCGTTGCTTTCCTTCTGGGCAGTGACTGTACTAGTCGGTGGCCATAGCCATTGCCTCTACTGATGAGATCATCTGCCTATCGCCGCAGAGTGCAAGACCATAACCAACAACAATCTGTCGGCTGCTCTCACACTCCATCCACCACCCGCTTCCATGGCTTCACGTAACCCTGATCGGGGGGCTAAACGGGTACTCCACCTTGCCCAAGGGTGTCCCGTAGACTAACGGAGGAAAGGAGGCGTCTTACATCTCCTTTGATAGGGGATACCCCTACCCCCCTAACCTGGCAACAGCTACTGCACGTGATATTTTTGTTTTTGTAGAGAGGAAAGAGAAGAGAAAGAGGACAACAAGAAATGAGAAAGAGGAGAGTTGAAAGTGAGAGGGGATAGTACAAAGACAGAGAGGAGAGACAGGAGAGAGAGAGAGAGGAAAAAGATTAAAGACAGAGGGAGAAAGAGGAGAGAGAAGAGAGAGGGGAGACAGAAACAAAGAGAGATAGATAAGAGTGAAAGGGCAGAGAATAAGAAAGAGACACACAGACATCCAGAGAGGACAGACAAAGACAGACTGACAGACAGAGAAGACAGTAGAAAAGAGGAGAGAGACAGAGAGAGGAGATAGATGGGAGAAAGTCACAAGAGAAAGACAGAGAAGCAAGGAAGATAGAGAGTAGAGAGAAACATAGGGGAGAGAGAGAGAGAAGAGGAGAGAGAGAGAGAGAAGAGGAAAGAGAGAGTCATAAAACAACAAACATCTCAGGTCTACACTTACATTTCGAACACCAAAAAAATGAAGGTTGGCGTCTCAAAGACATCATGAAGTTCAACTGAAAGAAAACAACCTCCATCTGTTGTATGAGTTCACGGAACACACAGACACGGACATAAACATATAAATATATAAACGATAAAGGTCCCCGTTTTCACATAATCATGACATACTGTATATACATGAGTAAAATATGAATAAAATTTGGTGAAATTGTGGTTCGCTACCGCCATAGGTAAAAGTTATTATGTCTTTTTTAAAGCACAAACTATCGTCTGTCAAGACAGCAAGGTGCCAATGATTGAATTGTGGTAAAGCTGTGGAAATGTAAACAATATAAAATATTGCAGCAGTACAGCCTCGCACTATGAGATAAGTAGGAACATTTTTTTCATATTTTCATTTTCTCTTCATTGCTCTAATTTTTTTCATCTTTTTATTCGTCCTTATGCCTTAATGTAGTCACCGGAGGATCTTCTCCTGTACTATATGTTGCGTTTCGTGTATGTATTTGTTTGCTGATGAAGGCTAGTCGTCGCAACGTCCTGTATGTGTCGTAATTCTGTTCTGTAAAACTACATTACTTTGTGTTATTTTATATTGTGTACATACATGAGGTGAGACAGAGAGGAGGGAGTGGATAGAGAGAAAGCTAGGATAGAGATGAAAGTGACAGGAGAGAGACATAGAGAATACAGAAAGATAGTGATAGAGAGAAAGGACAGAGATTAAAGTAATAAGAGAGAGAGAAGAGAAAAGAGAAAGAGAAGAGAAAAGAGAAAGAGAGCAGAGAGTGGATAGAGAGAGAAAGAGACAGGATAAAGATGAAAGTGATAGGAGAAAGACATAGAGAATATAGAGAAAGAGAGGAGAGAGTGGATAGAGAGAGAAAAAGAGAGGATATAGATGAAAGTGACAGGAGAGAGACAGAGAGAATAGAGAAAAAGAGGAGAGAGTGTATAGAGAGAGAGAGACATGATATAGAGGAAAGTGACAGGAGAGGGACATAGAGAAGAGAGATAGAGTGGAAACAGACAGAGGAGAGAGAAATAGAGAGGAGCTAGACAGGGCGAGGAGAGAGAGATAGAGAGGAGCTAGATAGGTGAGAGGAGAGACATAGGGGAAAGACAGGGAGGAGAGGAGATAGACAGTAAGAGAGAGAGGTGAGAAATTCAGAGGAAAGACAGACAAATGAGAGAGATAGGAGAAAGTGGCAAGAGGTAAAAGAGAGGAAAGGATAAAGACAGAGGAGAGAGGAGTCAGATAGAGGGGAGAAAACAGAGAGAGGCAGGTGAGAAAGAGGAGACTGGAAGAGAGGAGAAATGAGAGAGAGAAGACAGGAGAGAGACAGAGAGGTAAGAGGCAGAAAGGAGAGACAATGAGAGAGAGAGAGGAAAGAGTGGAGTGAGACAGGGTAGAGAAAGATTCAGAGAGAAGAGAGACAGAGAAAGGAGAAAGAGAGAAGCAAGAAGGGAGAATGTGAGACAGAAAAAAGAAGAGATGGACAGGAGAGACAGGAAGAGCAGAGAGTGAGGCAAAAAAAAACAAGGACAGTGACACCAGAGAAAGACAGAGATAGGAGAGACAGAGAGGAAAGACCTAGAGAAAGTAAGGTGAAAAAAGAGTGGGAGAGAGAAATAGAAAGAGAGTGAGAAAGAGAGAGAAGAGAAACAAGAGAGACAAACAGGAAAAATAGAGGAGACAGGAGAGGGAATGCTGTGTTCTAAAGAGTGTATGACATCCCAATACATCACACCCCTGTCTATCCCCACCACCAGACACACACACACTTATATTGGAATTACCGGAGCACATCCCAATACATCACACCCCTGTCTATCCCCACCACCAGACACACACTCACTTATATTGGCATGACCGGAGCACATCCCAATACATCACACCTCTGTCTATCCCCACCACCAGGCACACACTCACTTATATTGGCATGACCGGAGCACATCCCGATACATCACACCCCTGTCTATCCCCACCACCAGGCACACACTCACTTATATTGGCATGACCGGAGCACATCCCAATACATCACACCCCTGTCTATCCCCACCACCAGGCACACACTCACTTATATTGGCATGACCAGAGCACATCCCGATACATCACACCCCTGTCTATCCCCACCACCAGGCACACACTCACTTATATTGGCATGACCGGAGCACATCCCGATACATCACACCCCTGTCTATCCCCACCACCAGGCACACACTCACTTATATTGGCATGACCGGAGCACATCCCAATACATCACACCCCTGTCTATCCCCACCACCAGGCACACACTCACATATTGGCATGACCGGAGCACATCCCGATACATCACACCCCTGTCTATCCCCACCACCAGGCACACACTCACTTATATTGGCATGACCGGAGCACATCCCGATACATCACACCCCTGTCTATCCCCACCACCAGGCACACACTCACTTATATTGGCATGACCGGAGCACATCCCGATACATCACACCCCTGTCTATCCCCACCACCAGGCACACACTCACTTATATTGGCATGGCCGGAGCACATCATAATACATCACACCCCTGTCTATCCCCACCACCAGACACACACTCACTTATATTGGCATGACCGGAGCACATCCCAATACATCACACCTCTGTCAATCCCCACCACCAGGCACACACTCACTTATATTGGCATGACCGGAGCACATCCCTATACATCACACCCCTGTCTATCCCCACCACCAGACACACACTCACTTATATTGGCATGACCGGAGCACATCCCAATACATCACACCCCTGTCTATCCCCACCACCAGGCACACACTCACTTATATTGGCATGACCGGAGCACATCCCAATACATCACAACCCTGTCTATCCCCACCACCAGACACACACTCACTTATATTGGGATGGCCGGAGCACATCCCTATACATCACACCCCTGTCTATCTCCACCACCAGGCACACACTCACTTATATTGGCATGGCCGGAGCACATCCCAATACATCACACCCCTGTCTATCCCCACCACCAGGCACATACACACTTATATTGCCATGGCTGGAGCACATCACAATACATCATACCCGTCTATCCCTACCACCAGACACACACTCACTTATATTGGGATGGCCGGAGCACATCCCAATACATCACACCCCTGTCTATCCCCACCACCAGGCACATACACACTTATATTGCCATGGCTGGAGCACATCACAATACATCATACCCGTCTATCCCTACCACCAGACACACACTCACTTATATTGGGATGGTCGGAGCACATCCCAATACATCACACCCCTGTCTATCCCCACCACCAGACACACACTCACTTATATTGGCATGACCGGAGCACATCCCAATACATCACACCCCTGTCTATCCCCACCACCAGGCACACACTCACTTATATTGGCATGACCGGAGCACATCCCAATACATCACAACCCTGTCTATCCCCACCACCAGACACACACTCACTTATATTGGGATGGCCGGAGCACATCCCTATACATCACACCCCTGTCTATCTCCACCACCAGGCACACACTCACTTATATTGGCATGGCCGGAGCACATCCCAATACATCACACCCCTGTCTATCCCCACCACCAGGCACATACACACTTATATTGCCATGGCTGGAGCACATCACAATACATCATACCCGTTTATCCCTACCACCAGACACACACTCACTTATATTGGGATGGCCGGAGCACATCCCAATACATCACACCCCTGTCTATCCCCACCACCAGACACACACTCACTTATATTGGCATGACTGGAGCACATCCCAATACATCACACCCCTGTCTATCCCCACCACCAGGCACACACTCACTTATATTGGCATGACCTGAGCACATCCCAATACATCACACCCCTGTCTATCCCCACCACCAGACACACACTCACTTATATTGGCATGACCGGAGCACATCCCAATACATCACACCCCTGTCTATCCCCACCACCAGGCACACACTCACTTATATTGGCATGACCGGAGCACATCCCACTACATCACACCCCTGTCTATCCCCACCACCAGGCACACGCTCACTTATATTGGCATGGCCGGAGCACATCCCGATACATCACACCCCTGTCTATCCCCACCACCAGACACACACTCACTTATATTGGCATGACCGGAGCACATCCCAATACATCACACCCCTGTCTATCCCCACCACCAGACACACACTCACTTATATTGGGATGGCTGGAGCACATCCCTATACATCACAACCCTGTCTATCCCCACCACCAGGCACACACTCACTTATATTGGGATGGCCGGAGCACATCCCTATACATCACACCTCTGTCTATCCCCATCACCAGGCACACACTCACTTATATTGGCATGACCGGAGCACATCCCAATACATCACACCCCTGTCTATCCCCACCACCAGGCACACTCTCACTTATATTGGGATGGCCGGAGCACATCCCTATAGATCACACCCCTGTCTATCCCCACCACCAAACACACACTCACTTATATTGGCATGACCGGAGCACATCCCAATACATCACACCCCTGTCTATCCCCACCACCAGACACACACTCACTTATATTGGCATGACCGGAGCACATCCCTATACATCACACCCGTCTATGCCCACCACCAGGCACACACTCACTTATATTGGCATGACCGGAGCACATCCCGATACATCACACCACTGTCTATCCCCACCACCAAACACACACTCACTTATATTGGCATGACCGGAGCACATCCCGATACATCACACCCCTGTCTATCTCCACCACCAGGCACACACTCACTTATATTGGGATGGCCGGAGCACATCCCTATACATCACACCCATGTCTATGCCCACCACCAGGCACACACTCACTTATATTGGGATGACCGGAGCACATCCCTATACATCACACCCCTGTCTATCCCCACCACCAGGCACACACTCACTTATATTGGCATGACCGGAGCACATCCCGATACATCACACCCCTGTCTATCCCCACCACCAGGCACACACTCACTTATATTGGCATGACCGGAGCACATCCCGATACATCACACCCCTGTCTATCCCCACCACCAGGCACACACTCACTTATATTGGCATGACCGGAGCACATCCCGATACATCACACCCCTGTCTATCCCCACCACCTAACACACACTCACTTATATTGGCATGACCGGAGCACATCCCAATACATCACACCTCTGTCAATCCCCACCACCAGGCACACACTCACTTATATTGGCATGACCGGAGCACATCCCTATACATCACACCCCTGTCTATCCCCACCACCAGACACACACTCACTTATATTGGCATGACCGGAGCACATCCCAATACATCACACCCCTGTCTATCCCCACCACCAGGCACACACTCACTTATATTGGCATGACCGGAGCACATCCCAATACATCACAACCCTGTCTATCCCCACCACCAGACACACACTCACTTATATTGGCATGACCGGAGCACATCCCTATACATCACACCCCTGTCTATCTCCACCACCAGGCACACACTCACTTATATTGGCATGGCCGGAGCACATCCCAATACATCACACCCCTGTCTATCCCCACCACCAGGCACATACTCACTTATATTGCCATGGCTGGAGCACATCACAATACATCATACCCGTCTATCCCTACCACCAGACACACACTCACTTATATTGGCATGGCCGGAGCACATCCCAATGCATTACACCCCTGTCTATCCCCACCACCAGACACACACTCACTTATATTGGCATGACTGGAGCACATCCCAATACATCACACCCATGTCTATCCCCACCACCAGGCACACACTCACTTATATTGGCATGACCTGAGCACATCCCAATACATCACACCCCTGTCTATCCCCACCACCAGACACACACTCACTTATATTGGCATGACCGGAGCACATCCCAATACATCACATCCCTGTCTATCCCCACCACCAGGCACACACTCACTTATATTGGCATGACCGGAGCACATCCCAATACATCACACCCCTGTCTATCCCCACCACCAGGCACACGCTCACTTATATTGGCATGGCCGGAGCACATCCCGATACATCACACCCCTGTCTATCCCCACCACCAGACACACACTCACTTATATTGGCATGACCGGAGCACATCCCGATACATCACACCCCTGTCTATCCCCACCACCAGACACACACTCACTTATATTGGGATGGCTGGAGCACATCCCTATACATCACAACCCTGTCTATCCCCACCACCAGGCACACACTCACTTATATTGGCATGACCGGAGCACATCCCAATACATCACACCCCTGTCTATCCCCACCACCAGACACACACTCACTTATATTGGGATGGCTGGAGCACATCCCTATACATCACAACCCTGTCTATCCCCACCACCAGGCACACACTCACTTATATTGGCATGACCGGAGCACATCCCAATACATCACACCCCTGTCTATCCCCACCACCAGGCACACACTCACTTATATTGGGATGGCCGGAGCACATCCCTATACATCACACCCCTGTCTATCCCCACCACCAAACACACACTCACTTATATTGGCATGACCGGAGCACATCCCAATACATCACACCCCTGTCTATCCCCACCACCAGACACACACTCACTTATATTGGCATGACCGGAGCACATCCCAATACATCACACCCCTGTCTATCCCCACCACCAGGCACACACTCACTTATATTGGGATGGCCGGAGCACATCCCTATACATCACACCCCTGTCTATCCCCACCACCAAACACACACTCACTTATATTGGCATGACCGGAGCACATCCCAATACATCACACCCCTGTCTATCCCCACCACCAGACACACACTCACTTATATTGGCATGACCGGAGCACATCCCAATACATCACACCCCTGTCTATCCCCACCACCAGACACACACTCACTTATATTGGGATGGCCAGAGCACATCTCTATACATCACACCCCTGTCTATCCCCACCACCAGGCACACACTCACTTATATTGGCATGGCCGGAGCACATCCTCAGAATGTTGATCTCCCTGAATGTATCCTTCTTGACCTGCTCCAGCTGGGTTAGCTCACCCTTCTCCCCGCTGATATCGATGATCTTGACTGCAAATTCGATCCCTGTGGCTTTCTCCGCCACTCGCCGGACGGTGCTGCTAATGCCTCTAGAACATAGAAGACAGGGGAAAACATGTTAGGAAAGTCAATCTGAAGATCACACTGTGGGCAGGGATGGTTCCTATAACTGACCAGGAAAGAGCTGAATGTCATAAAGTGTTTAAGTGGGTATCTTTCAGCCTGGGTGTGACCAAGGACCAGGGGCAGCTGAATGTCATAAAGTGTTTAAGTGGGTATCTTTCAGCCTGGATGTGATCAAGGACCAGGGGCAGCTGAATATCATGAAGTGTTTCAGTGGGTATCTTTCAGTCTGGGTGTGACCAAGGACCAGGGGCAGCTGAATGCCATAAAGTGTTTAAGTGGGTATCTTTCAGCCTGGGTGTGATCAAGGACCACGGGCAGCTGAATATCATGAAGTGTTTAAGTGGGTATCTTTCAGCCTGGGTGTGACCAAGGACCAGGGGCAGCTGAATGCCATAAAGTGTTTAAGTGGGTATCTTTCAGCCTGGGTGTGATCAAGGACCACGGGCAGCTGAATATCATGAAGTGTTTAAGTGGGTATCTTTCAGCCTGGGTGAGATCAAGGACCAGGGGCAGCTGAATATCATGAAGTGTTTCAGTGGGTATCTTTCAGCCTGGGTGTGATCAAGGACCAGGGGCAGCCCCGGCCGAGAGGTTACAGTGGTCGCCTCAGGCACACAAGGTAGCGCTTTCATTCCCTTTAAAGAACCATTAGTGTCTAATGATATCCCACATCCCCCTGATCTCTTGGCTAGTATGATTGGGTACATAGCCTTCTCGGATAAAGGCAAACAAGCAGGAGGTCCCTGTGCAAACTGCACATGTTAATCATCCCGCTGCAAACTGCACATGTTAAACATCCCGCTGCAAACTGCACATGTTAAACATCCCGCTGCAAACTGCACATGTTAAACATCCCGCTGCAAACTGCACATGTTAAACATCCCGCTGCAAATTGCACATGTTAAACATCCCGCTGCAAACTGCACATGTTAAACATCCCGCTGCAAACTGCACATGTTAAACATCCCGCTGCAAATTGCACATGTTAAACATCCCGCTGCAAACTGCACATGTTAATCATCCCGCTGCAAACTGCACATGTTAAACATCCCGCTGCAAACTGCACATGTTAAACATCCCGCTGCAAACTGCACATGTTAAACATCCCGCTGCAAATTGCACATGTTAAACATCCCGCTGCAAACTGCACATGTTAATCATCCCGCTGCAAACTGCACATGTTAAACATCCCGCTGCAAACTGCACATGTTAAACATCCCGCTGCAAACTGCACATGTTAAACATCCCGCTGCAAACTGCACATGTTAAACATCCCGCTGCAAACTGCACATGTTAAACATCCCGCTGCAAACTGCACATGTTAAACATCCCGCTGCAAACTGCACATGTTAAACATCCCGCTGCAAACTGCACATGTTAAACATCCCGCTGCAAACTGCACATGTTAAACATCCCGCTGCAAACTGCACATGTTAAACATCCCGCTGCAAACTGCACATGTTAAACATCCCGCTGCAAACTGCACATGTTAAACATCCCGCTGCAAACTGCACATGTTAAACATCCCGCTGCAAACTGCACATGTTAAACATCCCGCTGCAAACTGCACATGTTAAACATCCCGCTGCAAACTGCACATGTTAAACATCCCGCTGCAAACTGCACATGTTAAACATCCCGCTGCAAACTGCACATGTTAAACATCCCGCTGCAAACTGCACATGTTAAACATCCCGCTGCAAACTGCACATGTTAAACATCCCGCTGCAAACTGCACATGTTAAACATCCCGCTGCAAACTGCACATGTTAAACATCCCGCTGCAAACTGCACATGTTAAACATCCCGCTGCAAACTGCACATGTTAAACATCCCGCTGCAAACTGCACATGTTAAACATCCCGCTGCAAACTGCACATGTTAAACATCCCACTGCAAACTGCACATGTTAAACATCCCGCTGCAAACTGCACATGTTAAACATCCCGCTGCAAACTGCACATGTTAAACATCCCGCTGCAAACTGCACATGTTAAACATCCCGCTGCAAACTGCACATGTTAAACATCCCGCTGCAAACTGCACATGTTAAACATCCCGCTGCAAACTGCACATGTTAAACATCCCGCTGCAAACTGCACATGTTAAACATCCCGCTGCAATTGGAAATCATAAAGGGTAGACCTTAAGTCTGCTACCCTGGAGATATTAGTTAAGAAATCCTCCCTACAGGTAGATAAGAGCCCGTTACCTGGTCTGTCTAGAAGAAGTAAACCTGACACAGATGCTTGCTGACGACGTCAGACACACCGACCTGTGAGGTGCATGACTGGGTGTGACACACTCCCTTCAAAAGTGGAATGAAGAGGAGGAGGTGGTGGGGGAGAAGAAGAGGTGGTGGAGGAGAAGAGGAGCTGGTGGAGGAGGAGGTGGTGGATGAGGAGAAGAGGAGGAGGAGGATCATTGCACACAGACATCTCCACAAATGCTCTAGTCACCTCAAACGGAATACACAAGAACATCTCAGCAAGTGCTCCAGCTCCTCACACAAGGAGAATTCCAACAGAGCGCACAAACTCTGTAGCGACTGCAAGCATCCAGATGTGTTTGTACCAGGACCACACAAGACATCAACAGTTTCATGAGTGGATTTTAAAAAAAAATTCAGTCAGGGCAAGAGCCTACTCAGTCTGTTTTTTTATTTTAATTTTCACCTGCCAAAGGAATTTTAATCAGTCGTCATAGTTTTTAATTCTTGCCTGAGAGAACTAGATGTCTAATTCACAACCCCAAGAACAAAGGAAAGTATACCATCCTTTTTCTATGTTATACAAATTCCAGTCTCTGTCCCTGGTTTAAGAGGAGGCTGTCGCCAGCATGTCATGATCTTGGAAAATGTGTCCCAATGATATGTGATGACATGTGAGTACAAGCGTCCCAATGATATTTGAATGACATGTGAGTGCAAGGTCCCAATGATATGTGAATGACATGTGAGTACAAGTGTCCCAATAATGTGTGAATGTCATGTGAGTATATGTGTCCCAATAATATGTGAATGCTATCTGAGTACAAGTGTCCCAATAATATGTGAATTCCATGTCCGTACAAGTGTCCCAATGATATGTGAATGCCATGTGAACACTAGTGCCCAGTGATATGTGAATGCCATGTGAACACTAGTGCCCAGTGATATGTGAATGCCATGTGAACACTAGTGACCAGCGATATGTGAATGCCATGTGAACACTAGTGACCCGTAGCTAAAGGTGAAGCACATGACTGGTGAACTCCACTCACAAGCAGTGATATATAAGTATGAAGCTACTGGAAGCCAGTATTTAAGTGGATAACTCCAAATGTTTGTGAAGGGACACCAGTATTGGTGACCTGTAGCTTTCATCACTAAGGTGAGTGTTCCTGTAGTACATTCTTTTCCTTCCTCTGCCTTCCACATCCCAACGGAGCAAAGGGCCTCACCCAACTCCATCAGGCCACTTGTAGACTTGACTGGTTGGCTTTTGTGGTTCAATTGTTTTCCATGGATGGACTCAAGATGTGATAGATATCTAACACATGACAGCAACACAGGAAGGACAACAGGTTTATAACAGAGACAAATTTCGAAATGGCATTGATCATTTTCTCATACTCATTGTGTATCTAGCTGGCAGCCTCACCTCCCAGATCACTGTCTCATACTCATTGTGTATCTAGCTGGCAGCCTCACCTCCCAGATCACTGTCTCATACTCATTGTGTATCTAGCTGGCAGCCTCACCTCCGAGATCAGTCTCATACTCATTGTGTATCTAGCTGACAGCCTCACCTCCCAGATCATTGTCTCATACTCATTGTGTATCTAGCTGACAGCCTCACCTCCCAGATCACTGTCTCATACTCATTGTGTATCTAGCTGGCAGCCTCACCTCCCAGATCATTGTCTCATACTCATTGTGTATCTAGCTGGCAGACTCACCTCCCAGATCATTGTCTCATACTCATTGTGTATCTAGCTGGCAGACTCATCTCCCAGATCATTGTCTCATACTCATTGTGTATCTAGCTGGCAGCCTCACCTCCCAGATCATTGTCTCATACTCATTGTGTATCTAGCTGGCAGCCTCACCTCCCAGATCAATGTGTATCTAGCTGGCAGCCTCACCACCCCCCCCCCCCCCAGATCATTGTCTCATACTTATTGTGTTATCTAGCTGGCAGCCTCACCTCCCAGATCACTGTCTCATACTCATTGTGTATCTAGCTGACAGCCTCACCTCCCAGATCAATGTGTATCTAGCTGGCAGCCTCACCACCCCCCCCCCCCAGATCATTGTCTCATACTCATTGTGTTATCTAGCTGACAGCCTCACCTCCCAGATCACTGTCTCATACTCATTGTGTATCTAGCTGACAGCCTCACCTCCCAGATCACTGTCTCATACTCATTGTGTATCTAGCTGGCAGCCTCACCTCCGAGATCAGTCTCATACTCATTGTGTATCTAGCTGACAGCCTCACCTCCCAGATCATTGTCTCATACTCATTGTGTATCTAGCTGACAGCCTCACCTCCCAGATCACTGTCTCATACTCATTGTGTATCTAGCTGGCAGCCTCACCTCCCAGATCATTGTCTCATACTCATTGTGTATCTAGCTGGCAGACTCACCTCCCAGATCATTGTCTCATACTCATTGTGTATCTAGCTGGCAGACTCATCTCCCAGATCATTGTCTCATACTCATTGTGTATCTAGCTGGCAGCCTCACCTCCCAGATCATTGTCTCATACTCATTGTGTATCTAGCTGGCAGCCTCACCTCCCAGATCATTGTCTCATACTCATTGTGTATCTAGCTGGCAGCCTCACCTCCCAGATCATTGTCTCATACTCATTGTGTATCTAGCTGGCAGCCTCACCTCCCAGATAATTGTCTCATACTCATTGTGTATCTAGCTGGCAGCCTCACCTCCCAGATCATTGTCTCATACTCATTGTGTATCTAGCTGGCAGCATCACCCCCCAGATCATTGTCTCATACTCATTGTGTATCTAGCTGGCAGCCTCACCTCCCAGATCATTGTCTCATACTCATTGTGTATCTAGCTGGCAGCCTCACCCCCCAGATCATTGAGTATCTAGCTGGCAGCCTCACCTCCCAGATCATTGTCTCATACTCATTGTGTATCTAGCTGGCAGCCTCACTCCCCAGATCATTGAGTATCTAGCTGGCAGCCTCACCTCCCAGATCATTGTCTCATACTCATTGTGTATCTAGCTGACAGCCTCACCCCCCAGATCATTGTCTCATACTCATTGTGTATCTAGCTGACAGCCTCACCTCACCCCCCAGATCATTGTCTCATACTCATTGTGTATCTAGCTGGCAGCTTCACCTCACCTCCCAGATCATTGTCTCATACTCATTGTGTATCTAGCTGGCAGCCTCACCTCCCAGATCATTGTCTCATACTCATTGTGTATCTAGCTGGCAGCCTCACCTCCCAGACCATTGTCTCATACTCATTGTTTATCTAGCTGGCAGCCTCACCTCCCAGATCATTGTCTCATACTCATTGTGTATCTAGCTGGCAGCCTCAACCCCCAGATAATTGTCTCATACTCATTGTGTATCTCGCTGACAGCCTCACCTCGCAGATCATTGTCTCATATTCATTGTGTATCTAGCTGGCAGCCTCACCTCCCAGATCACTGTCTCATACTCATTGTGTATCTAGCTGGCAGACTCACCTCCCAGATAATTGTCTCATACTCATTGTGTATCTAGCTGGCAGCCTCACCCCCCCCCCCCCCCCAGATCATTGTCTCATACTCATTGTGTATCTAGCTGGCAGCCTCACTCTCCAGATCATTGTGTATCTAGCTGGCAGCCTCACCTTCCAGATCATTGTCTCATACTCATTGTGTATCTAGCTGGCAGCCTCACCTCCCAGATCATTGTCTCATACTCATTGTGTATCTAGCTGGCAGCCTCACCCCCCAGATCATTGTCTCATACTCATTGTGTATCTAGCTGGCAGCCTCACCTCCCAGATCATTGTCTCATACTCATTGTGTATCTAGCTGGCAGCCTCACCCCCCAGATCATTGTCTCATACTCATTGTGTATCTAGCTGACAGCCTCACCCCCCAGATCATTGTCTCATACTCATTGTGTATCTAGCTGACAGCCTCACCTCCCAGATAATTGTCTCATACTCATTGTGTATCTAGCTGGCAGCCTCACCCCCAGATCATTGTCTCATACTCATTGTGTATCTAGCTGGCAGCCTCACTCCCCAGATCATTGTGTATCTAGCTGGCAGCCTCACCTTCCAGATCATTGTCTCATACTCATTGTGTATCTAGCTGGCAGCCTCACCTTCCAGATCATGGTCTCATACTCATTGTGTATCTAGCTGGCAGCCTCACTCCCCAGATCATTTTGTATCTAGCTGGCAGCCTCACCTCCCAGATCATGGTCTCATACTCATTGTGTATCTAGCTGGCAGCCTCACCTCCCAGATCATTGTCTCATACTCATTGTGTATCTAGCTGGCAGCCTCACCCCCCAGATCATTGTCTCATACTCATTGTGTATCTAGCTGACAGCCTCACCCCCCAGATCATTGTCTCATACTCATTGTGTATCTAGCTGACAGCCTCACCTCCCAGATAATTGTCTCATACTCATTGTGTATCTAGCTGGCAGCCTCACCCCCCAGATCATTGTCTCATACTCATTGTGTATCTAGCTGGCAGCCTCACTCCCCAGATCATTGTGTATCTAGCTGGCAGCCTCACCTCCCAGATCATTGTCTCATACTCATTGTGTATCTAGCTGGCAGCCTCACCTTCCAGATCATGGTCTCATATTCATTGTGTATCTAGCTGGCAGCCTCACTCCCCAGATCATTGTGTATCTAGCTGGCAGCCTCACCTCCCAGATCACTGTCTCATACTCATTGTGTATCTAGCTGGCAGCCTCACTCCCCAGATCATTGTGTATCTAGCTGGCAGCCTCACCTTCCAGATCATTGTCTCATACTCATTGTGTATCTAGCTGGCAGCCTCACCTTCCAGATCATGGTCTCATACTCATTGTGTATCTAGCTGGCAGCCTCACTCCCCAGATCATTGTGTATCTAGCTGGCAGCCTCACCTCCTAGATCATGGTCTCATACTCATTGTGTATCTAGCTGACAGTCTCACCCCCAGATCATGGTGTATCTAGCTGGCAGCCTCACCTTCCAGATCATGGTCTCATACTCATTGTGTATCTAGCTGGCAGCCTCACCTTCCAGATCATGGTCTCATACTCATTGTGTATCTAGCTGGCAGCCTCACCTTCCAGATCAGTCTCATACTCATTGTGTATCTAGCTGGCAGCCTCACCTCTCAGATCATTATCTCATACTCATTGTGTATCTAGCTGGCAGCCTCACCCCCCAGATCATTGTCTCATACTCATTGTGTATCTAGCTGGCAGCCTCACCTTCCAGATCATGGTCTCATACTCATTGTGTATCTAGCTGGCAGCCTCACCTCCCAGATCAGTCTCATACTCATTGTGTATCTAGCTGGCAGCCTCACCTCTCAGATCATTGTCTCATACTCATTGTGTATCTAGCTGGCAGCCTCACCCCCCAGATCATTGTCTCATACTCATTGTGTATCTAGCTGGCAGCCTCACCTCCCAGATCATGATCTCATACTCATTGTGTATCTAGCTGGCAGCCTCACCTCCCAGATCAGTCTCATACTCATTGTGTATCTAGCTGGCAGCCTCACCTCCCAGACCATTGTCTCATACTCATTGTGTATCTAGCTGGCAGTCTCACCCCTCAGATCATTGTCTCATACTCATTGTGTATCTAGCTGGCAGCCTCACCTCCCAGATCATTGTCTCATACTAATTGTGTATCTAGCTGACAGCCTCACCTCCCAGATCATTGTCTCATACTCATTGTGTATCTAGCTGGCAGCCTCACCTCCCAGATCATTGTCTCATACTCATTGTGTATCTAGCTGGCAGCCTCACCCCCCAGATCATTGTCTCATACTCATTGAGTATCTAGCTGGCAGCCTCACCTTCCAGATCATTGTCTCATACTCATTGTGTATCTAGCTGGCAGCCTCACCTTCCAGATCATGGTCTCATACTCATTGTGTATCTAGCTGACAGCCTCACCCCCCAGATCATTGTCTCATACTCATTGTGTATCTAGCTGGCAGCCTCACCTTCCAGATCATTGTCTCATACTCATTGTGTATCTAGCTGGCAGCCTCACCTCCCAGATCATTGTCTCATACTCATTGTGTATCTAGCTGGCAGCATCACCCCCCAGATCATTATCTCATACTCATTGTGTATCTAGCTGGCCGCCTCACCTCCCAGATCATTGTCTCATACTCATTGTGTATCTAGCTGGCCGCCTCACCTCCCAGATCATTGTCTCATACTCATTGTGTATCTAGCTGGCTGCCTCACCTCCCAGATCATTGTCTCATACTCATCATGGCGATCATGGCAACAAATCCCCATGAAGCACAAGCCACTGGATGACGGACAATATCAAGTGATGGACTGGAAGAATTCTGGACTTTTTGGTTAACCTAGCCTCATAAAATGAGCTACTTGAATGTACTGCAATCAACCCAAGCATTTGTTGGCTATTTGTGACTTACTAGGCAATTTGTAACGTTCAGCAGTTTGCCTTTGCTGTCTGAATGGCTGACATCTGATGGCATAAAAATCAACACATATTGGTCTGCTGTCAAATCACCTGCAGCTGATGTCAAACCCTTGAATTGCTGTGTCAGGGAATTGTCAAATCGCCTGCAGCTGATGTCAAACCCTTGAATTGGTGTGTCAGGGAATTGTCAAATCGTATATCTCAGTATCCCCTAATCCACTGTGGCAGATACTCACACAATGAGTATGAGACAATGATCTGGGAGGTGAGACCACTAGCGAGACACTGACCACATCAGCCAGTCAGTGCTGTTGGATCAAGGCAAGATGGGCCGAGCCTTAAATCCCCCACATGCCACAGATGTCAATACTGTCAGAATCTTCTTCTTCTTCTTCTTCTTCTTCGTCTGCGTTCATCCGGATTTTTTTTCCGGATGTGACTGCGTTGTGCCTGTTTACATCAGAGCTGCGTTCTTGCGCCGACACATCTGACTTCTGTGGGCATTTGGTGACCGGGTTAACCTTCCCGGGGCTGTCAGAATCTGTCACACAGCACAAATTTGACAGCTTGTGGCCTGCCCATACTGGCTCCATTTCTCTCAGAATACATCGAAGCACATGGATACTTACAGCTCCAGTGGTCAGCTGATTACATTCTCTGCTTCATCCTCTACCATGATCCGACCTCAAGAGTGTGGAATTGGATTATAGACATCCCTGCTTCATCCTCTACCATGATCCGACGTCAGAGTGTGGAATCAGATTATATACATCTCTGCTTCATCCTCTACCATGATCCTACCTCAGAGTGTGGAATTGGATTATAGACATCACTGCTTCATTCTCAACCATGATCCTACCTCAGAGTGTGGAATTGGATTATAGACATCTCTGCTTCATCCTCTACCATGATCCTACCTCAGAGTGTGGAATCAAATTCATCATTCCACTGGTCACAACAGCATGTAGTTCTGACTGGGAAAAAAGCATCCTGCCTCTCCTGGGATTTGGCCCCAGACAGTTATCTTGGCAGGCAAGCACACTAATCAATATCCCACCACAGCTCTGGTACAACTGTGCTGACTAACATTAGCAGGGCATGTGTACACTAGCCACTATAGCTCTGGTACAACTGTGCTGACTAGCATGTGTGCACTAGCCACTATAGCTCTGGTACAACTGTGCTGACTAGCATGTGTGCACTAGCCACTATAGCTCTGGTACAACTGTGCTGACTAGCATGTGTGCACTAGCCACTATAGCTCTGGTACAACTGTGCTGACTAGCATGTGTGCACTAGCCACCATAGCTCTGGTACAACTGTGCTGACTAGCATGTGTGCACTAGCCACTATAGCTCTGGTACAACTGTGCTGACTAGCATGTGTGCACTAGCCACTATAGCTCTGGTACAACTGTGCTGACTAGCATGTGTGCACTAGCCACTATAGCTCTGGTACAACTGTGCTGACTAGCATGTGTGCACTAGCCACTATAGCTCTGGTACAACTGTGCTGACTAGCATGTGTGCACTAGCCACTATAGCTCTGGTACAACTGTGCTGACTAGCATGTGTGCACTAGCCACTATAGCTCTGGTACAACTGTGCTGACTAGCATGTGTGCACTAGCCACCATAGCTCTGGTACAACTGTGCTGACTAGCATGTGTGCACTAGCCACTATAGCTCTGGTACAACTGTGCTGACTAGCATGTGTGCACTAGCCACTATAGCTCTGGTACAACTGTGCTGACTAGCATGTGTGCACTAGCCACTATAGCTCTGGTACAACTGTGCTGACTAGCATGTGTGCACTAGCCACTATAGCTCTGGTACAACTGTGCTGACTAGCATGTGTGCACTAGCCACTATAGCTCTGGTACAACTGTGCTGACTAGCATGTGTGCACTAGCCACCATAGCTCTGGTACAACTGTGCTGACTAGCATGTGTGCACTAGCCACTATAGCTCTGGTACAACTGTGCTGACTAGCATGTGTGCACTAGCCACTATAGCTCTGGTACAACTGTGCTGACTAGCATGTGTGCACTAGCCACCATAGCTCTGGTACAACTGTGCTGACTAGCATGTGTGCACTAGCCACTATAGCTCTGGTACAACTGTGCTGACTAGCATGTGTGCACTAGCCACTATAGCTCTGGTACAACTGTGCTGACTAGCATGTGTGCACTAGCCACTATAGCTCTGGTACAACTGTGCTGACTAGCATGTGTGCACTAGCCACTATAGCTCTGGTACAACTGTGCTGACTAGCATGTGTGCACTAGCCACTATAGCTCTGGTACAACTGTGCTGACTAGCATTAGCAGAACATGTGAGCATGACTTCTATGTCATTGACCTCAAGCTGTTACCATGACCTACATAAATATTCTGTAGGAGATGGAAGCAAGGCTTTCACGGGTGACAAATATGAAATACCTAATTAATTATGCATGTATACTGAACCCGCAGATAGGGAGCCAAAACAAGTGAAACATGATGATTCGTGTGGTTAGATTAATATCTCACAGATGGTGACAAACAAAATACAGTTGTCAAGTGACAGGGGAAGCTACTCTCAACCAACTGGTGGAATTAAATTAGTTAAGGATTGACAACGGACAAAACACCACATAAAACAAATTTTATAATCATCAATGGAGACACTGAAAATGTCACAAACACCTGACCACCTAGCTCGATAATTAACAAACATTGAGACTTAATAAGAATTCAGGAAGAGAATGGCTACAGCAATGCAAAGTCATACTGTACTGGCACCTTGCAATTTTGACAGGCAAGACATAATAAGCTCTCCATAGCGCAAAGCCTGGGCTCAATTGTAGAGACCATGCAGCATGCTCTCTTTCTCTCTGCCTGCCTAGTTTACTCCAGAGGAAAGGTAACACCAGTACATCTGGAACAAGACAAGCTGCAGAAGCTGCCAGATCAGCAGTGCAATGCTCTAATTGTCCGCCAGTCAGAACTTTAATCCTAGACCAGTTGCCAACTAAGGCTTAGGGCCTGGTCTGCCCTGCAATTTAGTCTTTAGGCTGCATTTTCTCACACTAGGATAAGGCTTGTACCCTCCCAAATCCACTGCTCAGCCAGAGCAAAGTGGCAGACTTATTGTCAGACAAACACTAACTTCCTTCTCATGGAAGATCAGTAGTAGAAAACTGGGCTGATTAACCAAATATGTGCTGCAGACAGTGTACACTGTGTGACCATACTCAGGTACTGATCAGCACTCACAGATGTAACGGAAATACAAAGCAATCAGAGGACATACAAGACAATGTGATCTTTACTTCTTTCCTTCACTTCTGTGTCTGCCAATCAATACATGATAATTTTGTTATCTTGTTATTTTGCTGGCCTCAAGGGTTTCTGACCTATTCTTGTAATATTGGCTGACTGTGAACTTTGGCTGATGTGAACACTGACTAAATGTGAACATTGGCTGACTGTGAACATTAGCTGACTGTGAACATTGGCTGACTGTGAACATTGGCTGACTATTGTATGACTGTGAACACTGCATGACTGTGAACACTGTCTGACTGTGAACATTGGCTGACTGTGAACATTGGCTGACTATTGCATGACTGTGAACACTGTCTGACTGTGAACATTGGCTGACTATTGCATGACTGTGAACACTGCATGACTGTGAACACTGCATGACTGTGAACACTGTCTGTCTGTGAACATTGGCTGACTGTGAACATTGGCTGACTATTGCATAACTGTGAACACTGTCTGACTGTGAACATTGGCTGACTGTGAACATTGGCTGACTATTGCATGACTGTGAACACTTTATGACTGTGAACATTGGCTGACTATTGCATGACTGTGAACATTGGCTGACTGTGAACATTGACTGACTATTGCATGACTGTGAACACTGCATGACTGTGAACACTGTCTGACTGTGAACAATGGCTGACTGTGAACATTGGCTGACATTGGCTGACTGTGAACATTGGCTGACATTGCCTGACTGTGAACATTGGCTGACATTGCCTGACTGTGAACATTGGCTGACTGTTAATATTGCCTGACTGTGAACATTGGCTGACTTTGAACATTGACTGAATGTAAACAGCGACTAACTGTGACCAGCAGCAGAACAATGGCTGACTGAACATTTGTTGACTGAACATTTGTTGACTGTAAAAAGCAACTGACTATGAACAGTGATGGACGATGAGCAATGACAGTGTACACTGGCCGACAGTGATCAGTGACTGAAACATTGGTCAACTGCTGAATAGCTGTTGTCTGTGAAGTTACTGTGAACATTGGCTGACTGAACACTGGGTATCTGTGAACCCTGACAAACAGTGTACACTGACCTAAAGTAAACATTGTCTGTGAACACTGACTGACTGTGAACATTGACTGACTCCGAACATAAGACAAGGAGTGCTATCTCCACTTATGTTTTTTTTACAGAGACAATGGGAGACACACTGGAGTCACAAACAATAAGAGAAAAGCAAGTCACAAACATTAAGAGACATGCAAGAGTCACAAACAATGAGAGACATGCAAGAGTCACAAACAATGAGAGACCAGCAAGAGTCACAAACAATGAGAGGCAAGCAAGAGTCACAAACAATGAGAGACCAGCAAGAGTCACAAACAATGAGAGACATGCAAGAGTCACAAACAATGAGAGACAAGCAAGAGTCACAAACAATGAGAGACAAGCAAGAGACACAAACAATGAGAGACAAGCAAGTCACAAACAATGGGAGACAAGCAAGAGACACAAACAATGAGAGACAAGCAAGTCACAAACAATGGGAGACAAGCAAGAGACACAAACAATGAGAGACAAGCAAGTCACAAACAATGGGAGACAAGCAAGAGACACAAATAATGAGAGACAAGCAAGTCACAAACAATGGGAGACAAGCAAGAGACACAAACAATGAGAGACAAGCAAGTCACAAACAATGGGAGACAAGCAAGAGACACAAACAATGAGAGACAAGCAAGTCACAAACAATGGGAGACAAGCAAGTCACAAACAATGGGAGACAAGTAAGAGACACCACATACAATAAAGAAAGAAAGATCTAACACAAACAATGGGAGACAAGTAAGAGACACCACATGCAATAAAGAAAGATCTAACACAAACAATGGGAGACAAGTAAGAGACACCACATGCAATAAAGAAAGAAAAATCTAACACAAACAATGGGAGACAAGTAAGAGTCACCACATACAATAAAGAAAGAAAGATCTAACACAAACAATGGGAGACAAGTAAGAGTCACCACATACAATAAAGAAAGAAAGATCTAACACAAACAATGGGAGACAAGTAAGAGACACCACATACAATAAAGAAAGAAAGATCTAACACAAACAATGGGAGACAAGCAAGTCACAAACAATGGGAGACAAGTAAGAGACACCACATGCAATAAAGAAAGAAAAATCTAACACAAACAATGGGAGACAAGTAAGAGTCACCACATACAATAAAGAAAGAAAAATCTAACACAAACAATGGGGGACAAGTAAGAGACACCACATACAATAAAGAAAGAAAGATCTAACACCACTAGAGAGAAGAACATCTGTACTCACTTCCCAAGGATCTCCTTTGGTTCATACTTGGCGTAAAATTCCTTCGCTTGGTCACGGGATGGCAGGTCATCAATGTCATCCCTGGGCGCAGTCATGGCCACATGCGGAAAGTCCATCAAACTCGCCAGGACTTCAGCTGTCTAACACGCCCTTCTATCACAAATGAATCCAACTTCCTGACTTCACAAATGTTCACAACTTTTTAGTCCACTAACTCAATCCCATATGTAAATTCACACCTGGCATGAAATATACACATTCATTAATGTAGTGAAGTGGATAGGGAACTGCATTGATAATGTCATGAGGACAGACACAGATTTGATGCCTAGGGCTCATCACTCACAAAAGTGAGGGAAAGATGGGTTTGCCTGGTTTGTGAATGAAGTAATGTATTGTACTGAACCCTGGTCCGACTGCACACATAACATCATCAGTGTAACCATCTAGAGATGACACTAATGCACAGACAGAACAAAATACGAGAATCTGCTATAGCAGTGGCTCTTCAGTAACTTGCTAAAAACAACCAAGGGTGGGTGAGTCTCAAAGTACATCCAAACTTTCTATAATTATTTAAAACATTTTGCAAGAATAAATTAAATTTATGTATGTCTTCCTACATGGCACTCAGACCCCATTGTTGCTGACTCACGTAAAAGTGGTTGTTAGTGTCAGGTATATCATCATCATCATCATCATGTGCCCGGCCAGCTGGCATTCATGTCTCTCCACAGATCTTGATCTTTGGTGTTCTGGATCAACTGGTTGAAAGTATTCATCCATTCTGCCATCTCAGTATATCCAGCATCGTAACTCTTTGTCTGTGTCTATCTCTTGTAATATTTATCTTTCCAGTTGTCGAGATATTCTCCAATGCCTCTCTTCTCATCAAAAGACCAAAGAAAGCTGTCTCTTTCTTATTGTTGTATATAATGTTCTAGTTTCATCATCATTCTTGATGGACAAAGAACAGTTTCATCAGCCTCTTTCAGGCAATCATTCAATTGTTAGTTACTCTGTAAGTCCAAGAATTCGGGCATATAAGATATACAATTATTCTATACGAATGCTATAGACCAGTGATTCTCAACCGGTGGGGAATCCCCCCCCCCCCCCCAGGCGGGAATTTTAGGGTTTCCAAAGGGGGGGGGGGGGGGAATTAAGATTATTTTGAGATCGCGTTAATACAAGAACCAGTTACTTGATATTGTTTTTCCCTCCATACTTTACAGTTCTGTACTTCTCGCCCTTCTGAAATTCGTATTATATGGTAAGTAGACCAGCAAATCACGTTTTATGTAGACGTCTAGACTTATTCTAGTGTGTTATAACATTTAGCTTCCATTTTTACATATACTGTGTAGGGGTGGGGGTATTTATGAGGAGGAAATACGAAAGGGGGAATGATATTCTGAACATATGGAGAAGGGGTGCATGGGGCAAAAAAATGTTGAGAACCACTGCTACAAACTATAGGCATAGGTCTCACTCACTCACACAGTATTTTTAACTATTTAAATTTTAGTCTTTCTTCATCATATCAAATAAACAAAAATTTCCCGGCTTATAATTAGTGTACAGATTTGAATAAGGCACCGTTAGATCTGGTTTTTCAAGAGGTATGCAACTTCAGAGGCTGATAAATAAGCAATTTAGAAAATGTATTAAAATGCCTATAAATTAGTAGTTTAGTACTCAACGACAATAACAAACCAAACATTCAAACAAACGCCTCAAACGGACAAGTAACAAACCAAACAGTCAAACACTTAAAACATAGCAAGTGCTAGCTGCTCTTTCCCCGCCGTTGTAGCATAAACTGACAGAGATTATGGCATGAATTAGGACTACATGGAATTATGTGTACAACCCGCTGTGTACGCGGGAACCTATGCGAGAAATTACCCTAGAAGACCCAGTTGCTTGGGTGCAGAATTCAAAGACTTCTCAAACAGTGGCCATATTGTCCAAGTTGTGTAACTCAAACAACATTTATAACGGCTAGCTGGTTACGCCCCTTGTCTCATACAACGGTTTACAATGCCAGGTCCCTGCCATTCATTCCCGACTTAACTTCTGTTATATACCTCGTACCTGAAGTTGGTACGATGGTTAGGAGGTTACACTGACAATGTGATGACAGCGGTTGGATGCCAGTTCCATGACAGATCTCGACGTTCATAACGAAAATGAGTGAATCAGTGAAAACGGGAAATGGAATCCGTAAACTTTACAAGAAAACAATGACACGTGGTCAGCACCTAAGCAATAATATAGGGGGCCCATAAGGGAAGCAAAGAATAGCAACACTGCAGCCTACCACGCATGTCGTAAGAGGCGACTAAGGAGGCTTGATGGTTCCGTCGCCCTGCTACTGAGTGAGTGCGTGGCGCGACACTGTGAGCTGTGAGTTTCGTGTGAAGTGCTTTTGAATCTGCCCGAGGTATTTTGGAACGTGACTGCATGTTCGGAGTGATGGCAGATGGCTATGTCCCAGAGTTGACCGATTTTTGCCTAATGCAGAAATGCGTGGCTGCTGGGCTTCTGGTTGACTGCCACTGCCATCGACGATGAACTGTATTTCGTGGACTGTGTGGGTGAACATCTAGAAAACATCCAGATCGGAAAATGGCTGCAGATTCCATCAGAAATGAACTGGGTGTTTTGTGGGGGACTATTGTGTTGACATTCTGGCGGCGGCATTATGCACAGTGCATCTGTGCGGGCTGTTGTTTGTCGAGACTCCTGTCTTTTCCACTTTTCACATTGGGCGGTGGGGAGCGTTTTGTATGATATTCACTGGCACAGGAACGGAGCATAATGGGGACGACCCGTTGCTGTGAAGTTGGAACTGCGACTAACTAACTAACTAACTAACTAACTAACTAACCTAAGCAATAAACAGACATTGATAATATATGCATGTCACTTGGTGATTGGAGAGGATCGTTATCATTGCACTCCGGACATATCTACGGGTGCCCCGACATCCCTCTTGTCATCCCCGCGAGGGCATATCGACTGATCGCGCCAGTTCTGTGTTGGTTAATCAAATGTCTTGTGTTCTTGATAACATGCTCAAGTTTGGCTGCTCCTTGCCTCAGTCCCATTTGACTTTCGGGAGTCTCTGTGGCCAAGTGGTCAAGCCGTCTGCCTCGGGATCCGAAGGTTGTGGGTTCGAATCCGGGCCGTGTCCTTCGGTTCACTGGTGCATTTATTTCGGAGAACCTGTGGGTCGTCGCTGGAGCTACGGAGTTCGTGCTTTGTTCGACGCTTTCCGCGCTGCGGAAAGAGACTGAGCCATATGGAATAACTAACCGGTGCAATGAAGCCGACCCTGTTTTCTTTTTCAAAGAACAAATTCCTTGTTTCCTTAAAGTTATATGTTCGTTCAGCATCTCTGGTTCATCTCGATCACCGACTGGCTCGTTCATTGCCTTTCACTCCTGAGTGTCCCGGTATATAGATGCAATTTTGCTGAACTAATTGTTATGTGCTCAGCGTGTCGAACTCTCACGGCGTATGTCACGCATTGAAAAACTATGAATATAATAGTAGAGATAACGGGGATAAGTAACCTACACAAAGTGAAATAGCAAAAATGTAACAATACGCTGAAGGAGGGGCGCACAATAAGCCTTTCATCATTGTCTGAAAGATATGAACTGTGAATAAAGAACATGAGCATAATTTATCTGAAATAACAATAGACAATGTATAACAATTATAACCCAGACCAGTAGAACACCATGTTAATGGTATGAATACAATAAGAACGACACAAGCAAGTAATAGAGGCTGTACTCCCAGGAGTTTGGTTTAGAGACTATACTCCTGACTTGACATCTAATTACCATGTGTATCTATAGTGACAATTCTCCCCACCTGGAACCTAAGTACCATTTACACGGGGACTGTATCACAGAACTCTCCTTTCCCTCTCCAATGTCATAAACCAGGATGATGTATATGACAAATGCTGAAACTTCACATTTCTAGATTCGCCTGGCGATGCTTTCAATGCCAGCAGGTCCTTTATAGAAAGTTACTCTCATCACCTCTCTCCGAAATGATTCTCCATCATCTGCTATTTGTCCCTCCTCCTGCACATTCATACCCACTGCGAATACAATGACCTGTGTCCATCTTCATGTTAATCGACCCCTACCTCTTCTACCATCAACCACATTTGATGCCAGGTGTGAATTTACATATTCCAATATATGCCTAATACTGTTCAAAGCCCGTTTTGATATTCCAATATATGCCTGTTTTTGAATAGTTCCCGCTGTTGATCAATGACACAAGAGACTCAATTTCCAGTTTCAATGTCTTTATTGTTGATTACGATATTTAGCGGGCATGCAATTATATGTGTGTATGTTGCGTTGTTTCTGTCTATTACAACTCAGAAACAATCATCCGACAATATAAAGGAAATAAACGAATGTCCACGTACACACATTGTGTCAACGGTATTCTCTGTATAGATAATGCCGTTGATTATGTGTCGCTTCATCATCATCAAGTGCCTTGTCGATTGGCGTGGGCGACCATGCTTCTCCACATCTGACGATCTCCAAGTGCGTGTCTCAGTTCGTGTGCTGACACGCTTTCGTGCCATGACATGAGACTGTCAAAACGCTGGCGAACCATGACCGCCCACGCTTACCGGCAATACACACGATGATGATAGCTATGGTCCCATAAAATGCCTAGCTTGGTTAGTACCTATTCTTACCAATTTAGAATCGGGCGTCGTCAGACTAAGCCACTCCGCCACTAAACAAATCATGACTCAGAGGAACATCCCGGGGAGCAGACCACGATGATATTATCGATATGGCTCGCAGCTATTATGATAATGGACATGTTGACATTTCACTAATAACTTGTCTGAGCGTCATGAAAATTATGTAATTGTGGTTACCAATGACGGGAGATGTGCAGATTTACACAAATGTTTTCGAAATTTGTTCTGCGGGCGTCTGAAGGCCTCATGCCAATAAAGAGAAAGAAATAGCGCTCTCTACAGACGCCAAGCTAGTTGTTTCAATACTGAAGATCAGAAACAGTACAGAACTAGCAGGCCTAAGGCCTACGGGTAGGACTGAATGCACTATGCCAGAAATGAGCACGGGTTTACTACAATGGATCCCTTCACATGGCAACAGACCTGGAAATGAAGAAGCTGACAGATTGGCAAAGAAAGGTGGGAGACTACGTCAGCCTGATATAAACATAGCATGAGATGAAGTCAGAGATTTATAAGATGTAATTATATAACCAATAGGAAATAAGAACATCCATCATCATCACGTGCCATGCCGATAAGCGTGGGCGGTCATGTTTCACCAAGTCACGCGATCACCAAAGTCATGGATCAGCTCTGTGTTCTTGCTTCAACAATGCGCATGTTACCAACCATCCAGGTATTTATTTCCCCCTTGTTCTTTTCCCCTCAATCTTGCCAGTTGTCACCAAGTTCTCTATTTTATTTATTCTTATAAAGTGTCGAGGGACGCAGAGGTGTTTCCAAGGCACCAGGGCCGGGTTATATACTGGCCAAGACCTATTGACGCGTCCTCGCCGAGCGTCCTGGGCAACAGGTCCCTTCGGGGTCCTGGCTGAAGTCAATAGGATCGCCGATTCCTCCGAAGTCGGAGAGTGTCTGCCTGTATGGCGAGGAACCACCAGTCTGCACACCAATAAGCCAGACATGGGACAACGGATACTCACGCAAACCTCAGGTCCTGTATGACATCACACTGATGTTGGACAACAGGATGTCTTCATCCGACATACAGGACTTTGCGTTGGAGCTCAAGCCAATGAACACAAGCAAGCAAGCATAAAGTGTCGAAAAATCTTTGACTGTCTACGTTTAATTCCTCCAATCAGTTTACGGTTTTAATATGCTTCTTGTAGGACTTCGCTCATTGGTTGTTCTCTCTGTCCATGATGTTTTGTGCAATTTCCTCAGAAATCATATTTCCACTGGCATTATATGTTTTCCAGAGCATCCAGGAAACCAGAAAGATGATGCATATTGCCACATTCACCGAAAGAACAAATCGCTGTCTTCAGACTACGTACAAGACACACGAGAGTGAAATACCACATGTCTAATAAACTAAAGTTAGGAGGAACTGATGAGAGCAAAGGACACTCATCTCATCATCTCATCTCATCGTGTTCCTCTTATACCCTGTAGTGTCGAGGTGAAGTTTAACAGAGGGAGAGTGCCCGTTCATGGGCTTCATGTATCGAGATTCCCATGGACTCTGGTATTCCCTGCGTCCATCGTTTACGTTGTCGGCCTCTTCCTCTGCTTCCCTCTGGTCTGTACATCATTGCTTGCTGTGGTATACTGTTAGTTGGTAACCTAGTTACATGGCCAAACCATTTGACTTGCTGCCTTCTAATAAAACCCAGCGCTGCTTCAACCCCCACTTTAGTCTTGTTTTCTTCATTTCCGATTTTCTCTCTTCTTGATACATTGAGTATTCTTCTCAGGAATCTCATTTCTATTGTTGTGATTTTTCTTTTCTCTTTTTCTGTCATTGTCCAGGTTTGGCATTGGTAGCATAGAGTTGGTAGGAAGATTGTGTTGTGAAACAGTTTTCTTAGTAATTATTGACGCATGATTGTTCTTTAGTATTGATGCCATTTGTCCAATGAGTTTGTTTGCTTTATTGCATGTTTTTTTCGATCTCGTCTTCATATTTGCCAGTACTTGAAGTCCTTTACTTGTTTCAAGGAGTGGTCTTGTAGATCAGGGGTAACCAAACTACAACCCACGGGCCTAATTCGGCCCGCAACGTAATTTCATCGACGGTACTCGAACTTGCTTGATTTAACGTATGGAACGCGAGACGTTGTGATACAATTTAAATGTAAATATCATGTTTAGAATAATAGGAAATCTTCACACGCGCGAAGAACACAAAAACGTGGAGAGAACATAGTGCTACAGATACGCGAAAAAACTAGAACGTTTTGTGGTATTCTCTGACGCTGGATGAGTTTACCGGTCTCTCGAGTACGTCACAACTTCTCGTGTTCATTCATGGTGTCAATTTGGGCTTTCAGATAACGGAAGAGTTGGCATCCGTTTGCAGCATGCATGGAACAACAACTGGAAAAGACATTTTCATGGAAGTGGAAAATTTTTTGCAAGACTATAACCATCAGTGGGATCAGCTTCGATTTGTTACAGTTGATGAAGGAAAAAAAAAAAAGACATGGCTGGAATGAGGAAGGGTTTAATGGGGCAGATCAGGATTCAGTTGGAAGATTTGCAAATTCCGGGCACTCTGTTCATACACTGCATTATACATCAGCAAGCACTGTATGGGAACGACTTAGATATTTATTGTGTATTGAAACCAATATTTTCTGCTGTGACCTTCATTCAGCGACTTTCACTCAATCACAGTCAGTTCCAGGCTTTTCTCAAAGAAACTGATTCTGAACTCTGACTTGCCTTATCACACATCAGTGAGGCGGCTCAGCTGCGTTGAAGTCCTGTTTTGTTTTTACAAGCTTCGAAACGAAATAGTTGTTTTCCTCACTGAAAAAGATAGAGCTGATCCACAGTTGTCAGATCCTACCTGGCTGTCAAAGTTTTCATTTTTGGTGGACATCACTTCCCGCATGAATGAACTGAATTTGAAAATTCAGGGAGAGTATAACCTTGTCTTTGATCTCTACAGAATAATCCAAGGATTTCGCAGGAAGCTGCCATTGTTTGAAGCACAAGTGGAAAGAGAAAACCTTTCTCATTTTCACTGTTTCCAGGAGTTTTGCGCTACAATCGCCGAAGAAGTCAACCTCAATTTTCCGGATAAAAAAATTATTCGTGACTTGAAGAAGCATGTTTTTGGAGATATTTTCAGATCTTGACAGAACTGAGAATGACATTCTTCTGTTCCAGATTCCGTTTGATTGAAACCTTGATGATGTGCCAGTTGAACTACAGTTGGGGCTCTTTGCTTTGCAATCAAATGACTTGTTGAAAGAGTAGCACAGAGAAGGAAAATGTGTTGAATTTTACCGCTGCTTACCTGATGTTGAGTTTCCGAAACTGAAGAAATTTGCCGCTGATATGGAATCAGTGTTTGTACCAACTTATGTCTGTGAGCAAACATTTTCAAAAATGAAGTATGTGAAGTCAGCACATCGAACAAGATTGACTGATGAACATTTGAAAACAATTCTCTTGATTGGATGCAGTAATTACAAACAAAACATTGATGATATCTTGAAAGCCAAATATCAGTTTCACAAATCTCACTAACCTTTTTTGCTGCTTAGTTTGCGAGATTCGAATATGTACACACTTGGTCTGATGTAACTATCATTTCGCTAACGTCGCCTTCTTTGATAACTTTTTTTAGTAAATAAATATGTTGGTTGTCTTTGTTTTTTGTGCATTGCACGCCACTCACCCATGATTAACTTAGTTTTTCGTCTGTTTTCCCAGAGCTTTCGTTCTGGCTTGCACGTATTGTTAAAGTTAGTTGCATATCCTTTACAGGACGTTTGCAGTCAACATCAGCATTTTATCCTGTTGTTGATGTCTTGGCAAATTTACGCTCAGTAGTTTGCCATTGCTTTCTGAACGACCGGCACTCATACCATTTCGTAAGAAACCAACGCAAGGCCTGCTGCCAAATCACCTACAGCTGTGTTTCGAACGCGGGTATGCGGGATTACAAACTGCGTGCGTAGCCCCTTCGCCACAGAGCCGGCCGAGTGAAAGAGACTGAAGATAATAATGGATGAAACGCGATACCTGAAGCCAGGTCGTGCGCCTTTCACCCTGGTCTCGATGATTGCGGTGCTCTGAAAGGGCGTTGGATATGATGAGTGCGGACTTCTGAAAGGGCGTGGGACATGATGAGTGGTTACGAAATGCTCTGATTCTTGTCTATATCATTGACACAGCAGTGGGGTGTCACTGGCATTAATCAACGGGGAAATAATGTCAGTGGGTCAGACTCCTGTCTGCATATCTAGGGGTTCACTGCGTGAGTCCTGGACGAGGTGATCTAGAGACCAAGCGTCTGCCTTAACTTGGGGAGACCAGGATTGAACCACGCTGTAGATGTTGTTCGCATTTTTCTCATGTTGGACTGGTTGGCTGTTTCGCCAATCTTGAATTGTTTATACATGTGGTTGCGTAATCTATTGTGTCCTGTTCTGAGGCGCAGAATAATGACTTGTTCTGGTCTGTCCATAACGTGGTAGTCATCTTGAGCAGGTTTTGGTGGCTTTCTGACTGATTTGATTATTCTTTTCTTTTGGTGGTATGTTACAGGCACATTAGGCTTCTTTGGCTCCTTCCTTAGCCAATTGATCAGCTCTGTCGTTCCCGGGTACTCCACAGTGGGATGGTATCCAGTGTATGGTGACCTTATGCTGACTGCTAAGTTCAGAAAGTAGTGTCCTTAGTACTGGCAATTTCCCAGACAAGAGCGCCTCGAGTACTGATTTTGCATCTGTCAATAGCACCACAGGTTATGTACCATTGCTGGTATTTAGTAATTTCTCTGTTGCTATCTTGATTGCCTCAATTTCAGCATCATAGTTATGGCAGTGCTTTCCTGTCAGGACTCTGGCTATGTCCCTAGTATTATTTGGGTACATTATTATTAGTATTATTTGTACACTCCCGCTCCTCCATTTTGAACAGCATTTTGTGCTGACCCATTTGTGTAGACTCGGATCCAGAGGTCCTGTGGGTATTCTTCAACAAGGAAGCTGAAAGTGGCTGTTCTGCGCTGCACACTGTTCTGTTCTTCCTTGTCAAATATTCCTCTAACTTTTGTCTGGATTTGTAATGATAGTCTATGTTCATCTTTCCATGGAGTTCGCTCTGGAATAGTTGTTAGGGGGATACCAACTGTGGGCAGATCGGTGGTTTCTCTGCAGAGTCGTTTGGCCTGGTGGATAAAACTACTTCTTTTTAACCGTCCCATAGCTAGGTTTTCAAATCTGTTCTTCATAGGGTGGCCTGACAAGCTGAGGAACTTTTCTGCCTGTATTAGTGTTTTCGTATCTCTGCGCTCTCTCAGTGCTTGTGTCCTCCCCATCTTCTCCATTTCCACTATAGGGGTTGATCTCATCACTCCTGTGGTGACTCTAAGTGCTTGATTTTGCACCTTGTCCAGCTCTTGTAGTGTGGTGTTTTATGCCGAACACCACGCAGTTGACCCGTATTCCAGGTGTGGTCGCATGCTCTGTTGGTAAACTTTGCTAAGTATTTTCCCACTGGCTCCTCATGTGGTTCCACTTAGCTTTCTCAGGATGGTTATTTTCCTTCTGGCTTTTAATACTGCTTTGTTGACGTGCTTTCTCCATGTCAGCTTACCATCAAATGTACGCCAAGGTGTGTTGGTTCTTTATCTTCTCTTCGGGGTGTTCAATTTATCTGGATCATCCCTGCCTTTTGTTTTGGAGAGAGGGTAAATAGGGTGGTGCTGCATTTGTCAGTGATTATGCTGACACACCATCTATTTGCCCATGCAACAAATGTATCTACAGCTCTTTGTAGCAATCTGGTGGCCACTGATGCATGTTCATTTGTGCCCCACAGAACCAGGTCATCAGCGTACATTGTCGCTTTAATTCCATATTTAGCAACGTGATCATTGATGAAGATTAGAATAAGTGTGGGGGACAAGAATCCGCCCTGGGGAACACCGTGTCGCAGTAGCACTTTCTTGCTCTTGAGTCCGTCTATCTGTACTCGGGCTCTTCTGTTGTGCAAGTATGCTTTCACCAATTTGTACATTCTTTCATTGACTTTGCAGTTTTTCAGTTTCTTCATCAGACCTTCTTTCCAGACCTTGTCAAAGGCTTTCTTCAGATCTATCCATGCCGCAAGCACCAGCTTCTTCTCTTGGAATGCATCCTCAATTTCTTGAGAGAGGTAGGATGTCTGATCTTCCGTAGAGTAGCACTGCCTAAAGCCAGCCTGCTGTGGCACAAGGATGTTTTTACTTTCAATGTACCACTGCAGTCTGTGATTGATGATGCGCTCCACTGTTTTGCAGAGACAGCTGGTGAGGCTAATTGGTCTGCAGCTAGAGGCAATGGAACTATCTTTCGCTGATTTTAGGATGGGTATCATGATTGCTTCTCTCCAGGCTTGTGGAACACTGCCTAAGGTCCAACTGTTATTGAAGATCTGCAACAGCTTTGCTTTGGCTTCTGTTCCTAGGTTCCTGATCATTTCATTGGAGATATCACCAGCTCCTGGTGACTTTCTCATTTTTAGTTTTGATATGGCTAGCTCCAGTTCGCTGATTGTGATGGGTGCCTCCAGAACCTCATGTACTATTTCCTTCTGTCCTGTATGTTGCCGTTTCTCTCGAATCTTTTGTTGTTTCTCTGGACTAATTTTGATATTGTTATCTTGTGCGAATGAGTCCGCAAAATGATCAGCTGCTTGCTTTCTTGTTAAGATGTTTCCATCTTTATGTAGTGCAATTTTTGAGTTTCTCACTGTGCCCTCATCGTTAAGTTGTTTTATAAGCTTCCACAATGTCCTTGTGTCTCTTTCAAAGTTCAGAGACTCCGTATTCTCCTGCCAGCTTTTCCGTCTAGCCTGCAGCTTCGGCCTTTGAAATTTGGATTTTGCGTGCTGGAATTTATTGTGGTGCTCTTGGCTGGGTGTGGCCTCTGCTTGCTTTCTACATACTTCCACATCATTATGCAATTGTTCCAGTTCACTACTCCAGTATAGTTTATATTGTTTACGGGCTCCTCTTGGTACTGTTTCTCGCGCTCTCTGTAGTATGCATTTCCCAAACTCTTCAACTACTTTATTTATGTCTTTCTCAGTGTTCAGGTTTCTAACCAGTATGCTGGTGCAATTCTTGTACATTGCCCAGTGTGCTTTCTTGTAGTTCCACCTCGAGAGGGTGCTGCTTTCACTTACAAGCTCATTTTCTACAGTTAGAAAGACTGACCTATGGTCACTGCCACCAAGTTGTTTTCCAACAATTCGTGTAATGTTCGAAGAAGAGGAACCGAACCGACGGAAGAGCAGTGGCTAGCACACTTACCTACTGGCTTTGTAGCCGTATATTCGAATCCTCATACCTATATGCGTTATGTTTTTGTTTAATTGACTTACGCTCGCAGGTCTACACAGCCAGTGTGATTTGGATAACATCTTCCATTGAGCGTCGATTGGTATAACCAAACTAAGGGCTGATTGAGGGACTTTGGAGTAAGAATTGGCACTGCCAGTCATGAGAGGCATATCGGGAGAATGAAGGGCCTCGTCAGTCAACACAGAGCTGGACGGCCGGACGATGATGCAGAGCACCTATGGACATGATACCCCAGCAGACAACTAACTAAGGGGTCAGCACTATAGGTCCACTGGGCTTAAAGGAGTAGAATAGGGTTGGTTACTTTATTTGTGAACAGAATTTACTTTTGACACATTATGGTGGATAGGCTGTTGGGCTGTTAAGGCCTCCGGGGTGTTTTTGCTTCTGGCTACAGTTTGCTTATGAATTTTCCTCATGTTAGACTGATTGTACATGGTTCCGTCGTCCAGATACCGAGTTAAGTGCTTGGAACGACACGGTGAGCTGTGGATTTCATGTGGAGTGCTTTTATATCTATGCGCGGTTGTTTGAATTTTGTATAGCATGTTTAAAAAAATGGCGGACAGCTGGACAGCTGAATTCGCTGGTTTTGCATTATGCAGTAATGTGTGTGCAGCTGCTGCTTTTCTAGTGACTTCCGCTTCCATCAGCGATGAACTGGCGGACTGTTGTATTGACATTCTGGCAGCGGCCTTATGCATGTATGCCTGTGTTTGCTTTTGGTTTGTCTAGACTGCTGTCTGTGCCACTTTTCACACGGGACAGTGAGGAGCATTTTGTGTGATATTCACTGGCACGATGTCGCCGCTCTATGGGGTGACACTTTGCCGTGAAGTTGGAACCGCAACTAACGACTATATTTGTATCAAGAAAGATTTTTGTCAAGAGAAAATATGAAAGGGACACGTGAAATGATGACATATAGGCATCGCATGGTACAGACAAAAACAGGCCATTAATCAGGGGCATCTCGTTAACTGTGTGAAGCTGCTGCAATAAACTGTGGTATGTGGTTGGATCCGTCCCTTCCAACATTTAGAGCAACAGCTGGTGTGAGCGTGACGACTGAAGCATGGCTGTCGGTGTAAATGACTTCTGTTATAGGGGATACCGTGGCCATACATGACTTTGCACACAGGTTCTCCAAATGTTCCTCTGACACCTCTGAGGGCATCTCTTCTTGCTCCTGCTGCTGTTGCTGCTGCTGCTGATCTTCCTCCTCCTCGTGTTTCCCCTCCATCACTTCTCTGTTTGTTTTCTACTCCTTCTACTTCGTCTGTTTCTCGTTCTCATTGTCCCCCTCCTCCGCCTCATAGCCCTCCCCTATCCATCCTTCTGCTCGTGCTCCTTCTTCTTCCATGCATACGTAGTAATAGGTGTCGCTTGTACATCTTATGCTGTCTCGTCCAGTCTCCCGCTAAGGATTGGTACTCGAAACCTTAGCTGGATTATTGGAGAGAATATAGCCCACCGCTTGTAGAGGAGGTTGACTGGGATATTCCAGATCGGCACTCCAGTGCTTATATGGTCAGCATCAAAAGGTCGCCTTCACCACCCAAAACATTTCCTAGTACCTATTTTAAGCGGACTCGACCAGGGAGCTCGGTTTAATATTACAAAATTGTCCCAACGCGGATTGGAATTTATAACCAGCAGGCCGGTAGACAGGCGTTCAGCCACACAACCACCGTGGTTCACCTGCAGGAGGATGTGATCTAGACCAGGTTGATGTTCTGGGTCATATTACGTTCAGTAGTTTGCCGTTGCTATCTGAAGGAGAAGCCATTTATGTTTAACCCCGGCATCGGAAATTCAAGCGCCAGAGCTTTTATAATTTCGAGCATGCTTCCCTCTCACGTTCCATTATGACCCCACACGAAAGGTCAAAGTGGTGTTGAAAAAAAAGCAGTGATACCTGGATTACAAGATAGCTGCCAATCAATACTGTGGTAGGTGGAATGATAAAGACATGAAATGTGCGAAACCGCTACTGAAGTGTGATTGGGCATCTTTCCGGTTGTTTATAATGAGAGCGATGTCCTGTAAAACACTTGATGCATGGTAATAACGACCCCCTGTGCTGTATCTCCACCTTACAGTGGTAGAGGGCTTGCGTGTCCCAGTGACCCCAGGAGCTATGCCGACGGTAGCGCAGCCAATGGTAGGGTCTCCCATATCGGACAGGTCAAAGTCTAGGGACTAGACGAAGTGAGACACAAACCTGCTGCCATGTAGGTAGACTGGGGACAATCAGTGGCTAGGTAAGGCAAACCCGAAGACATGCTTGTCGAAGTCGGATGAACTAACTTGGCGAAACAATGCAGGACAAGTCATTTGATGCTGTCATGATAATAATGTCGGTGCACACACGTGATGTCATGTTATGTGATGCTATGTCATGTGATGTCATTTTATGTGATGTTATGTTATGTGAAGCTATGTTATGTGATGCTGTGTTATGTGATGTCAGTTATGGTAAGCTATGTTACATGAAGCTATGTTATGTGATGTCATGTTGTGTGATGCTATGTTATGTGATACAGTGCTATGTGATGCTATGTTATGTGATACTTTGTTATCACTACTGACATCCCCACACATCGGGTATTTCCATGTGCGCTCAGTCCTTCCATCCAGCAGCCATCTCGAAGTATCTCTTCACACCGTGTCCATGAATAGTTGGTTGTAATGTCTCCTTCCTCGAGGACGCCATTGGCGCGCTGGACCAGGTTCACTCACAATTCGTGAAATTGAACTAGCGCTAGAGACTCGTCGCTGTCGGCCAGCTGGGTCCGTACTTCATTGACGATATCTGTCCTGCCCATGCTTCTTCCCGCTGGTATTGCTGCAATGTTTGCCAGAAGTTCACTGCCCTTTAATCCGTCGTAGCCCGGTCCGTGCTTCCAGATGAGTGATGTGAGGCGTGACTTTCGAACGTTATCTACCCACACAGCACGGAGACTCCCGTTTGTAATTCTCTGTAGCATGTTCATGGAGTCAAATATGATGATCGCGTGAGGCTTCTTGTCCCGCTGTCCACACGAGCCCCTGGAGGCTGCCATGATCAAGTTGATAGAAAAACAGATCATGGCATGGGTTGGATAAAGTGCGGCCTATACGAGGAGACCGTACTAAGTGACCCGCCACAAGCGATGGTCACAAGAGCGTGAAAAGCGCTTTCACGCCAATGACGCTCCGTGAAAGGACGTAGCGTCACCTTCGATCAGTTGGGCTGGAGCCACGGTCAAGTCTGGACCTGGTTCTGTGGTTCAAGTAGCACGGCCACACATTGCGCCGCTACTTGAATGTTGTTAGGAGTTGTGTTTGTGGAATTGTTTGTTAACTCGTAGCGTTGGGTAATTGGGCTACTACATATGTAGTGTATTTTGTGATTAGCCAATAGATTGTGGAAAAAACGATTTGAGTCGAGTTATCAAGCTTTGTGTTCTACTTGTGCACATTGTGAGTGGTTCAGTGGTAAAGAAAGAACAGTTGTATATAGTCAAGTGTAATACTGAGATGAGAACATTAGGGAATTGCGGCACTCAAGCTGCTCTGCGGCACTTGAGCTATCAAGCTGATCAAGAAGAAGTAATGATATATATTCCACACATAAAGTTCACGGAGTTAGAGACGAAAGGAATCAATAAGAAAACCCAGTCAGCGTTCAAATATAATGGTTAATATTCACTATAACGTTTACGGAGCTGTGCTCAAGAGAACGAAATCATATATGTAATCAAAATGAAGTATATCAGCTTCGATAGACACTATCAGTCTGTGTCAACGATGGCAGCTGTGTGTGACTACATCATGCTCCGTCGTATAGTAACAATGACTACATTAACAAACATCAATATACAGCCACGGAGTTCGGCTGCAGTAGCAACAAGATGTTCAACATCATTAGCTATTACGCTGCTCTGTGGCACAATATATAAAGCTGATCCGTGGCAGAGGCGATGGTGATGTCTGTAGCATGGATAGTGTTCTTGTCAGGACTGCGCCGCTATCCTCTTTGACTGTTGCCTCCATCCTGTGTGATGTGTATGCCCACGCTGACCTTAACCCGTGCTTCACCGACCCGTCTGTGTAGATGATGATGTCCGGTTGTGCGCATGCTGCTCTGTGTAGATGACGATGTCCGGTTGTGTGCATGCTGATCTGTGTAGATGACGATGTCCGGTTGTGTGCATGCTGATCTATCAGGTCCACCGCCACGAGAGTCCGGCCGCTGCAGTATCTCCTTAGTGTGAGGCTGGCCTTAGAATGAGAATGCATGTGTAGGGGCGTGTTGGTCCATTCTGCAGTATCTCCCTAGTGTGATGCTGGCCTTAGAATGAGGATGTATGTATAGGGGCGTGTTGGTCCATTCTGCAGTATCTCCCTAGTGTGAGGCTGGCCTTAGAATGAGAATGCATGTGTAGGGGCGTGTTGGTCCATTCTGCAGTATCTCCCTAGTGTGATGCTGGCCTTAGAATGAGGATGTATGTATAGGGGCGTGTTGGTCCATTCTGCAGTATCTCCCTAGTGTGATGCTGGCCTTAGAATGAGAATGCATGTGTAGGGGCGTGTTGGTCCATTCTGCAGTATCTCCCTAGTGTGATGCTGGCCTTAGAATGAGAATGCATGTGTAGGGGCGTGTTGGTCCATTCTGCAGTATCTCCCTAGTGTGATGCTGGCCTTAGAATGAGAATGCATGTGTAGGGGCGTGTTGGTCCATTCTGCAGTATCTCCCTAGTGTGATGCTGGCCTTAGAATGAGAATGCATGTGTAGGGGCGTGTTGGTCCATTCTGCAGTATCTCCCTAGTGTGATGCTGGCCTTAGAATGAGGATGTATGTATAGGGGCGTGTTGGTCCATTCTGCAGTATCTCCTTAGTGTGATGCTGGCCTTAGAATGAGAATGCATGTGTAGGGGCGTGTTGGTCCATTCTGCAGTATCTCCCTAGTGTGATGCTGGCCTTAGAATGAGAATGCATGTGTAGGGGCGTGTTGGTCCATTCTGCAGTATCTCCCTAGTGTGATGCTGGCCTTAGAATGAGAATGCATGTGTAGGGGCGTGTTGGTCCATTCTGCAGTATCTCCCTAGTGTGATGCTGGCCTTAGAATGAGAATGCATGTGTAGGGGCGTGTTGGTCCATTCTGCAGTATCTCCCTAGTGTGATGCTGGCCTTAGAATGAGGATGTATGTATAGGGGCGTGTTAGTCCATTCTTTCCAGTGCTGAAGCTCGGCTATTTTGCAGCGACTTTTACTGGGAACATGTCTACATGTGCGATTACGGTTGTTTTATACAAGAATGCTGAAAATTAATTGGACAGCCTAAGTGAGCAATCTGGAGATTTTGAGGGAAGCTAAGTCGCAAAGACAACTTATCATAAACATCAGAAAAGAAGAGTCCTCATTTTGGCCACTTTATGAGAAGACACAAACTGGAATATGTTCTGACAACCGGAAAGATTTGTGGAAAGAGAGATAGAGGAAGACAGCATTATAAAAATTCTTGACAGTCTTGTGACTTTGCACGGAAGGGAGTCAACACACGATCTGATCCAGGCCGTCGGAGATCGCAATTTATGGAGAAGCATGATCGGTTACGCCAGCCTGCAAGGCACTGTATGATGATGACTGGGAACAAGTGGCGACGATTAGATACGGAAATAGTTATTCGTCACCCACAGAGATAAACAGAGGATTACGGCAGGGATTATGTTGTCCCCAAGCCTCTTCAACTCATATATAGAACGATTTTGTAAGCAAGTCGAACTGCCTGGACTAAACATCAACGGAAGATTCATAAACAATTTTAAGCATGCTGACTATACAATGTTGCTAGCAGAAAGAGAGCAAGAGTTACAAAACTTAGTGGAACAAGTAAACAGACATAGTGCAGAATGTGGCTTAGATATTAACATCCAAAAAACGAAAACTATGATAATTGGTATAATTAGCAGTGGAAAGGAAAGGTCAACAATGAACATCACATTAAACGGGGAGATGCCAGAACAAGTAACAAGATTATCCTACCTTGGACATGTAATAACAGATGATAGCAGAAGTGAAATAGCATTTAAAAAAATGGAATGGCTAACATCGTGAAATCAGTATTAACTTCTAGAGAGATCAACAACGCATAAAAAATGAGAATTGTCAAATATGATGTATATACAGCACTACTATATGGCGCGGAAGCCTGGACAATGAACAAGCAATTATAACTCGAATAGAGGCTCTAGAGATGTGAATTTACAGAAGAATATGTCGTATTTCATGGAAACAAAACCAATCAAACAGAATGATTCTAGAAAAACTGTGAACGAAAAGAGAACTGAGGAAAGAAATATAAAAAGGGGCAAGTTTAAAGACATAACATTCTTTTACAAACCATACTGGAGGGTAAGGTTGAAGGCAAGCGAGAAAGATGTAGACAACGATACAAGTGGGTCGATAACATCGAGAGATGGGCGAACAGCAGTCTGACAATGTACAATAGAGATCCATTGCAGCCAACCTTCATTGTGGAGACGCACCTGGTTATTTAATTAATTGATTTATTTGGTTGTTTCGGGATTAGAGATTTAAATATTGAGCACAACCCACTACTGGCAACGCTGATCGTATTCTGGTATGAACCTAAGGCCTGTCCACGTCAATGTGGAAGCACTAGACTCGAGTTTCCCCTCAGCCTGGGCCATCCAGGAGGTGCTTTTGTTGAGACGCAATGCAGTCACATGAGGCTTCTCCAGCAAAATCGGTATTGAAACTATCGGGTACCCCCAGCCGACAATTCGAGAAACACTGTTGGCCTGGCCCAACAAGAAATGGAACTCCACGTCCAAGATCAAAGCACATTGTTATGAACACTGCAGCAATTAATATACTGTTTATGTATAATTTTATTGCCTCGCGGTGCTGCTGCACATATATTTATTCTCATGTCACAGTGGTAGTAGTCAGAATACACATTTGTTGTTTGCTGGCCGCATCTCAGTAGAAAGTGTCTGATTTACAAGTCTGCTCTCTGTCCACCTCATCACAATGAAGCTGCTGTTTATAGCTACTGTGGTGCTCGGTGCTGTTTCTCAATTGGTGTATGCAGGTATGTTGTGTAAGACATGTCCGTATATCTCTGATGTTTAGCTATTTTATCTTAAGGAACAGTTATTTATAGATATGGACGGGGAATCCCCGGGGAATCATATGTTCGGAACTGAAGGTTTGCTGAACGAGTCTGATCGTTTGCTATGTGCTGTACTGGCTTGAGACATACATACAGTATTGGTTAGCATTTATAGAAGGTTATTGTAGTTTCCAGAACCTGTACTTTTGTATGGATGTGAAGCGTGGACAATGAGCAGTCAAGCTGAAAAACATCTAATGGCTGTAGAAATGTGGTTTCTGAGGAAAATGCAAAGAATACCATGGACAGCCAGAAAAACTAATGAACAAGTCCTTCAAGAAACAAATGAAGATTGTTAGTTAGTTAGTTAGTTAGTTAGTTAGTTAGTTAGTTAGTTAGGTAGTTAGTTAGTTAGTTAGTTAGATAGGTAGTTAGTTAGATATGTAGTTAGTTAGTTAGTTAGTTAGTTAGTTAGTTAGTTAGTTAGGTAGTTAGTTAGTTAGTTAGTTAGATAGGTAGTTAGTTAGATAGGTAGTTAGTTAGTTAGTTAGTTAGTTAGTTAGTTAGTTAGTTAGTTAGGTAGTTAGTTAGTTAGTTAGTTAGTTAGTTAGTTAGTTAGTTAGATAGGTAGTTAGTTAGATAGGTAGTTAGTTAGTTAGTTAGTTAGTTAGTTAGTTAGGTAGTTAGTTAGTTAGTTAGTTAGTTAGTTAGTTAGTTAGTTAGTTAGTTAGTTAGTTAGTTAGTTAGTTAGATAGGTAGTTAGTTAGTTAGTTAGTTAGTTAGTTAGTTAGTTAGTTAGTTAGTTAGTTAGTTAGTTAGTTAGTTAGTTAGTTAGTTAGTTAGTTAGTTAGTTAGTTAGTTAGTTAGTTAGGTAGTTAGTTAGTTAGTTAGTTAGTCAGTCAGTCAGTCAGTCAGTCAGTCAGTCAGTCAGTCAGTCAGTCAGTCAGTCAGTCAGTCAGTCAGTCAGTCAGTCAGTCAGTCAGTCAGTCAGTCAGTCAGTCAGTCAGTCAGTTAGTTAGTTAGTTAGTTAGTTAGGTAGTTAGTTAGTTAGTTAGTTAGTTAGTTAGTTAGTCAGTCAGTCAGTCAGTCAGTCAGTCAGTCAGTCAGTCAGTCAGTCAGTTAGTTAGTTAGTTAGTTAGTTAGTTAGTTAGTTAGTCAGTCAGTCAGTTAGTTAGTTAGTTAGTTAGTTAGTTAGTTAGTTAGTTAGTTAGTCGTAGTTCCAACTTCACAGCAACGGGTCGTCCCCATTATGCTCCATTCCTGTGCCAGTGAATATCACACAAAACGCTCCCCTCCGCCCAATGTGAAAAGTGGAAAAGACAGGAGTCTCGACAAACAACAGCCCGCACAGATACACTGTGCATAATGCTGCCGCCAGAATGTCAACACAATAGTCCCCCACGAAACACCCAGTTTATCTCTGATGGCATCGGCAGTCATTTTCCCATCTGGATGTTTCCTAGATGTTCACCCACACAGTCCACGAAATACAGTTCATCGTCGATGGCAGTGGCAGTCAACCAGAAGCCCAGCAGCCACGCATTTCTGCATAAGGCAAAAACCGGTCAACTCTGGGACATAACCATCTGCCATCGCTCCGAACATGCAGTCACGTTCCAAAAAAACCTCGGGCAGATTCAAAAGCATTTCACACGAAACTCACAGCTCACAGTGTCGTGCCACGCACTCACTCAGTAGCAGGGCGACCGAACCATCAAGCCTCCTTAATCGCCTCTTACGACATGCGTGGTAGGCTGCAGTGTTGCTATTCTTTGCTTCCCTTATGGGCCCCGGCAACACACGGGAGAAATGAAGATTGTAAACATAGTTATTAGACGTATACAGTCAAAATTTGTTGGGCATGTTATGAGAATAAATGACTTGGAGAACTTGGTGACAACTGGCACGATCGAAGGGAAGAGACCAAGGGGAAGACCGAGAAGTCAATACCTGGATGGCTTGGCCACGTGGCATGGTCGAGACAGGAACACGGAGCTGATCCAGGACTCTGGTGATCGAGTGAGATTGCAAAACATGACCGCCCACGTTTATTGACATGGCACATGATGGATGGATGGATGGATGGATGGATGGATTGTAGTTTTGGTAACGGATCACGGATCACTTTAATTACCGGCGGATGTATCCATATGTGCTCTAGTCGCGTCCCATTGATCACACAGAAAGATGATTTTATATGTGTGTGTGTGAGTGTGTGTGTACGTGTCCGCGCGCGCGTGTGTGTGTGCGTATGAGTGTGTATGTATGTGAGTCTGTGTGTGCGTGTGCGTGTGTGAGCTTGTGTGTGTTGTGTGTGCGCGCGCGTGTGTGTGTGGCATGTCCTTTGCCGGATACTAACCCCAGGTTGATCGTCTAGGCAATTCTACGCTCAGCAGTTTGCCATTGCTTTCTCTGAACGAGACATCAACGTGAAATTCCAACTGAATGTCGGTGTAGCGGTTGAACCGATTGACTCATCATCAGCGTACCGGTAGTTTATGATTGAGCGCTCGTATCCTTTACATCACCAGTATATGCATCCTGAAGATGGAAGAAGAAGAAGAAGAAGAAGGAGAAGAAGAAGAAGAAGAAGAAGAAGAAGAAGAAGAAGAAGAAGAAGAAGAAGAAGAAGGAGAAGGAGAAGAAGAAGAAGAAGAAGAAGAAGAAGAAGAAGAAGAAGAAGAAGAAGAAGAAGAAGAAGAAGAAGAAGAATACTTGAATATCTATGTTTTCTGCTAATTGAAGACGGAAATATGATGACAAATTCTAAGAACAAACATTACACTAGAAAAATGAAGGCAAGTAAAACATTATTGAAATGTAACAGATATAACAAACAAATGCAGTACGCTGAGAGCACGCACACTCCCTGCAGCAACATGGGGGTGCCAGACGTGAACATGTGACCAACACACTGAGAAGTACAAATCCAACTTTGAATATAAATGTTACAGAACAGTGTGAACATTCATTGTAATGAAAGCGGGCAGTTAGATCTATCCAAGAAGATATATCCAACAATATCTATCCAAGAAGATGTATCCAACAATATCTCTCCAACATGATCTAACCAAGAAGATATATCTAACAAGATCTATCCAACAAGATCTATCCAACAACATTAATCCAACCTGACCTATCCAACAGGATCTATCCAAGAAGATGTGTCCAACAACATCTCTCCAACAATATCTATTAAACAAGATCTATCCAACAGGATCTATCCAAGAAGATACATCCAACAATATATATCCAACAATATATATATCCAACAGGATCTATCCAACAAGATCTATCCAATAAGATATATCTAACAATATCTATCCAACAATATCTATCCAAGAAGATATATCCAACAATATCTATCCAACAAGATCTATCCAACAATACATATCCAACAAGATCTATCCAACAAGATCTATCCAACAGGATCTATCCAACAATATCTATCCAAGAAGATATATCAAACAATATCTATCCAACAATATCTATCCAACAATATCTATCCAACAATATCAATCCAACAAGATCTATTCAACAGGATCTATCCAACAAGATCTATCCAAGAAGATATATCCAACAATATCTATCCAACAAGATCTATCCAACAATATCTACCCAACAATATATATCCAACAAGATCTATCCAACAGGATCTATCCAACAAGATCTATCCAAGAAGATATATCTAACAATATTTATACAACAATATCTATCCAACAATATCTATCCAACAATATCTACCCAACAATATCTATCCAACAATATCAATCCAACAAGATCTATTCAACAGGATCTATCCAACAAGATCTACCCAAGAAGATATATCCAACAATATCTATCCAACAAGATCTATCCAACAATATCTACCCAACAATATATATCCAACAAGATCTATCCAACAGGATCTATCCAACAAGATCTATCCAAGAAGATATATCTAACAATATTTATACAACAATATCTATCCAACAATATCTACCCAACAATATCTATCCAACAATATCTATCCAACAATATATATATATATATATATATATATATATATATATATATATATATATATATATATATATATATATATATATATATATATATATATATATATCCAACAATATATATATCCAACAATATATATATCCAACAATATATATCCAACAAGATCTATCCAACAATATCGATCCAACAAGATCTATCCAACAGGAACTATCCAAGAAGATGCATCCAACAATATCTATAAAACAATATCTATCCAACAATATCTATCCAACAGGATCTATCCAAGAAGATATATCTAAAAATATCTCTCCAACATGATCTAACCAAGAAGATATATCCAAGAAGATATATCTAACAATATCTATCCAACAATATCTATCCAACAATATATATCCATCAAGATCTATCCAACAAGATCTATCCAAGAAGATACACCCAACAATATCTATCCAACATCTATCAAACAATATCTATCCAACAATATCTTCCCAACAATATATATCCAACAATATCTATCCAACTATCAATTCAACAAGATCTATCCAACAATATATATCCAACAATATCTATCCAACAATATCTATCCAACAAGATCTATCCAACAGGATATATCCAAGAAGACACATCCAACAATACATATCCAACAATATCTATCCAAGAAGATGTGTCCAACAATATTTATCCAAGAAGATATATCCAACAGGATCTATCCAACAAGATCAATCCAAGAAGATCTATCCAACAGGATCTATCCAAGAAGATGTGTCCAACAATATCTCTCCAACAGGATCTATCCAACAAAATCTATCCAAGAAGATATCTAACAATATCTATCCAACAAGATCTATCCAACAATATCTATCCAACAAGATCTATTCATCAGGATCTATACAATGAGATCTATTCAACAATAGATGAATATTTATGGAGATTAGCTATTAAAAAAAATAGTTGCATGTCCTTTACAGGATATCGCACTCCAACCCAGCATTGTTTGGCTTTTTGGGGATTTCTTGACAAGTTTACGCCCAGCAGTCTGTCATTGCTTTCTGAATGACCGGCACTTATATCATTGTATGAAAACCAGCGCAAGACGGACTGCTTCCAAATCGCACACACCTATGTTTCGAACGATATATGCGGTGTTGTGAATTGCAAGTGTGAGCCCGTCGCCACAGGGCCGGCTGGTTATTAAGTGAAAACAAACATGAGGAAAACGGAATAATTTGGACTTGTAAAAAGACAAATGTGTATAAAATTTCGTGGAACTGCGGTAAAGCTATGGAAATGTAAACAATATAAAATAACATAAAGTAATGCAGCTTTACATTAGAATTACGACACATACAGGACGTTGGGGCGACTAGCCTTCATCAGCAAACAAATACATGCAGGAAACACAACAACAGCACAGGAGAAGATACTCCGGTGGCTACATTAAGGCATAAGGACGGGATGAGTAGAATAAACAGATGAAACACATGACAGCAATGAAAATAAAATGAAAATATGACAATTTTTTTTGCTACTTAACTCAGAGTCCGAGGCTGTAGCAGTACAGTCTCGGACTATGAGTGAAGTTGCAAATGATTTTGCAAAATGGGATGGAGATATCAGATCATAGGTCCACAGCACGAAACTGCTTACGGATGTACACACCCACACACACACACACATACACACACACACACACACACACACGTGTGGACCAGGGACGCGGAGGTGGGCGGGACCACAGCGTAGATGTGTGGACCAGGGAGGCGGAGGTGGGCGGGACCACAGCGTAGATTTGTGCATCAGGAAGGATGAGATGGGCGGGCCACAGCGTAGCTGTATGACGGTGATAGGCGGGACCACAGTGTTGATGTGTGCACCAGGGAGGAGAAGATGGGCAGGACCAGAGCGTAGTTATGTGCACCAGGTTGGCGGAGACTGGCGGGACCACAGCGAAGATGTGTGGACAGGGAGGCGGAGGTGGACGGGACCACGGGACGGAGAATTGTATGCATTTTTTGCCCTGGTTATGTGAGAGTGCGGAGTAATGAACAGGCTGATAGGCTGGCAGGGAATGCACCTCTTGGTGGTAGATCACCTATGGACAAGGGGGAGGTGGTCTTGCGTCTGTGGGGCCAGGTGGAGAAGGCGGAGGAACAGACTGAGAACCCATATGTGGAAAGGATGAGATTGCGGGGGGATTGGCAGCGGCTCTGGTAGAATCTCAAATCTGAGAGGAAAGACCAGGAGAACTTTCAATCAGGTAGCGGTGTGAAAGATTAGTAGTGTGACTCTTCGCTGGCTGTTGAACGAGGGGACGGATCGCGTAAGGGAATGTCCTGAGCTCAGTGATGTCCGTTCTTAGCTCAACTCAACTCAACTCGAAGAAAAAGAAGAAAAAAAGTCCCGTTACAGAAAGCAGCCATGAGTCTATAAAGTGCAAGGACCGTATCACTTTGTAGGCCGGATGACACGCACGACTAGGTAGTCAGTGTTACCCTCCCTTTGCTGACGACGAGCTCAGGAATCGAACCTTCGTCCTATCGCACTCATGACATCATCCGCCACTATTACCACTCATGAAAATACAAACGCAAAAATGACGTGTTAGGACCGAGGTTGTTTGTAGGCATTCAAGGAAAGAGTTTTTTTTCCCGGCATATCCTTTACAGGACATCGCTGTCAACATCAGCATCTTTCAGCTGATTGTTGATTTTTGGCAAGATTAAGCTCAGTAGTTTGTCATTGCTTTATGAGCGGCCGTCACACATACCCCGTAATTTACCAACGCGGCGAGATGCGCTACCTATTTTCGGGCAGGTAACGTTCCTCACGTGGATATACGGGATTACGGAGAAAGACGTTAACCCATAGGCCTGGGAGACTGGCAAGGAAAGAGTTACAGGAAAAGAAAGTGTTAGGGTGTACGTGATTATAGCCACACATGACATCACTGGCTTTTCGGCTGAAGTGTCTTGTTTAGCGCACAAATAACAACACAACGCGGAGACAATTGCATTAAAATAAGTACAAACAAAAGTAACTTTGTTGATGGCGTGGTGAAAGGTGAAGGACACTGTTTACACGCATTGATGTGTACTGGGCGTATGGTACTAGGGTCATCATTATATAGGTCAATCCGCACTGGAAGACAGATGAGGTCAATATCACACTAGCGACCTACCTCGCGCCACGAAGGTCGGTTCACGAGTGCATCTTCTCGGAGACACCTGGGGGTCGACGCTGGAACTACGGAGTTAGTGTACTGTGCGACGTTTTCGTCACGCCGCTCTGTGGAAAGAAGCCCCAGCCATGTGGGATAGAACCACGTGCAATGTAGTCAATCATGTGGCCTATAACCTCCAAGACATTTCTGGGGGCTGAATGATCTCGAGGTATGGTGTCTGCCTCGAGTGCTGGATGTCCCGGGTTCAAGCCCCGGTAACGGCCCGGATGTTTTCACGTGGATTCTAGTAACAAAATTTCCCCTGGTCTCTGGGTAGTGAGATTGGACGCCCGTGTGTATTGTTGCGCATGCAAAAAAATCCCTGTGCAGTTGGAAATCGAAAAAGAGTAGCCTTACGGCACTGCCCGGTCAAAATTTGGAGCTTTAAATCTACCCAAAGTATTTCAGGATCCTCGCCGGTGCTACGGAGTTCGTGCACTGAGCTGAGATTCTCCGGACTCAGGCTTGAGTTAGGAGTAGAACGGAGCTCTAACGGGTTGCACCCGTGTGCCGTGATGTTGATCCGTCGACTAAACTAGACTAAACTAAACTAAACTAAACTAAATTAAACTAAACTAAACTAAACTAAACTAAACTAAATTAAACTAAACTAAACTAAATTAAACTAAACTAAACATTTCTGGTAATTATTTTAGGCTGAGTCGACGCGCGTTCTCAGGTCACAGCAAAAAGTCCATCTCGATGCGAGATGTTAACCGATACGCAACGAGATGTTAACCGATACGCAACGAGATGTTAACCGATACGCAACGAGATGTTAACCGATACGCAACGAAATGTTAACCGATACGCAACGAGATGTTAACCGATACGCAACGAGACCACTCCCTCCCCCACCTCATCTCTCCCAAAATTTTAAAATCGTAAGAAAATCACACGAATTTGTATAGAGCAAAATGAAAACTTAGAGTGGTGGTTGCATATCCTTTACAGGACTTTGCAGTCAAACGCAGCATTGACTTGGCTTTGTGATTTCTTGGCAAGATTACGTTCAGTAGTATGCCAAATACTTTCAAAATACCACAAAATACTTTCATGCACTCATACCATTGTATGAAACCCAACGCAAGGCGGTCTGCTGCCAAATCCCCCTCAGCTTTGTTTCGAAAGCGGTATGAGGGATTACGAACTGCGTCCGTATACTTCGCCTCATAGCCGTCTTAGAGAGGTAAACACCAATAAACGTTGTCTATTTATGTTTGTATTTTCAGATTCCTGTACGTACGACGACTGTGTTTTTCGAAACATACCATCCAGATACAGCGGGACCGAAGTATTTCTCGTCTACCTCAACATTACCAAAATCCCCGACGACGTAGCAGATCAGTGCGCCATTTTAGTGGACCGGGCCGCCGAATGCGAGGCCCAGAAAGATAACTGCCCCACAGAACTTAAGGAGAACTGGGAAAACAGGATGTACGACCCTTTTTATGTAGAGTTTATCATGCGCCTGGGAAATGATTACTGCATGGAGCCTGAGAAACTGTATAAACTCCGAGATTGTTTCACACCTGAGCTACAAGATTATGTGCAAAGCTGTATCCAGGGAAACTACGATTTTGATTTTGATTGCATTCGGGATCAGTACGATAGCCATGAAAATTGTCCAGATGAAACTGACGAAACTTTTTATGACATCATTGATTTGTTTCTCGTCAATAATCCATATATCAGCACAAATTAAGCATCTGTTCGTCTCAGATAAGGACGAATAAAGAGAATTGAAACCACTACATACACAAATATGTGTTATTTGTTTTTCAAATTTCGAAATGTATACTTTGTTTTGTTTTTGTGTCATGTACTTGCTACCAGCCACAAATTGTAGCTTTTAATGTGGAGGAATGTTAGCAAATGAAGAAGAGATAGAAGAAGGCTGGGGAGAAGAAGAAGGGAAAGAGGAGAAGGAGGGGGGAGAAGAAGAAGAAGAAGAAGAAGAAGAAGAAGAAGAAGAAGAAGAAGAAGAAGAAGAAGAAGAAGAAGAAGAAGAAGAAGAAGAAGAAGAAGAAGAAGAAGAAGAATCAAGTATATAATTACAATGAAAACATTAAACAGGTCGATGTTTCAAACTATGCAGACAGCACCGCGGCAACCGACTGAAGACGCAATGGCTCCCTCGCCATCAGTACACCGGAAATTTAAGCGCCAGAGTTCTTATTTCTATGGGAATGCTGACCTGTAAAAGAATTGATTCTGTAGTTTTGACTAGAGAGCAAGAACATCCGGTCAACGGTATCAAGTCAGTCAGAGGGCAAGAACATCCTGTCAACGGGGTCAAGTCAGAGGGCAAGAACATCCGGTCAACGGGGTCAAGTCAGAGGGCAAGAACATCCTGTCAACGGGGTCAAGTCAGAGGGCAAGAACATCCGGTCAACGGGGTCAAGTCAGACAGTGGGCAAGAACATCCGGTCAACGGGGTCAAGTCAGAGGGCAAGAACATCCGGTCAACGGGGTCAAGTCAGACAGAGGGCAAGAACATCCGGTCAACGGGGTCAAGTCAGAGGGCAAGAACATCCTGACAACGGGGTCAAGTCAGACAGAGGGCAAGAACATCCGGTCAACAGGGTCAAGTCAGACAAAGGGCAAGAACATCCGGTCAACGGGGTCAAGTCAGACAGAGGGCAAGAACATCCGGTCAACGGGGTCAAATCAGACAGAGGGAAAGCACACCCGGTCAACGGGGTCAATTCAGCTTTTACTAGAGGGCAAGAATATCCATTCAACGGGGTCAAGTCAGCTTTGACCAGAGGGCAAGAACATTTGGTCAACAGGGTCAAGCCAGACAGAGGGCAAGAACATCCGTCAAAGGGGTCACAGAACATCCTGTCAACAGAGTCAAGTCAGAGGGCAAGAACATCTGGTCAACAGTGTAAAGTCAGCTTTGACCAGAGGGCAAGAACATCCGGCCAATGGGGTCAAGTCAGACAGAGGGCAAGAGCATACGGTCAATGGGGTCAAGTCAGACACAGGGTAAGAATATCCGGTCAATGGGGTCAAGTCAGACAGAGAGCGAGAACATCCGGTCAACGGGGTCAAGTCAACTTTGACCAGAGGGCAAGGACATCCGATCAATGGGGTCAAGTCAGCTTTGTCCAGAGGGCAAGAACATCCGGTCAACAGGGTCAAGCCAGCTTTGAGCAGAGGGCAAGAACATCCGGTCAACAGGGTCTAGTAACCTTTGACCAGAGGGCAAGAACATCCAGCCATCGGGGTCATGTCAGCTTTGACCAGAGGGAAAGAACATCCGGTCAACGGGGTCAAGTCAGACTAAAGCGCCCTCCAGGAAGCCAAGACTTTAAAGGGGTTTAAAAGTCAAGAAGATTGACTGCGCCGCATACGGGTTTATACCATATGGCTCCGTATCTTTCCGCAGAGCGGCCTGCTGAAAGCGTCGCACAGAGCACGAACGATGTAGCTCCAGTGGCGACATCCTTTGAGACGAATGATGAGAATATCGTGGTCAGAAACATGGCGCTTGAGAAGAATGTTGAAAATATTGTGGTCAAAAACATGATGTTTGAGACGAATGATGAGAATATCGTGGTCAGAAACATGGCGCTTGAGAAGAATGTTGAAAATATTGTGGTCAGAAAAATGGCGCTTGAGAAGAATGTTGAAAATATTGTGGTCAAAAACATGATGTTTGAGACGAATGATGAGAATATCGTGGTCAGAAACATGGTGTTTGAGAAGAATGTTGAGAATATCGTGGTCAGAAACATGGTGTTTGAGAAGAATGTTGAGAATATCGTGGTCAGAAACATGGTGTTTGAGAAGAATGTTGAGAATATCGTGTTCAGAAACATGGTGTTTGAGAAGAATGTTGAGAATATCGTGGTCAGAAAAATGGCGCATGAGAAGAATGTTGAAAATATTGTGGTCAAAAACATGATGTTTGAGACGAATGTTGAGATTATCGTGGTCAGGAAAATGGTGTTAGAGAAGAATGTTGAGAATATCGTGGTCAGAGAAGACAATTGCTGGTCTATTGCTGTGTTATTGTTTCACACATTTAAATTGTAAAAAAAAATAATATATCAAATGTTCTGTCTGTTGTTTGTCCATCAAGAATGATGATGACCATTCATTTCATCCAGTGGGGTTGAAAGTATGGAGCCGTGAGTTCTAAGATGGGTGATAAGGCTTATTTTGGCTCGAAATGTTCTTTGACAATGTGGGAAAAGAATGCTTGACGTTCCAGGAGGAGGATCTCCTGCTGTGGTTTTTCTGTCCAGCCTTTTGTTCACAGCGCCTGCAGTCCTGGTTGCCTCACAAGTGACTGCACCCTTATGTAATGATGTACGCCACGAATTACGGTCTTTAGCAGCAGTCTCCCAGGTATCAAGATGAATTCCAAAAGCATTCAGTGAGATTTTCAGAGTGTCTTCTTTAAAGCGTTT
>OY992890.1:101656986-101771986 GCA_963921405.1 Cepaea hortensis
ATAACATTTATATTCAAAGGCATTTATGCGCTGTTCAGCTTGTTTAGTAAGTGTCCAGGTCTCACAAGCGTATATTGCAATGGGAAAGATGCATGCTCTTGAAAATATAATTTTTGTAGTTCTGTCTGTCCCATTCCATAATTTATTCAGTTGTTTTAGTCTGTGAAGAGCAATTGATAGTCGTCGTTTAATTTCTTTAATTGTGTCACCGTTGTTGGTAATCAATGATCCAAGATATTCAAAATGTTCCACCACCTCCAATTTTTCCTAATTACCATATATTTCTTTCTCCATAGTGGTTTTATCTGTATGCATTATCTTTGTTTTTGCAATGTTAAAATACAAGTTGTGATTTTCACTATTCAATTTGGTTGAGGCGATTAGGTTTTCTATACCAGTCTGTGTTGTGGATAGCAATACTGTATCATCAGCATAACGAATCTCTGGTATGTCAAGACTACCGATATTTAGGGCATCATATAGCTCCCTATTTATATCATCTCTTACATTTCTCATTATAATTTCGGCGTACAGGTTAAACAAATAGGGGGACAGCACACATCCCTGACGGACTTCTTGCTTGATGTCAAACCAATCTGATGTCTCGCCATCTATTCTAACCACTGTTTGTTGGTCTAGATATAGCATTTTTATGAGATGTACTACATGTGAAGGAAAGCCCATATTCCTCATGATTTCCCAAAGTTTCTGATGCTGTACACAGTCAAATGCCTTTGAATAATCCACAAAACATGAGAATAGGTTTACATTAAATTCTCTACACTTCTCTATTATTAAACGCATGTTGAATATGTGATCTCTTGTTCCTCTTCCTTGTCTAAATCCAGCTTGAATCACGCTAATTTCTTCTTCCATTTTCTCACGAAGTCTTCCCATTATGATTTTTAGTAGAATTTTACTTGCATGACTGATCAGGGCAACAGTTCTATAGTTGGTGCATAATTTCAGGTTGCCCTTTTTTGTACGAACGAACGTCTTTATTTTCAAAGTGTTAAGAATTGGGCACTCAGGCTCGTCTGACATTCTGCCCTTCTTCTCTATTTCCTCTCAAACATTCTTTCATTCAACATCACTTATGAAGCAAATTTTGATAACAAAAGAACAATAAGCATTAAAACGCATGAAAAATAATCAATAACAAATGACTCACTGAGGCAATGTTTAACATGGGCATTATATTGGAATGAAGATAGTTCTCCTCCAATCTTTTGGCCATTACCATATTTCCATATCTTTTTACATAATGCGTGATAGATTTGTATGCTTTCTTCTCCTCCCGCTTTAATTAGCTAAGCTGGATTCTCATAACATCCAGGTGATTTACCATTCTTCAGGTTCTTTATAGCCCAAGCAATTGCATCTAATGAGGGTTCAGGTTCTGTCTCTTCTGTCATTGGCTCATGTATCTCATTCATATCCTCACTGTCACTCATATCATACATTCCACTGCAATACTCCTGCCATCTTTCTAGAATTTGTCTAGATTCTGTTAAGGTATTTCCCATTTTGTCAAAGATAACATGCGATTGAGGTTGAACATTTCTTGTCAATAACTTCATTTCTTTGAACATTTCGTAATCTCTTCCAGTCTTATGATATTGCTCAATTCTGGTACAGCAATCTTGTATATATAGATTTTTGTCCTTTCTTGTGTTCTTTCTTATTTCTCGAGTTAAAGATTGATACTTCATCCTGCTGTTATCGGATTCACCTCCTTTCTGTTTCAGTTTCCTTTGTTGTTTTATTAATTCTAACGTGTCTGATGTAATCCATGGCTTAAGTTGCTTCTTCTTGGTCGGAATGAAATCTTTGGCTGCAGTTATCAAGATATCTCTAGCTTGTACTGCCAGTTCATCAGGTGTTATTTCCTTTTGTGCAGACATCAAGACCCCAAAACGATTCCTAACTTCTACAGTGTATGCATCTGGTATTTTTGTGAGATCAAATCGAAGTGGCCTTGGTCCTCGGATAAGCTTTTTGAGTTTTAATTTCAGATCTGCTTCTAATAACTGATGATCCGTATCACAGTCTGCACTTCGTAGTTTTATTTTGCAGATGTTATGCTTGATCTCCATCTTCTTTGTATTAAAATATAATCTATCTGATTTTTGGTAATACTGTCCGGGGACTTCCATGTGAAGTGTCTTCTTGGGTGTTGTTTAAAAAGTGAGTTGGCTATCATTAACTCATTTTCTATACAAAATTCAATTAATTTGTCACCTGCATAATTTCTGTTTCCCAATCCAAATTTTCCTAAAACGTGCCTCTCATTTTCAGCTCTTCCTGTACCTACTCTTACATTAAAATCTCCCAGTATTATTGCTATATCATTATGACCAATCTTATTTAATGTGTCTTGCAGTGTGTTGTAAAAATCTTCAATTTCGTCCTCCTCTGCTGTTGAAGTAGGTGCATATATCTGTACGAGTGTTGTGTTTTTTGGATGGCCTTTAAGTCTAAGAGTGAGGATTCTATCACTAACTGGGTTATATCCCAGTAAAGCTTTTGCAGTTGTTTTATCTAAAAAAATGCCACTCCACTCTGGCCTCCGACGTCTCTACCAGAATAAATTAAAAGACTTCCATTTTCAGTTGTAAAATGTCCCTTGCCTTTCCGGCGATGTTCACTAATTCCTAAAATTTGAATATTTAACCTCTCAATCTCATCACATACTACTTTAAGCTTCCCCTCATACAGACCTCTCACATTCCACGTTCCTATTCTCACTCTTTTTCTTAGTCTGACACAGGGGATTTTCTTGGTAACACAGTCAGGATTAACTCCGTCATCACGATTACTAGTACTGGTCCCTGTGTCACACTCTTCCCCAGTGTTATCTGATCTGCCTGGCCTGAGGGTCTCGCCACCAGATCTCTTTTTTATTATGTTTTCTGTCATAGTTGTTATGGTTTCTTGGCAAGTTTTTCAGAAGGTAGTTGGCCATTGCTTTCCTTCTGGGCAGTGACTGTACTAGTCGGTGGCCATAGCCATTGTCTCTACTGATGAGATCATCTGCCTATCGCCGCAGAGTGCAAGACCATAACCAACAACAATCTGTCGGCTGCTCTCACACTCCATCCACCACCTGCTTCCATGGCTTCACGTAACCCTGATCGGGGGGCTAAACGGGTACTCCACCTTGCCCAAGGGAGTCCCGTAGACTAACGGAGGAAAGGAGGCGTCTTACATCTCCTTTGATGAGGGATACCCCTACCCCACTAACCGGTCTAGTAAATCACAAACAGCTAATAAATGCTGGATTTAATTTACGTGCCGAAAATGACATGCAACTATCTGTTGACATCCTTCATCACACGCAAGCTGGGACACTTGAAATAGCGTGAGAAATAAAATCACGAGTATCATTCAGCACTCGCAGAAGTAGATGAGAGAAACAGATTTCTCCTTATAGTCCATACGTGTGGCGTTGGTGATCATGTCTGTCCACAGCCTTCTATCTCGTGTACTGCCAATCTTCTTATAGTCCATGCCGTGTGGCGTTGGTGATCATGTCTGTCCACAGCCTTCTATCTCGTGTACTGCCAATCTTCTTATAGTCCATACGTGTGGCGTTGTTGATCATGTCTGTCCACAACCTTCTATCTCGTGTACTGCCAATCTTCTTATAGTCCATGCCGTGTGGCGTTGGTGATCATGTCTGTCCACAGCCTTCTGTCTCCTGTACTGCCAATCTTTTTATAGTCCATGCCATGTGGCGTTGGTGATCATGTCTGTCCACAGCCTTCTGTCTCGTTTACTGTCAAACTGCCTAGCATCTTCTCTCTTGATCTTAGCATGTCACTCCTCCCAGACAATTTTCCCGTTGTGACAAGTGTCCCTTTCTAGCTTTCCCTTCTCACGACATGCCCAAAAATGGGGACTCTCCCCTTCTGATGTTAGTAACCAGTTCCCTTAGTGAGTTCACTTCTTTCAATGTGTCTTTATTGCGCTTTCTGTCATCCCCTCTGATGTTAGTAACCAGTTCCCTTTGTGAGTGAACTTCTTTCAATGTGTCTTCATTGCGCTTTCTGTCATCCCCTTCTGATGTTAGTAACCAGTTCCCTTTGTGAGTGAACTTCTTTCAACGTGTCTTCATTGCGCTTTCTGTCATCCCCTCTGATGTTAGTAACCAGTTCCCTTTGTGAGTGAACTTCTTTCAAGGTGTCTTCATGTCGCTTTCTGTCATCCCCTTCTGATGTTAGTAACCAGTTCCCTTAGTGAGTTCACTTCTTTCAAGGTGTCTTTATTGCGCTTTCTATCATCCCCTTCTGATGTTAGTAACCAGTTCCCTTTGTGAGTTAACTTCTTTCAAGGTGTCTTTATTGCGCTGTCTGACCGTTCTCGTTCTTCTCACCATTCTTCTATAAAACATGTCCGTAGCTTTCACTTAATTCTTCACTTATCTGCCAATTGTCCATTATGTGCTTCCGTACACCAGGATTGCCTCAATATAGCTTTTAAGAACTACTTACCTCACCTCGAGTAACATAGATAAATTACGGAGAATAGTCTTCGTATTTTGAAATGCTGCTTGTGTTATTCTACATTTAACTTCCTTTATACATCTTCCATCTACTGCTGTTACACTGGCTAAATACTTAAACAAATTGATTTGTTTCAGAATTGTTCCTTTAACTTTGAGGTTGTATTTGGGTACATAATTATTCTTTGCAATAATCATTCATCTCTTCATAATCATCATGTTCCTTGCCGACAAGCGTGGGCGGTCATGTTTAGCCATCTCACACCATCACCGGAGTCATGGGTCAGCTCTGTGTTCTTGTCTGGACCATACCATGTGGCCAAGCCATCCAGGTATTTACTACTCTGTCTTCCCCTTCTTCTTTCTCCTCAATCTTGCCAGTTGTCACCAAGTTCTCCAATTTATTTTTTCTCATAACGTGACCAACAATTATGACTGTCTATGTCTAATTTCTCTAATCATTTTACGATTTTCATTTGTTTCATGTAGGACTTGGTCTCTGGTTTTTCTGTCTGTCTATGGTATTCATAATATAAAATGACACAAAGTAGTGCAGCTTTACATAACAGAATTAAGACACATACAGGACGTTGCGGCGACTAGCCTTCGTCAGCAAACAAACACATTCACCGCAACGTCCTGTATGTGTCTTAATTCTATTATTTAAAGCTGTACTACTTTGTGTCATTTTATATTGTTTACACTCTCACAGCTTTACCGCAGTTCCACCTAATTTTATTCATACGGTATTCATAGCATGTTCCCCAGAAACCACATATCCACAGCTATCAGATGTTTCTCTTCTTTTCTTTCCCCCCTATTATTCGCACAAAGCAATGTAAAAACTGAAAGCTGTAGTCACCAGACTAGATTCGAACCTGCTCCATCCCTGCGGTGGTTATTATAATTTTTTAGTGTTAAATCGTCCAGCATGTCCTCTAATCAGCAGTTTTCTTCTACTTCTGTCAGTGTCGATCACTACCTGTGGGTTTATTTATGTGACATGTGATGTATGTTGTGTGCTGAATACAGATCAGATCAATGCATTCCAATTATCTCCCCGGAAGGACCCTAATTGCCCGCTAAGACATTCTTGTTAGGTCTAATTATCACTTGAGACTGGCCACAGAACTGAAGATTGGATAGGGGTCGGGGGATGGCTCTGCGCCATAAAGGGGGTCGGGGCATAAACAAGGATCCTGTGCTAGGGAGAGGATCGTAGTTTTGACCCTGAGAGCCAACCTGAAACGAAATTGAAGTCCTGATTACTGGAGTGTATTGTAGTTCTCATGTGTTGTCTCCCCTAACATCAACGGTCTGAACTTTGAGGAAACTTGATTCAGAAACTTTTCCATAGTGCTAAGATGGCGGTTGCGATAAATGTGATGTTAGCTGCTGTGGTGTTCTGTGCTATTACTCACACGGCTGGTGCAGGTACAGTATGAAGACTCCATTCGTAAACAAAGTTTCTACTTAATTTATAAATTTTAAAAGTCACCATGCAACTTTTTAGATAGATGATTAGTTAGTCAACAGATCATCCCCATTAGTCCGAGAGTGCTCAGGTCATCTCCATCTCCACGGTAACTCCTTCAACGTGTATCGGCTGATGACACCAGTTCTCTGTTGATTGACTGTTCTTCGTTGGCTTCCCGCATGGCGTTCTTGTCTGGTTTGACCACGTTTGACTTGATGTTCTTGCAGTCATCCATCCGTGGAACCATGTACACGCCACAGCTGACTGAGGGCGTCAAGGCTGTCAGTCTGGTCCATTGTTCGTCCTACCTCCCCGAAGGCGTTCAGAATGTCAGCCGAGTCCCTTGCTCGTCTGGCCTCCCTGAGAGTATTCAGGATGTGTGCCTGGTCCATTGCTCGTCCTACCTCCCCGAAGGCGTTCAGAATGTCAGCCGAGTCCCTTGCTCGTCTGGATTCCTTAGAGTATTCAGGATGTGTGCCTGGTCCATTGCCCGTTCTGTCTTCCTGAGAGTATTCGGGATGTGTGGCTGGTCCATTGCTCGTCCTACCTCCCTGCGGGCGTTCAGAATTTCAGCCTTGACCATTGCCCGTTCTATCTTCTTGAGAGCGTTAAGGATGGCAGCTTGGCCCCACCTCGACGAAAAAGTGAGGGATACCCAACACAGACACATTGTCATTCCTTACAACGAACTCCACAACGGTAAACGTAAATCAAAGTGGGATAATCCAAAAAGATAAATAAATAAATAAATAAATAAATATAAGTATACTACAACACAACGAGGACGTTTCTATCATATTAAAATCACGTTATCGCACGAGTCATACAAACCTAACGGTTGTTATTTCTGATTGTTATATCTTGCTGCAGCCATGACTTCTTGTATCTACTAACAGTAAAATTGCCCAGCATTTCATCAACAGCCAATGAAGGCTGAAGGGGACTGCGATGTCCTGTATAAGGACATACAGTATGTGTGTGGCCTGCTCGTCTGTGTGACTGCCAATGTTGAACATTGGGCAATGATGGGGTGAGTAAAGTGGAGACAGTACAGGTGTGGTGTCTGTGAGGTTTGGTGGGAATATGGCTTACAGAGAAGACAGCACACACTGGGGCAAGTGAGGACTGGGGTGTTTACAAGATCACTTATGAAGTACATGGTGTTTATCCATCAAGAATGATGATAACCATTCATCTTATCCAGTTGAGTTGATAGTTTGGAGCCGTGAGTTCTAAGATGGCTGGTAAGTTCTATTTTGGCTCGAAATGTTCTAGAACAGTGGTTCTCAACCTTTTTTGGCCGTGCCCCCCTTCACCGTATTTTCAGAACGTCACCCCCCCCCACCTTTCATATTTCCCATCTAAAAATCCCCCACCCCTACACAATATACGTAAATATGGAAGGTAAATTTAATAGCATATACTAAAACAAGTCTAGACATCCACATAAAACATGATTTGTGGGTCTACTTACTTTATAAAATGAATTTTAAATTTTAGAAGGATGAGTGTCCTGTTATTCCCGAGAGGAGATTGGAATCAACAAGCACATCTTTAAACTTAGTATCTGTTGGGCTTATTGACTGACTTTGGTCTACACTCCTCTCTTCTATCTTCCCTTCCATATATCTATTTCTTTCTCTCTCTCTCTATTATTCCCTCAACACATACTCCGACAACAGTTCCTTTCAACGATAAGATAAAAGATTTATTAATAAAAACTATGTCTGGTGTATGTATGGATATTGTCTATGTAGTTGGTATGTTCTTCTAGTGTGGTTGCCAGATATGAACTCTGAATGTCTATCAGCTGTGTTGCTTCTCGCCCTTTCATTCTTCAAGATCACAGGACAGCACATCAAACAGGACAGAGCTCACCCGGGATGATCCGTATGCTTGAATCTGATGGTAAATCCGTTATTGAATGAAACAAAAACTGTTCACCACTGAGTCAAGGTACCGTAATAAAAGTCCCGTAAGTTTATGAATGCGCCTGATTCTGTTTCATGACGGTAAGTATCCAACCTCGAAAAAACCACCACATCGTCACAGTTCTTCCTATAGTCTTTTACTACTAGCACTGTTTTACTTGTCTATTCTTTCTTCCTTATGCATACAATACGTATGTAGTTTTAAGTATCCCTGCTTGCCACAGGTTAACATCTTTTCCTTTTAAGTGTTTTAGTGGTATATTCATTTGAGCATACAGTGTTCTGTATTTTAATTGATTATTTCTTCATCTTAAACCATGTCTGTGTTCTTTTTGGTTCTAAGTAGATACTTTGTTTGTTCAAGTGTAGTACTCTTCATCTCTTCTCTGATTTCACTAGGAGATTGGAACCTGTGGATAAGTATAACAGATCCCGTGATAAGCATCCGCCCCTTACCACTACTTATGCAAGTGTCCTTCTCCAGCCATAATGACAAGGCTTCCGAAGTGAACACCCGCATAAGACATATGAATTCACCAAAGTCTAAACTATCCACTAATAGAAAGCCATGGTAAATGCTATTCACTCACATCTATATTCCTATGCTAAAACTATACTCTAATATACCTTATAATAATCCTAGTCTGAATTGGGAGTACTAATGCACAATAGATACACAAACGTTCTTCTGAACGCAGCACATCCCTTTCCATAATCCTTTGTCTCATGAAACCCAAGAATCACACTAAACTTCCACAAAGAGTTACCACTCTTTATAGGTCATTTTTGCCGCATAGTCCTTGACCTTGCTGGACACCTCACATCCAGACTTCATTATCATCGTTAGTGGAAAATTACAGCTCTGAACCGTTTCACATCCATACCGCAATATGCTGTCCAATAATACTGTCTGCCTTTGTCTCAAACCAATTTTTCCACTCGACTGTTACCTGGGCTGTTGGCGGCCCCTTCTGTCTTGACCTATAAACACCTGTGCCTGGTCAACCCGTTTTTTGTTACCCTTACTGCTTCGTTTGTTAACCCTTCTTCTACCTGGTTAGTCGGTGTATACAGTCGTCTATCTGGGAATCATTAACTCTCAGTATTTCACGACATAGGCCCCCTCTTAAGAGATTAGACCGCGTCGAATCTTTCTCACTGTAGGTTTGATTCCCATGATCCACAACCCTAGTCTTCTTCCTCCGGAGCTGGATGTCTGGATAAGAAATCTGCTCCTACATTCTCCTTGCCAAAAATGTATTCCACTGTGAAGTCCTGTTGCAGCAACAACGTCCATCACATCCACCGTGCGTTGAGCTTCTGCGAAATAGCTATTAACATCACGTGTTGATGATATGATTGGATCCTCACATGGATCAACACCTCATACATTAGGCGACCTCATATGCACCCTACCATACTACTCATGACTGAAACTAGTGTTGGCTCATCGCTTCTGTACGTTCAGTCGACCTCCTTTCCACTGGCGTAAGCGATGGTTCACAATACAGACGGATCGTCCCATCCTGATTGTAACACTGCTTCCATGTCCTCTGGGTTTCCCCCGGCTTTGCCTCTGGGGATGTTCCACCTCGTCCTCGTTGGACCGAGTCGTCTTTCCCAAATCTCCTGGACTTTTGCTTCCAGGACCATCTTGGGCTATATTGTATCTGGTCAGCCAATCTTCGGTTGGAGTCCTGGGTAATTCTCGCTTTTCCCGACGTTACCCACCCCTTTTGAACTTGGTTACTGTGGAACGTTTCCCTCTTGTCCTTTCCCTGACGTGTGATTTCCCTACTCCCTCCGTTGGGTAAATCTGACCTATCACGTACTGTCCCATAGGCTCTCCTATGTTGTACTGGCGATCTCTGGTCTTCGTCTGGACTAGTAACTTTTGTCCCAGTGGCTGCCATCACCATAAAGTGCGAAGCTTTGCTCCCGGATCTCTCCTCATATTTCCTAATGAGATGTCTAGGGAGATTTTTCTGCTCTTCCCCGATCCGTATTTTGTAGACGTTCTTGGACACAACCTTTTCCACAGGATAAGGTCCTTTCCATCCTACTTGGAGTATATTGGTCTCTGCTGGACCCCACACTTCCACTTTGTCTTCCACTTTAAGAGCTAGTTTCCTCTTAATTCGCTTGTTGGGTGGTGCTTTCTGGCACTCCGAACAAGACTTCAACCACCGGCGTACATCTCCGGTCATTCCTGGCCAGCAATAATGGCCGGATATTTGCTGCAAGGTCTCTCTGACACCCATATGTCGATTCTCGCCTATGATGTGTCCACTCTGAAGAATGTGAGGACGGTGGGTCTCTGGAACCACCCACTGCTCATGCAGGTTATCTCCCCTCCCAGCTCTCCGATAGAGTAGTTGATTCTTCAGAAAGTACTGTCCCCGTTCTGGTGGCTCAGCACTTCTTTGCAGCTTCCTGTAGCAAGGATGCAACGTAGTATCTTTCCTCTGGGCAGTATGCAATTCTCCTATCCCTGAGTTGTCGCATAGTGTCTCTGCCTCTTTTTCCTTCCCTTGAGATCCACTGACTACTGTTCCCTTGTGGGTTGGCTGTTTGGGCATTCCCAAAAAGACATATTTCGTACCAATGATCATGGGAAATAAGGAGTCAGATAATACAGCAGCTGGAATAATGCCCGTGACGTACCTGGATTTAATCTCCACCTTGGCGATTGGCAGCGTCATGGTAACAGCACTCCTCATTGCCGGCTGTATCTCTATGGTCTCCCCTGTAAGTTGGTCTGGGCTTACTAGGCTGGCGTCCACCACCGCTTCCCCATCCAAACCTGTATCGTAGAGACAAGCAACCTGTTGGCCATTTACTTCAATCAGTTCCACCACAGGTGGTCTCTCTTGGTCCTGAGTGTCTTTCATCTCCTTGACCGTTTCCTTGCCTTCCTCTTTTAATTCCTCGAGGTTGGTTATGCAATTGGCGTCGTTTGCCTTGCATCTGCAGTCCACAGTATTATGTGTTATCGACTGGCAGTGTGTGCACCCTGTTCCTTTCCTAGGTTTCCGTGTGTCCTTTTTGTTCCTTTCTCCTTCGCCGACCTCAGCCTTGTCTGTGATCACCGATGTAGGAATCACTTTGCATGCTGCAAAGTAAGAACTTTTAGGTTTCGATCTGCAGTCTTTGGTGTTGTGAGAGGCCGCCTTGCAAAATGAACACCACTTCTCATACCACTGTGGTTTCGCTTGAGAATTCGAGGTGCTCTGGTTTCCTACCTTCACCTTCTCTGAACTCTCCTCTGTGTGCTTTATATATGGTTCCACTTTTTCTCCTTCCCAGTTTTTAGGTTTCTTTTTCTCTGGTTTCTCCTGACCTTTTGTTTGTGTACTTAGTTCCTCAGTTTCCCCATGTACTTCCACAAACCTTTCCGCCAGCTTATTCACAACATCAATCCATTCCGCCCCTTGTTCTCCCAAGAAGGTTCTGAGAGGTTTCGACATTTGCTTTCGCATCTGGTCGACCACCATCATCTCTTCGAGACTCTCATAATCCCTCTTGAATTCTGCCAAGTCCATCCATTTCTGAAGATAGGATTTAAGCCTTAAACTGTAGGCGGCGAATAGCTCTCCCGGCTCTCGTCTAGACGATCTAAACTTCTTCCTATACGTTTGTGCTGTGATGTCAAAATGTTTCATCAAAGCGGCTTTTAATTCCTGGTAATTATTTTCCTGTCCTGGTGGTAAGCGTGTGTACACTTCAAATCCCGAACCGATTAATCCCTGGGATAGTTTAAGAGCCCATCTGCTCCGATCCAGCCCCATAGCGACTGACATTGCTTCGAAACGAGATGCGTACTGGTCAAAGCGTTCCTTAGACTGATCGTAGACAGCTAAGGGAAACTTCATGGCATGGTAACCATGTCCACTCATATGGGTTGCACCAGGTGAAGAAGAATTTCCTTCCACTCCATCTATTTCTCCCTTAGTTTGAGTCTTGAGTTCTAGCTCTTTCATGCGGTATTCATGTTCTCTGATCTTTGTGGCTTCTTCTGCATCCAACTGGGCCTTCCGCTCCTCCCTTTCTGCTTCCAACTGGGCCTTACGCTCCTCCCTTTCTGCTTCCAACTGGGCCTTACGCTCCTCCCTTTCCGCTTGACGAAACTCTCGCTCTCTTTCTTGTATGTAATCCGTTAGCTCGGAACCAGCTAAACCAATTGCCTCCCCGTTGGCCCTCAGTTCGGCTGTAGTTACTTTAGGAGTTGCCATATTTACAGCAGATAAGTCAGAACGTTGAGTAAAGACACCTCAAGGCAGTAAAGAAGTACTCACTATACAATTATATTCCAGTTAGACCCTATATCATTAATCTATGTCTATCTAATATTATAAATCTACAACACCACACAGTACATCACAACCACTCTCTCATCCACAAGAGGAGATATAGGATAAAGACTTATGTAGACGTGTGACCGTGTGACTAGGTATGTAATGTGTCTTACCACCTATCCACATTCACTCTGTCTGGAACTTTCTCACTGTAAAGTCACCAGCATTAATGAAATGTTTCTACCATAAATGTAATGGCACCATATATCCAATGGACGTCCTTCCATTAAAAGTCATCAATGTATACTTATATTTCTTCCAATCAGTATGTCCCAACATGCAGGTACTCCGCTATGCCTGTGCCAATATGCAGGTACCCCTCTATGCATATGCCTGTTATGCCCAGGTCATATGGGTATTTTTCCTACCCCGCTTTTCCACCAATTATGTCCTGTTATTCCCGAGAGGAGATTGGAATCAACAAGCACATCTTTAAACTTAGTATCTGTTGGGCTTATTGACTGACTTTGGTCTACACTCCTCTCTTCTATCTTCCCTTCCATATATCTATTTCTTTCTCTCTCTCTCTATTATTCCCTCAACACATACTCCGACAACAGTTCCTTTCAACGATAAGATAAAAGATTTATTAATAAAAACTATGTCTGGTGTATGTATGGATATTGTCTATGTAGTTGGTATGTTCTTCTAGTGTGGTTGCCAGATATGAACTCTGAATGTCTATCAGCTGTGTTGCTTCTCGCCCTTTCATTCTTCAAGATCACAGGACAGCACATCAAACAGGACAGAGCTCACCCGGGATGATCCGTATGCTTGAATCTGATGGTAAATCCGTTATTGAATGAAACAAAAACTGTTCACCACTGAGTCAAGGTACCGTAATAAAAGTCCCGTAAGTTTATGAATGCGCCTGAATCTGTTTCATGACGGTAAGTATCCAACCTCGAAAAAACCACCACATCGTCACAGTTCTTCCTATAGTCTTTTACTACTAGCACTGTTTTACTTGTCTATTCTTTCTTCCTTATGCATACAATACGTATGTAGTTTTAAGTATCCCTGCTTGCCACAGGTTAACATCTTTTCCTTTTAAGTGTTTTAGTGGTATATTCATTTGAGCATACAGTGTTCTGTATTTTAATTGATTATTTCTTCATCTTAAACCATGTCTGTGTTCTTTTTGGTTCTAAGTAGGTACTTTGTTTGTTCAAGTGTAGTACTCTTCATCTCTTCTCTGATTTCACTAGGAGATTGGAACCTGTGGATAAGTATAACAGATCCCGTGATAAGCATCCGCCCCTTACCACTACTTATGCAAGTGTCCTTCTCCAGCCATAATGACAAGGCTTCCGAAGTGAACACCCGCATAAGACATATGAATTCACCAAAGTCTAAACTATCCACTAATAGAAAGCCATGGTAAATGCTATTCACTCACATCTATATTCCTATGCTAAAACTATACTCTAATATACCTTATAATAATCCTAGTCTGAATTGGGAGTACTAATGCACAATAGATACACAAACGTTCTTCTGAACGCAGCACATCCCTTTCCATAATCCTTTGTCTCATGAAACCCAAGAATCACACTAAACTTCCACAAAGAGTTGCCACTCTTTATAGGTCATTTTTGCCGCATAGTCCTTGACCTTGCTGGACACCTCACATCCAGACTTCATTATCATCGTTAGTGGAAAATTACAGCTCTGAACCGTTTCACATCCATACCGCAATATGCTGTCCAATAATACTGTCTGCCTTTGTCTCAAACCAATTTTTCCACGCGACTGTTACCTGGGCTGTTGGCGGCCCCTTCTGTCTTGACCTATAAACACCTGTGCCTGGTCAACCCGTTTTTTTGTTACCCTTACTGCTTCGTTTGTTAACCCTTCTTCTACTTGGTTAGTCGGTGTATACAGTCGTCTATCTGGGAATCATTAACTCTCAGTATTTCACGACAATGAGACGTACAGAACCGTAAAGTATGAAGGGAGAAACAATATCAAGTAATCGGTTCTTGTATTAACGCGATCTTGAAATTGTCTTCATCCCCCCCCCCTTCCCCCGGAAACCCTAAAATCCCCCCCCCCCCCCCGCCTGATGGGGAATTCCCCACCGGGTGAGAACCACTGTTCTAGAATGAAGAATGACTTGCGCGATGAATTGGATTAAAGTGAGGAAGAGTTGCGAAATTCGTCGACCTCACTCTCTCGCCCGAGTCCACCTGAATCCAGTGGCAAGACAAGTCAAGACGACTGGAGACGAATACAGGTGCAGTGGATGACCAGGGCGCTCTACGTGCCTTGCCGTGCTCATTCCGTTCCACAACGCTTTGCAGGTAAACGCCGTCTTGCCCGTTGAATCATAATGGTATGATAAACATAAAGAACAGACGACTCACATGTATGGGAAGTGTTACATAGAACCAGTTCTAACATACTGCTACGAGACCTGGACAGTTAGTAACCATGCAAAAAAAAAAAAAAAAAATCCATAGCCGCCTCGGAGATGTAGTTGATAAAGGAATACTGAATATTCCTTGGGCAGCCAAATTAGGCCTCTGGGCAATTTTGAGGGAGACTCAGTCACAAATATAACTTACCACAAACATCAGAAAGAGGCAGTCTTCATTGTTTTGCCACGTTATGAGAAGAATAAAACTGGAACATGTTGTGACAACCGAAAAAAAATGATGTAAAGAGAGACAAAGGAAGACAGCGAGAGAAAATTCTTGACGTTCTTCAGTCATGGCATGTAATGGAGTCAACACACGAACTGATCCATGATGTCGGAGATCGCAATTTGTGGATAAGCAGGGTAGCCCACGGAAGTCGGCTAGGCACTTGATGATGATCAACAGAAGAGGTGAAAAGAAATATTGAGTCTTAGGTGGGAAAACAACAGGCTAGAAAGGCAGGGGAAGACAAAGAAATGTTTGTGTGTAGAAAGCTGGAGCAACTTAGAAACAAATAAATCTGGCAGTAACATCTGTCAGAGTCTAGAGTAGTGCAGTGATGCAGTGACATCGTTACGCCCGCCAGGCGACTTAGTTCCCCAGCCGGGATGCCGTAACTTCGTTACGCCCGCCAGGCGAGTAGTAGGTACCTGCCTGCGAGGTTGCTGGCTGACGAGACGGCCAGCGGTCAGGCAAGGACGAAGCAAGACGCACGCATGCCTCGTGAAGCCACCTCAGGTGGGGAGGCACATTGCGAGCTATAGACAGACAGCTCTGGGACGTGGACTCGACTGGACGTATGATGAGAGAAAGGCGTTGTGTGGTTTCTGTGCCCGAAAGTCGAGTGTCTGTTCATCTTGCGAGATAGACTGTGAGCTGTATTGTGTATGTAAGTGTATTGAAGGATAACATATATCTTGTAATGATCATCGTATTGTGTTTGATCTGTAAATAAATCCATTGAACGTTGTGTCGTTGAGTCTCAAGTCAAATCACGTTTTACTTGTACTGTCTCACATGTGTTAGGAAAAACGAGACAGGTTTAAGACCCTGACACATCAACAAACTACCAGACCGCAGAGAGGGGAATGTAGCCATGGTCGTCAGCGGCTGCTCCAGATTACACGACCGGAGAGGACAAGGAATTGGCATTTACTGTCTCTTCCCCCCCCCTCCCCCCACACCATTTCTGGAAGCAGACTTAAATCCAAACTCAAGCATCCTTACATATGTCGTTTCTTCTGTTATTGCATCTTCAACCAGCAGTCGTTCATAGACAGTCTTCAGAATGGCTCCCTTGTCCATGGTGAGTGACCCAACTACTGGTGCTTTTGAAGTTAACATACCCACTCGCTCGTTGCCCCGCACCCCGGCATGACCCGGCTCGTAATTTATTCATTGTAAGTGAGAAGTCTTCCACGTTGTATTCCATCGTTCTATTTTTCTTCCAATAGTCCATGCCGTGTGGCGATCATGATCATGTCTGTCCACAGTCTTCTGTCTCACGTAGCGAATAATATGTCTGATGCTGACTGTCTTACATGCTATGATGTCAAATTGTCCGGCATGTTCTCTCTTGGTCTTCCCCTACTTCCCTCGTTGTCACAACGTATCCAAACTGGCCCATTCTCATAACAAGCGTACAGAATGTGGCTTGTGCTCTCCAGATGCGAGTCATCAGTTATGTTTGTGAGTTCTTTCAAGATACCTTCATTACTCTATGTTCCTATGTTACTATGTTCCTATGTTACTATGTTCCTATGTTACTACGTTCCTGTTGTTACTATGTTCCTATGTTACTCTGTTCTCAACATTCTTTTATAGAACCATATCTCTTGCCATCCAATTGTCCATGATTTTCTTCCATATATCGGGATAGGCTCCATTAAGCTCTTAAGAACTCTTTTTCTCAACTCGCCTGACAAAGATATATTTGAGTGAATACTCTTCATCTTGTAGAATGCTAATTTTGTTTCAGCTTTTCTTTACATTTAGTGTCTTTAAAACATATCTATTCTTTCCAAAGGTGTATTACCAATGCCAGACATGGACAGTCCTAGCTGTGTTACCTGTACCGGACATGGACAGTCCTAGTTGTGTTACCTGTACCAGACACGGACAGTCCTAGTTGTGTTACCTGTACCGGACATGGACAGTCCTAGTTGTGTTACCTGTACCAGACACGGACAGTCCTAGTTGTGTTACCTGTACCGGACATCGACAGTCCTAGTTGTGTTACCTGTATCAGACATGGACTGTCCTAGCTGTGTTACCTGTACCAGACATGGACAGTCCTAGCTGTGTTACCTGTACCAGACATGGACAGTCCTAGCTGTGTTACCTGTACCAGTACCAGACATGGACAGTCCTAGCTGTGTTACCTGTACCAGACATGGACAGTCCTAGCTGTGTTACCTGTACCAGACATAGACAGTCCTAGCTGTGTTACCTGTACCAGACATGGACAGTACTAGCTGTGTTACCTGTACCAGACATAGACAGTCTTAGCTGTGTTACCTGTACCAGACATGGACAGTCCTAGCTGTGTTACCTGTACCCGACATAGACAGTCCTAGCTGTGTTACCTGTACCAGACATACAGTCCTAGCTGTGTTACCTGTACCAGACATAGACAGTCCTAGCTGTGTTACCTGTACCAGACATACAGTCCTAGCTGTGTTACCTGTACCAGACATAGACAGTCCTAGCTGTGTTACCTGTACCAGACATACAGTCCTAGCTGTGTTACCTGTACCAGACACAGACAGTCCTAGCTGTGTTACCTGTACCAGACATAGACAGTCCTAGCTGTGTTACCTGTACCAGACATAGACAGTCCTAGCTGTGTTACCTGTACCAGACATGGACAGTCCTAGTTGTGTTAACTGTACCCGACATGAACAGTCCTAGCTGTGTTACCTGTACCAGACATGGACAGTCTTAGCTGTGTTACCTGTACCAGACATGGACAGTCCTAGCTGTGTTATCAATGTCAGACATGGACAGTCCTAGCTGTGTTACCTGTACCAGACATAGACAGTCCTAGCTGTGTTACCTGTACCAGACATGGACAGTCCTAGCTGTGTTACCTGTACCAGACATGGACAGCCCTAGTTGTGTTACCTGTACCTGACATGGACAGTCCTAGCTGTGTTACCTGTACCAGACATGGACAGTCCTAGCTGTGTTACCTATACCAGACATGGACAGTCCTAGCTGTGTTACCTGTACCAGACATGGACAGTCCTAGCTGTGTTACCTGTACCAGACACAGACAGTCCTAGCTGTGTTATCAATGTCAGACATGGACAGTCCTAGCTGTGTTACCTGTACCAGACATGGACAGTCCTAGCTGTGTTACCTGTACCAGACATGGACAGCCCTAGTTGTGTTACCTGTACCAGACATGGACAGTCCTAGCTGTGTTACCTGTACCAGACATGGACAGTCCTAGCTGTGTTACCTGTACCAGACATGGACAGTCCTAGATGTGTTACCTGTACCAGACATGGACAGTCCTAGCTGTGTTACCTGTACCAGACATGGACAGTCCTAGCTGTGTTACCTGTACCAGACATGGACAGTCCTAGCTGTGTTACCAATGTCAGACATGGCCTTGAAACATACACGCGTAAAATCACATCATGCGAGATGAGAAGCATAAGAAACGCTGCTGAAAAAAAACAAGAAGTCATAGAGAGATAAATGATAAACTTGAGAACAAGTGTAAGGGTAACGCTTATTACGAACATTATAGAACACCAAAGAATTAAATGGTTAGGACATTTAATTACGAAGGGGCTCCAAATGAAAACCTTAAAAGTGTTATGCAAATTACAATAACTATGCCATTGCCTTGTAATCTTTCAATGTTGTTGTTAAGGATGTCAAGGGAGTTAAGTATGTGACATCATGATGCAGACGAACACGGTGACGTAATGATAATTTTAAAATGGCCGCCCCACTTTTGACATGCACCAATGAGAAGCAGCGTTCTGTTATTTGTGTTTTGATGAGTGGAGTGGTGAAACCTATAGAAAATCATCGACGAATGAAGGTCCAGTATGATGATGTATGCCTGTCAGTCCAGCAAGTGTATCAGTGGAGTAGGAAGTTTCAAAACTTTTCGGACCGATAAAGATTTACAGCAGGTGGGGCATCAGTGGTTACACACCAGCAAAGATAATTCTTTTTTTTTTCTACAGGAATCAAAGCACTTTATCGGCTCTGCGTATTGAACGCAGAACACGCACGCACACACACACACACACACACACACACACACACACACACACACACATACATACATACACAACACCACAACGCACTCACACACACAAACACACACACAACATTTAAGGCTTTCATTTGAAACCAGCGGCTAGAGCGTTCTACGTGAGAACATCGCGATACAGGGCGAAAGGACGACCCAGGAAGTGTTGGCTAGATGGAGTCAAAGAGACATTGGAGGCATCAAACATAACATTAGAGCACGCAATAAGACAAGCGAAACATAGAACATTACATCTGCCTCTTCTCTGCGACGCTTCACGGCAGAAGAAGAGGAAGATGTAGAAGAAGAAGAAGAAGAAGAAGAAGAAGAAGAAGAAGAAGAAGAAGAAGAAGAAGAAGAAGAAGAAGAAGAAGAAGAAGAAGAAGAAGAAGAAGAAGAAGAAGAAGAATTGCTTCAGGCTAGGTACATTCACACTGATGCTGCAGTTGTCAAGCTATTGAATGACTCTATACACTTTCTTTATACTTGCAGGTCAGTGCCGGTACATAGACTGTGTTCTGGAAGGAACACCAGCAAGAGAGACAGAAGTGGAGGTGTTTATGTCAAACTTAAACTTAACCCGGAATAGCCGTGGTGTTGCCCTGGCATGCGCTGTGCTAGCAGAACGCATTGCACGCTGTGACGCGGAGAAGGCCAACTGCTCTTCTACCCTAAACAACACTTGGGAAGACAGAATGCAGGACCCCGTTTATATAGACTTTCTCGTGTGGATAGGGAAGAACTTCTGCCGACACCCGCAACTGTTAAACGACCTCAGAGAGTGTTTTACTGAAGAACTACGTGCAGCAGTGCAAGGCTGTGTTCGCGCAGGTCACAACTTTAACCCCTCTTGTATTCACGACCAGTATAACAGTCTGGAAAATTGCCCAGACAGTGTTGATAGATTTTTCAGGGATATTGTGGAAAAGTATCTGACTCTTAACCCGTATGGCATACCAGATGTGCAAACAAAACCAACTGGGTCAACTCCTTGAAGAGAACGCAGAGGTTGAATACGGAGTCCCGTGTTTGTGTAGCAATGGTGTGGTTTAGTCTGCCAACGAGGTGGTAGCACTGTCGCACGGCTAGCTGGACACGGTGAACATAGGGACTGACAGACTGACTTACTGACATACAGGCAGGCAGGTGAAAACACGGGCAGAATTAGACAGACAGACAGACAGACAGACGGACGGACGGACAGACAGACAGACAGACGGGCAGGCAGGTGAATACACAGACAGAATTAGACAGACAGAGAGGCAGACAGATAGACAGGTTACTAGTCAGTTAGTCAGATAAACTATACAGACACAGATAGGCAGATTGACTGACTGACTGACAAAGTTAGAAAGACAGAAAGACAGACATAAATACAAACTTACGAATTGACGTACAGACAATCATATAAATAGATAGACAAATAGACAGATATATTAGCAGACAGACATACACACACGCAGACTAACAGACCGACAGACATACATACATACAGGTGCAAACTTAAAAATAATAAAGCTGAAATTTAGTCATAACAATCATATATGAGTTTATTGATTTATTGGCGAGCGTGCACTGTGTGTACATATATTGGTTATGAATGCAGTCCGTTGTTGTACAGGTTTGCATGTCAGTTTTAATTTACTTGTGATCGAATATATGAAACTACACTGACACATAAACCCTTGTCCTCGACCTGGCCTTTCTGTCCAGTCATCCTAATGTTTACGTCGCATTATTGCCAGTCTGTGTATAAGAGTTAATATATTGTCAGTGCATAAATCAGTGTGTAAATTTGTAAAATCAGTGTGTGATTAAAGGAAAAAGCCCAACAGATGGGGCTGGTTATCAACCAAGGTAAGACAGAATATATGGTCATTTCAAGAGAAGGAATGGCTAAAAACTCTGGCCACATACAAATAGATAATATGACCTTTAAAAGAACGGAAACATACAAATACCTGGGTACAATCTTCAACTGCTCCAACATCATAAGGGAAGAAATACAAACTAGAATCAACTCTGGAAATAAGATATACTATGCACTACAACATCTACTAAAATCAAATGCGCTATCTCGTAACAAAAAAATCACAATATACAAAACACTGATCAGACCAGTTGTGCTGTATGGCCCTGAAACCTGGAGTACAACGAAAGGAGACGAAGCCTTGTTACAAACCTTTGAGAACAAAGTTTTAAGACATATCTTTGGACCCATTAGGGATACACAAAGTGGAGAGTGGAAAAGAAGAAGTAACAAAGCCATTTATGATCTGTTTAAGTCCCCGATAATCACTGTTATCATGAAGGCTAATAGACTACAATGGATGGGGCATATAGAAAGAATGGAAGACAATAGGGAAACAAAACTCGCTTACACTCAGGAAATAAATGACCGTAGACCCCGAGGTAGACCAAGAAGACGGTGGAGAGATAATATATATATACAGACCTACAAGCACTTGGAATCAACGACTGGCAAGAGAAGGTCAACCAGAGAGGCGAATGGAGACGGATTGTATCTGCAGCAAAGAACTTCAATGGCTCGGAATGCTGAAGAAGAAGAAGTGTGTAAATTTGTGTATATCGTCAGTGTGTGTGTATAGGTGTTAATATATTGTCAGTATTTGTATAAGTGTTAATATATTGTCAGTGTGTGTATATGAGTTATATATAAGAGTTAATAGGGGGGGGGGGTCTGAGATGTCAGGCATTGGTAGCACCTTTGGTAAGGATGGCTGTCACTCCCTTTTCAGGACCCATCCCCCACTGGCCCAAGCCTGACATCCAGATCACGCCTGTGGCTCCTAGTGGCTGTCAGGACCCATGCCCCACTGGCCCAAGCCTGACATCCAGATCACGCCTGTGGCTCCTAGTGGCTGTCAGGACCCATCCGCCACTGGCCCAAGCCTGACATCCAGATCACGCCTGTGGCTCTTAGTCGCTGTCAGGACCCATCCCCCACTGGCCCAAGCCTGACATCCAGATCACGCCTGTGGCTCTTAGTGGCTGTCAGGACCCATCCCCCACTGGCCCAAGCCTGACATCCAGATCACGCCTGTGGCTCTTAGTCGCTGTCAGGACCCATGCCCCACTGGCCCAAGCCTGACATCCAGATCACGCCTGTGGCTCCTAGTGGCTGTCAGGACCCATGCCCCACTGGCCCAAGCCTGACATCCAGATCACGCCTGTGGCTCCTAGTGGCTGTCAGGACCCATCCCCCACTGGCCCAAGCCTGACATCCAGATCACGCCTGTGGCCCAAGCCTGACATCCAGATCACGCCTGTGGCTCCTAGTGGCTGTCAGGACCCATCCCCCACTGGTCCAAGCCTGACATCCAGATCACGCCTGTGGCCCAAGCCTGACATCCAGATCACGCCTGTGGCTCCTAGTGGCTGTCAGGACCCATGCCCCACTGGCCCAAGCCTGACATCCAGATCACGCCTGTGGCTCCTAGTGGCTGTCAGGACCCATCACCCACTGGCCCAAGCCTGACATCCAGATCACGCCTGTGGCTCCTAGTGGCTGTCAGGACCCATGCCCCACTGGCCCAAGCCTGACATCCAGATCACGCCTGTGGCTCCTAGTGGCTGTCAGGACCCATCCCCCACTGGCCCAAGCCTGACATCCAGATCACGCATGTGGCTCCTAGTGGCTGTCAGGACCCATGCCCCACTGGCCCAAGCCTGACATCCAGATCACGCCTGTGGCCCAAGCCTGACATCCAGATCACGCCTGTGGCTCCTAGTGGCTGTCAGGACCCATCCCCCACTGGTCCAAGCCTGACATCCAGATCACGCCTGTGGCCCAAGCCTGACATCCAGATCACGCCTGTGGCTCCTAGTGGCTGTCAGGACCCATGCCCCACTGGCCCAAGCCTGACATCCAGATCACGCCTGTGGCTCCTAGTGGCTGTCAGGACCCATCCCCCACTGGCCCAAGCCTGACATCCAGATCACGCCTGTGGCTCCTAGTGGCTGTCAGGACCCATCCCCCACTGGCCCAAGCCTGACATCCAGATCACGCCTGTGGCTCCTAGTGGCTGTCAGGACCCATGCCCCACTGGCCCAAGCCTGACATCCAGATCACGCCACTGGCCCAAGCCTGACATCCAGATCACGCCTGTGGCTCTTAGTCGCTGTCAGCATGCGACAACGGCCACACCTCCCCCCCCCCCCCCGGCAACAGCTGTGACAGAAGCTAAACCAGGCGTGGGTAGCCGATTCGGCCTCAAATATAAGGTATATCAAATGGTATGAGTGCTAATCGTTCAGAAAGCAATGGCAAACTACTGAACGTAAACTTGCCAAGAGATCACCATTCATCCATCATGTGCCATGCCAATTATCGTGGGCGGTCATGTTCTGCTATCTCACTCGATCACCAGAGTCGTGGATCAGCTCCATGTTCCTGTCTCGACCATGTCACGTGGCCAATCCATCCAGGTATTTACTTCTCGATCTTCCCCTTGGTCTCTTCCCTTCGATCTTGCCAGTTGTCACCAAGTTCTCCAAGTCATTTCTTCTCATAACATGCCCACAAAATTTTGACTGTCTACGTCTAATGTCTCCAGTCAGTTTACAGTCTTCATTTATTTCTTGAAGGACTTGTTTATTTTTTTTTTTTGTGTGTGTGTCTGTCCATGGTATTCTTTGCATTCCCCTCAGAAACTACATTTCTACAGCCAGCAGATGTTCTTTTTTTTTCAGTTTGACTGCTCATTGTCCACGCTTCACATCCATACAAAAGTACAGGTTCTATGTAGCACTTCAACACTCTTTTTCTCGTTTCAATTGATATCTTGTTATTGGTAAGTATGTTTTTCATCTTGCAAAAGGCTACCTTTGCAATGGCAATTCTTGTTCTAATCTCTTCAAGGCATCTCCCATCAGATGTTATGACTGTTCCGAGATAACTCGAACTGTACTGATTAACAAGAAATCAAGACAGCCACAAATGCTGGGTTGACTAAAGGATATGCAACTAACTTTAAAAAAAAATATTATAGAATCATGTTTTTATATTTTCTAACATGTCCTGTAATCTCTACCTCTCTCCTCTACTTCTATGATCTATGATTACCACAGTCTACTCTAGCAAAGGAAAGGTGCTGAAGGCGGAGGCAGCCAGCCAGGAGGCGCACCACAGAAATCAGGCTGCCACGCAATTGCGCCATGAAATATGCCGACAACTGCTAAATGTTATGGTGCTCGCCCTGCTTTGGACACCCAGGCAGGTGCAGTGCCGGGCCCTATGCCTCGTAAGGATCGAACCACAACTACTGGAGGTCCTTCTCATATGTCCTGTGGAGCCAGAGGGCCTGACAATAGAGCGTCTGGCCATACCAAACACTTAAAATGACTGCCCAAACTACAACATAACAACATATCCAAGCAATTGATTATGTGGTTGTTTCGGGATTTGAAATTTAAATATTGAGCACAACCCACTACTGGCAACGCCGATCGCATTCTGGTATGCCAGAATGTGAGAATGCGATCGGCGTTGCCAGTAGTGGGTTATGCTCAATATTTAAATATCCAAGCAAACCTACTGGTCTAGAGAGCCAACAGTGGAAGATAAACTCTATGGACCGCTGAGTAAACTAAAAATTACTGTTAGAATCATACAAGAGACAACATTGCAGTTGTAGACATATTTCAAGCGAACGAAAGAAGAAGAAGAATCTATGACTGCCCGTCAATACCCGTATTGTTCATGATGTTAGCTTGCACCTTATGTTTGAATGAAACAATAAAACGACCCGGTAGTAGACAAGGGTCAGGCGCATGCGCAGACAGCACACATCCGTCTGTACGTGGCGAGAGGGTGCCGAACGTTGACCATGGATGTGAATTATTTATTTAACTTACAAACAGTCTTTCTGTTGCTGGCGGCCGTCTGTACCTCACAGGCTTATTTCATCAGCATCGATGCCCACTCTGAAGAATGTTTCTTCGAGAAGGTCACGTCAGGGACAAAGCTGAGTTTAATGTTTGAGGTAGCCGAGGGAGGGTTCCTGGATGTGGACATCAAGGTACTGCAGCGAAAATCATGTCTGATTCTGTTGTCAAAGTGTTTGTAATGAACATGTGATAGCTGCTGAAAATACGAATCTCCTGACACATATAGAGCTGGGAAATGCGAATCCAACGGTTTCTCATTCAAGTATTTACGTCAACTCTGAGCGGAGATATTAACATTAACTTTTATCCAGGTCCATGTGTGTAATGTCACAAATGACTAAATGTGTGTTGTTAGTCATAGTCTGAGTCTCAGATGACTTCTCTGAGAGGGAAGACTAGGAGAACGTTTAATCAGATAGCGGCGGGAACGATTAGTAGTAGTTAGTATGACTCTTCGCTGGCTGTTGAACGAGGGGACGGAGCACGTATGGGAATGTCCTGAGTGCAGTGATGTCCGTTCTTAACTCAACTCAACTGACATTCTCTTCTCCTCCTAGTTTTGGAGGAATGCCATTATTATGCTCATTGCTGTAACTGTAAGTTCTCAGGACTACACTGTAGAAGAAGACTGGGCAAGATGGGGCTATTGACATACACCAATGACAACCCTGTTGTATTATCTTAAATGATTCACTGCCAAACAAAAAAGTGGGTTTGGACCAAACAGAAATTCATGGCTGAAAATGGGAAGTAGGGGTGTGTCACAATAATGATGTAAACATAGTTAAAATATTATATTGGCACCTTGCCGTCTTGACAGACGATAGTTTGTGCTTCAAAAAGGCATAATAACTTTTACCCATGGCAGTAGTGAATGTGACTGATAAGGCCAATTCGCGCTGTAAATGTCTGTTCACAGTGGGTGCACGTGAACACGTGGTCATTTCCACCATCATGCACCATCTTACGTCTCACATGCTCGGTGTGTCTTATCTGCAATAATTTTCTCCTTTGTCTTTTTTCCATTTCTGATGTTTGCCCTCCATGCAACACGTTCAGTGGCGACTTGCTCCAAATGTGCATTATCAATGCCTGTATCAGTCATGTCCCGCTTACACACATCTTTGTATCGTAGTAGAGGCCGACCCTGAGATCTCTTACCCATCTGTAATTCACCAAAAAAGATGTCCTTTAGTATTCTACCATCATCCATCCTCCTAACATGTCCTATCCATCTAAGTCTACGAAGACTGAGCATGGAATAAACCATCACACAACCTGATCTTTCCAATACTTCAGTATTTGTGATTTTGTCTTGCCACTTAATACTAGGTACTTTAGTAACATTTTTCTAAATTGCTTTTTAATTATATAACTGCATAGTTGGATACCTCTTGAAAAAACAAATCCGACGACACATTATTCAAGTCTGTACGTCAATTGTAAGCTGAGAAATATTAATTTTTGTATGTCAGTTATTATTTAACATTGACCCATCAGAATCCCACTCTGGAAAGTGTGACCACAAAACACGTAAGCTAAGGGCAGATAACCGCTCTTGGTTTTTTTTCGCTAAGGGGGATAACTCAGCATTTTATTTTGAACGCAAAATTCAAATGAAAACCTCAAACTCCCTCTTCCTCCAGCCTCTTCCTCCACTCCTAAATACTAGAATGGGTGGTGAATGCAAACGTGCATTATAATCTCGTCGCTCTGAATAATCCATAAGAATATTAAATTATCATCGCTGTATTATGACACGGAAAACCGCTATATTCCCGCCATTGAAATTTAACATGACGCATCTTAGCATACGATCTTAATAATTTCTGTTTGGGATGACCCCGCCTACTAAAATATTTGAAAATTTCACAGTACACGTAAGAATGGATGCTCAATTTAATTATTTATACTAAATCAAGCGGCAACGTCTAATATATGTGTTGCGTATCCCTTACGGGACGTTGCAGTCAACACCAGCATTTTCAGCTGCTGTTGATGTACTAGGCAAGTGTTACGTTCAGTAGTTTGCCATTGCTTTCTGAACGACCGGCCTCTATACCTTTTTCGGAAAAACCAGCACCGCCGTGTTTCGAACCCGGGTATACGAGCTCACAAACCGCGTTCGCAAGCCCGTCTAATATAACGAGTACTATATAATCCTTAATACCGGGGAACAATAACAAGAAAACGTAAATCGCCGTTTGAAATGTCGCCGGAAACGTTCGGTAACGGAAAATGTAGTACCTACTTAATACCAAGAATTCTTCGCAGACACCGCATATAAAAGATGTTTAATCATTTTTCTTGGTGTGTGTAAGTTGTCCAGGTTTCACTGCCATCAAGAAGAGTACTAAGGACACAGGCTTGATAGACAAGGACTTTTGTTTTGGCAGTAAGCTTCCTGTTCTCCCACTCTTTTTCTTAACCTGTTCATTGTTGTTGCTGCCTTACCAATCCGGATGTTGATTTCCTGATCTAGGGATAATTTGCTATTTACCACTGATCCTAGATATGTAAAATTGTCTACCATCTCTAGTTCGGCGTCGTCAATAAAGATTGATGGTACCCCGTGTACACCTTGTGACATAATTTGTGTCTTCTTTTTGCTAATTGTTAAACCAAATTCAGAACAAGCATTGGAGAATGCAGATAGTAGACATTGTAATTCTTCCTCAGAGTGGGTCGTAACTGCAGCATCGTCTGCAAAAAGCAACTCTCTGATCAGTACCCTCCTAATTTTGGTCTTGGCCTTCAATCTCTGAGCATTGTAGAGGCCGCCATCTGAGCGTGAGTGAATGTATATACCACTATCCTGATCACGAAAGGCATATTTCAGAAGAAGTGAAAAGTATATTCCAAAGAGGGTGGGAGCTAGTACACAACCTTGCTTAACTCCACTCTTGATTTCAAACTCTTCAAAAGTTGCACCATCAAATTTGATTACACCCTTCAATGCCTGTGTGGAACGATTCCACAATGGACAGAAGAGTTGGTGGGCAGCCAATCTTCTTTAGTGCCTTGAACAGACCCTCATGACTGACCAAATCAAATGCCTTTGTGAGGTCGATGAAGGCAATAAACAGTAGTTGGTTCTGTTCACGGCATTTTTTTTGCATTTGTCGCAATGAGAATATCATATCAATGGTAGACCGGTTCTGTTGAAAGCCACACTGTGATTCGGGGTAGACTTGATCTCCTAGGACTTGAACTCTGCGCAGAACAATTCTGGCAAATACTTTTCCAACAATACACAGAAGTGTGATACCCCTATAGTTGTTGCAGTCGCTCCAATCGTCCTTATTCTTGTACAGTGTTATGATGCTTGAATCTTTGAAATCCTGTGGGACTTGTCCTTCTCGTCAGCACAGCTCTATTAGCTGGTGGATCTGTAGAGTGAGTGTGTCTTGCCCACTCCTGATAACCTCTATTGGAATCCCATCCTTACCTGGAGCCTTGCCAGATGCAAGTTCATTTATAGCACACTTAACTTCTGTTATGGTGGGAAGTGTGTCCAGGTGGTCAAGAGTTGGTAGAGCCTCTATGGCGTTGAGGGCATCATCCACTAGTTTGGTCTCACTTGAGTAAAGCTACCCATAGTTAAAATGGTAGGAGATATATTGTATTATATATCAAATTAAAGGCGATTGCTCAAGGAGCATGACAGTGTTAATAATTATGTGAGATGTTAGAAAAATTATAACAATACTGATATGTTTTGTAACAACAATTTAAATAAAAGAGGTGAAAATTATTAAAGATTTCCACTTACCAAGACATAATTTCTTATCGTTTGAAGATAATCCTGTTAAATTTACTGAATAATGATAAAAACACTACTTTTCTTCACCAGTATCACAAGAACTGCCCCATAACACCAATAAAACACAATTAAAACATCATATTTTGAAGCACACCATTTTCACACAAAATGGAAAATGTCAGGAACACACGAGGCAGATTGTACTGAGAAACAGTATATACACTATTTCCTAATTTAGTTAGTATTATTATTCTTTTAAATTTAATTATTTACATACTCCTTAAATACTTTGTCATAGGCAAAGCAAATTTAGGGACACAAGTGTGGCCCATTAGCGCAAGCATAATTCAACATGTACCATCATATTATGACAAACTTTCGCTGTTAGTGTTGTTTTCAATTATGATCGCCTGCTAAATAATTTCACTGAATACTGCATGTGGTATTAGTTTTAGAATCTTTCACAGAGTCCTTTAAATCAGAATAACTGTAATTTAAAATTGTTTAAAATGCTAATTTGATGAAAATCTAACGGTCACAAACCAGAAGGCATTACCATTTCTAAAATAATCACCTATGACTGATACAGGTTGGTAGTGATATACAGTGCAGAAGAGTGTTAAAGGAATCCTAAATTAATAAACTGCACACAGATATAGTATTTACATAGATAAAAAAAATTGGATGCACTACTTATTGACCGCCCCTTGTATATGTGACAGCTATTTCACTGTACCAAGTTTTGTTGTCAGTTACGTTGGTGTACGTCTCATCGTGACCTTTCCAGCTATGGCTTGTTTGTGTTCCTATATATTTATGTTTGACAATCCCTGACAGATTTATGGGCCAGACGGTAAAGTCATACATTCTGGAGACAGAGAATCCAACGGCAAATACACTTTTGCGGCCCACATGGATGGAAACTACAAGTATTGCTTCAGCAACGCCATGTCGACCATGACACCAAAAGTTGTGGTCTTCTCCATTGATATTGGTGAGAGGCCCAAGGAGGCAGCTGGCGAGGAGGCTGATGGTAAGTTGTTAGAGCATTAGCTTTGTTGATGGTTTTATGATGAAACAAATATTGTCCTGTACCAGGCTAGAGTGGGTTCCCAGGATGACCCGAGCGAGAGTGGGTTCCCTGGTTGACCCGAGCTAGAGTGGGTTCCCAGGTTGACCCGAGCGAGAGTGGGTTCCCAGGTTGACCCAGACTAGAGTGGGTTCCCAGGTTGACCCGGGCTAGAGTGGGTTCCAGGACGTGTCGTGGGAAGTTAAGATGGACAACGGGTACTGACCACCTGACCAGGCCATTGCGGATTGGTGGATACAAATGTGGGTCGGGCACCATATGCCCAGTTTGCTGTAAGGCATGTAGAAGAGTCCTTGACTGTTGACTTGTAAACAATGAGGTGTGCAACATGATGAGTCCTGTAGGTAGCTTTGATTCATTCATAATTGGTCAGAATCCTATAGTACATCTTGGATAAGCAAATAATACAGCCCTCCTATCAATCAGTGCCAAGGAATTAGAACAGTTCATTGTGACTGTCAAAAGAGACAGTAATGTGAACATCTGTTTCTGAACTGACATTTTTTTAAATGTTTATAGGCAAAAACTACATGTCAACCAAAAATTACACTCAATTATGTATGTGTGTGTGTATGTGTGTGTGAGACAGATCTAATGTATCATAACAGTTTTAGTAAGTATTGTTACTTTGCTCAGCATTCATATAAATTTAATAAATGTAACATGCATAATACACGACATAATTGATGTCTGGAACATGAGCAGTTGGAAAGGTTGAATGTGTGATGGGTCTGCATGCCCAGTTTGTGATCCTGTGCAAGTCACTTTCAATCATTCGTTCTCCACGGGAACTTATGTTAGAGCTCTGCGTTTACCTCTCCAGCTGAGAAATCAGTGGGGTGAGCACAACTTCACATCAGCTCCGAGGGATATTGGGGTTAGCCAGATGGTGTTTGAACACAGCACATGTTGCCAGGTTGCCACTAATCCTAGGTAGTTGACTGTTCCTCTCTGCTACCAGATGTGTAGACAGATAAAGGGTGTGTCTGGGTGGCTTGTAAGTAGGTCAAGGTCCCTCTGACGTGCCTGTGGTGTGTTGGACACATGGCGCCAGACCCACATATTGTATAGACCACACGACACCCAATGGGGGATGTTGGGATCTGGCCGGCCATCTTCACTTCCCCAGACATGTCCTGTACCCACCCTAGATGGGTCCAACCTGGGGGACCAGACCAAGGAAACTTCCAACCCACCCTGTTGAGGATGGAACCCTAGACCACCACCGGTATGGCAGAATGTGGATGAGCTGATGTAACAGTCTTCTTCTGAAACAGTGCCAGGGAATTGGAAGAGCTGATTCCATCTGTCAAAACAGACAGTAAGGCTAGCATGGCCAAATGGATAACAATGTGTGTTCTTAAACCTCCGGTGTGCTGATGCCGAGGTCAGGGGTTCAACCCCTACACCTGACAGATGGACTAAAATGTTGACTTGGGAACGCAAATTACAAGAGCCTGTGAAGTTTAAGTGTTTGCTTGATGGCGAGGGACACTGGTAACAGGGAAAGTTAGTCCACACGCACAATTCAGTCCAGTGCTACTAGAAGGAGTGTGTATGGACTACGGTTGAGGTCAAAGCGAGCAAGCACGACAAATAAAACAATTAAAAACAAGAGACAGGAAGATTATCTTGTTTTCTGAACTTGAAATAAATGTCACTGTTGCCTTGTCTAGCACGTAATACAAACCTAGGGAATGAGTTTGTTGAATGACATGTGGTCACTGGCGTTGTCCCTGCGGGCACATTGCTGGCGACATTGTTGTTGAATGACATGTGGTCACTGGCGTTGTCCCTGTGGGCACATTGCTGGTGACATTGTTGTTGAATGACATGTGGTCACTGGCGTTGTCCCTGTGGGCACATTGCTGGCGACATTGTTGTTGAATGACATGTGGTCACTGGCGTTGTCCCTGTGGGCACATTGCTGGCGACATTGTTGTTGAATGACATGTGGTCACTGGCGTTGTCCCTGTGGGCACATTGCTGGCGACATTGTTGTTGAATGACATGTGGTCACTGGCGTTGTCCCTGCGGGCACATTGCTGGCGACATTGTTGTTGAATGACATGTGGTCACTGGCGTTGTCCCTGTGGGCACATTGCTGGTGACATTGTTGTTGAGACAGACAGTTGTACTTTGTCAATATTTTCTTTAGCCAACCATAACAAGCTGACAGAGATGATCAATGAGTTGTCAACAGCACTCACGGGGGTCAAGCACGAACAAGAGTACATGGAGGTTCGAGAACGGATTCACAGATCCAGTAAGTTTTGTATCATTCCTTCAACACTGCATTGTTTACATACATTTGTTTGATTCCTTCAGCACTGGATTGCTTACATACATTTGCTTGATTCATTGAACACCGGATTGCTTACATACCAGGAAGTTGTATGGATTAAGCTTAAGTACTCTGCTAAGGCTCACTGATATGACTAATAGATTTTTCCTCCTCTTCTGCAATCAACATTTGCTATGCCTCTATTCCAACCTGGTACAGAACTAGCCACTAGGTCAGACCCTATCATTGTTAGATAATGAACTGGTTCTGTGTTGACACTGTAGGCTGAATGATGAAGTTTGCTGAATGATGACTTTGTTTTGACACAATATGCTGAATGATGAATTATGATGAAGCGATGTAATACAACCTGGCAGAATCTTCAGTGTAAACAGTGACATTAATTTCCCAGTCACAACCATGTCAAACATTCACTTGACTCCAAATAGTATTGTGTAGATTTATTCTCGATCTTATGTGGCTGCTCACATAAAAATGTAACATCATAAAGATACTGGTAGCATTCAGAAAATTCTGTACACAAACATCACTCATTCTGTACTAAGCACATATCATGTGCTTATTGACGACTCCAGTGTGAGATATTTTCTGAAATTCTTGTGCAGTATGTAGTTGCTACATTAGCCCACTCTATCTCAATTCTGCTTCTTCTGCTGCTCCTCCTCCTTCATCTACAATCAACGTTTACTATGCATCTCTTCCGACATGGGTCACAGACAGGAAGGTTCACTTGAAGTCTTCATCGGTCTTCGCTGGCTGTTGTACGAGGGCGCGGAGCACATATTGGAATGTCCTGAGTGCAGTGATGCCGGTTCTTAACTCAGCTCAACTCAGTCGGTCCGCCAGATATCTCAGTTGATACTTTGACCTGATATGCAATGTGCAGTTGTTACATGGTTTAAAATTACAATTTAAAAGTGGTAGACAATTCAAGTTACTGTGTGAATATGTGTGTTGTGCATTTCAGCTTGAGGGATTTATCTTACTGCTTTAGTTTATGTTGTGTGATTTCTCCAGTATGTACCTGACAAGATGCAGCAAAATATGCCAGACACTAATTCTTGCAATCTAATGTTTGTAATTTCATTCTTCCTCTTCTTCTTCGTTCATCCAGACTGTTTTTTCAGATGTAATTGTGTTGAGCCTAGTTTATTTGCATCCTTAGGCCAACACATCTGACTTCTGCGGGTGGTTGTTGACCGGGTTAACCTTCCCGGGTGCTTCGAAGAACATTCCACTCTCACTTGGATGTTTTTGCGCTGTGGCTGTTTATTTGTGCTGTTTGACCGACACATCTGACTTCTGCGGAATTTTGTTGACCAGGTTATGCTTCCCGGGTGTTTTGAGGGACAATCGACTATCATTGTTGTGGTGTCATCCACATCCTAGCTGGTTAAGTTAGAACGGCCAAAGACATCTCGGTCAACTCTCAAGGGAAGGCAGGGACGTTTCCCATCATCCAAGGAGGCTTCCATAATTGCAGAGCTGACCTTGGGCTTACCCAAGGAATTGTCACGTCCTGTGCATGGCTGCTTCACTTCCTCACTTCTGTATATTGGTCATTTCGTTCGCTGCTAGCCACTGCCTACGCAGACCAGGAATGGTCAGTCTGTAGATGACATCCACTAGCGAGCTTTAGGTTTGGACTTTCCATGAAAAGCAGATGCTGCCGGCTCAGCATCTCACCTCTGTGCAGCCGAGGATGAGTCACGGCCAGGTCCTCACATCCAGGGGATATTGGCTTAGAGGCGTTCAGCCATATCCCTCAGCTGAAGGCTGTAGAGCAAGTGTCTGGACCAAGCAATTTAATGAGCCTTTCACCGTTTCACCATGCGACAGTGTGAACTGAGACAAGCATATTACTACTGGTAGGATCAACCAGATATCTGTCGCACAGATGGACTATTCATACACACGCAGGCCAATAGTAGCAGTTGTTCAGCGCACACCCTTGGTACCCGGTGATACATGCAAAACCACCGGATGCCTACCGACGAGCTTTCAAGCTATGCAAGGCAGGACTGACTGAAAAGCTATGCCAGCTTACTGACTGCAGGCCCACTACTCATCAAGAAAGAGTGGGCTCTTATCGAGACTCGAATGGTCGTACACAAATTGCTCTTTCACCCACTCAAACCACGACTCTAGCTTCGCGTTGCAGTCACATTCTCGAAATGCCTGCCTCACTAACTTGCCTCGGCTGAGAAGTTCCCGATTGGGTGCACCTCACACAGCCATCCGAGACAACGAACGCCAGACGTGGAACTGATCTTGCGAACCAGACCAGCCCTCACATTTCGTTATTCAAAATCATTAATTCTCTGGCCATCCTGGGTACTCAAACAATCATCTGAGAAATCACATGTCCACTGCCTCCCAGCTGTTTCTGATATTTGTTCATTCACATTCCAAGCTTCACTGCCAGACAGCAGTACAAGTTAAATAAAGTAAAACAATGAAAAATCATAACAGAGATGGGATGCCTAAGAAGAGCTGCGGGAGTAACTGTGAGAGATAGGATTAGGAATGAGGAAATTAGATGACAAATAAGTCTGAAACCACTCGTGCACTTTATTAAAGAGCAACAAATTGAATGGTTTGGTCCCCTCACAAGAATGCCTTGGTACCACCTGCCACAAAGTACCACATTGAAGAAATGTAATGAATAGATACAGAACCATGGGAAGACTGTAAAAGACGGAGTGATGGTATCATGAACAATCTTAGAGAAATGAAAACCAGCTTACGAAGAGCATTAGAAAGAGCACGTAATAGAAATCTTTACTACATCTCTCCCCAACACTTAACTGGAATGAACAAGCAAACTTTATTTTCAGAGGGTTAAGAATTGTTCACGCAGGCCCTTCAGACATTCTGCCTTTCATATCTCTCTGCTCTCATACATTACTTCATTTATACATCACTTATGAAGCTAATCTTAGACAACAACAATGACAGAAACAATATGCATGGAAAATGTGCAATAATCAATAATACATGACTCATTAAACTAACTGTGACGTGGCAGTTATAGTTAGCTAAGATAGATGTAGCGTAGCACATTCAGGGAAATGTTTATTATACTGGTTGTCCTTAGAGATAATCATTACTTTTGTTTTTGTTTTCTCTTATTTTAAGGAGGTATGTAGTCCGTACTGGGATAAGTGTTCAAGTAGGTTGCGACTGTATGTATAGGAATTGATGGTGTCTTTGATATCTTGTGGAAGATTGTTAGTTACACAGCTGAGCTGCAGAGGACGCGAAACTTGTTTTGTATGTGTCTATCCTAGGTTTATGGACATGAAGTATGTTTAGTCATTTGCCGTCTTGCGTTATATTTAAACAATGGCCAAAGATAGCGTGGAGCATTTTGATACAGGATTTTGTGTATTAGTTTGACCTTATTAATTTAAAAAGTAAGTGATTGTGGAGTGGCAGTAGAAGACATTTATGAGGTAAATGGAAAAAAAGAAGTGAAAAACTTATTTTGATTGTTTCAAACAACAACATAGGTAAAAGAACAACTGGGACTTCGTCAGTGTTACCATTCTCTATACTTAATGTTTCTTAATGTGCTGAAACCTTTGCTAATCACATTTCTCTCGTCCACAGTCAACGACAACACCAATTCCAGGGTGGTGTTGTGGTCCTTCTTCGAAGCTCTGGTCCTGGTTGCCATGACGCTAGGCCAGGTATACTACCTCAAGCGGTTCTTTGAAGTCCGAAGGGTGGTCTGAGAGAAAGCAGACACTGACCAGTCTGTTCCAACTGTTGATTACTGCAGAGAAGAAATTGTTATCTTCGTTTATCCTCCTTAAGTGCTACCTTTTGTTACTAGTATATGAGCTGAATGTTATGTGTATGCTATTTAATTCAACATATCCTACACATCACCTTGAGTTTATTGGTAATTTCATTCATCACATATATGTTTCTTCAGATAACTTATTGGTAATTTCTCAGTTTGCATGTTTCTCAAGATAACTCATTGGTAATTTTATACATCACATATGTTTCTCCAGATAACTCATTGGTAATTTCTCAGTTCCCATATTTCTCCAGATAACTCATTGGTAATTTTATACATCACATATGGTTCTCCTGCCAACTCATTGGTAATTTCTCAGTTCCCATGTTTCTTCAGATAACTCATTGGTCATTTTGTAATTTGCATTTGGTTTGAAAGTTGTTGAGGAAATGAAAAGTATTTTGGTGTAGAAAGGATACAATGTATGATAGTTTGTGTGGTACAGTGGAAATTGTGAAGTAGTTACAGGTTATGCTAATCATGCCATAGACAAAACCATATTCTTGATGAATAGCAGTCTTGTCTCAGTGTATAACCACAAGGAGATCAGAGAGAGTGGGCAGCTAACCTTTTTTGTGGAGATGCCACTGGATTGGTTGATTACAATGTCAAGGATATTTTTCTTATTCCTTGATTGCCTTTAATTGTTTTCACCTCATGCTCCATTTTTCACAACCACTTTACAGGTGATTGTGTACGGGGGAATGATTCTGTTTACTAGTCTAGACAAGGTTTATCAGTTTGTTTTGTTTTACCAGTGTTACACTATTTTCTATTAGATTGTAGTTGATCTGTAGTCTGATTTGTTGGGACTGGGTTGTAGCAGCTGGGTGTAGCGGGTGTGTTTTACATGAATATTAGTTCATGGTTAATTGTATATTTAGAAATAAGTAATGTAAGGTTGTTTTCATTTGAAGAACTGATGCACTGATTGGGTCTGAGAGGTTGTGTGTTGTACTTTGTTGGCTGTTGTGATTTCTTACCTGAGTTGATTTGTTGTTGTTGAATTCTGCTGAATAATTGTGTGATTGATGTTAGAGTGTGGGTGTAGATAGCTGGTCACAATTTCATTGTTAGTCCTGTGACTGCCCATGGGTCTCTTAAAGTATGGTTGTGTGCCATTGGCTTGAACTAGAGTGGTAAACTCCTGATAGGGAGCTTTGGTGTTGAACAGATGATCTTGGGGTGAAGTTTTGTGCTGTGAATCTGATTGACACACTTTGTGTTAAATATTAACTGGTGTTCTGCACTTTTGTGTGAAGTGGTGTGTGTTTTAATGGTCTAGTTTACTTTGAAGCAGGATGTATAATACTTGTTTCACTCATAAGCCAGTCTAATGAGATGTAATTTTTCACAACCCATTCACAGTGTTGTAAAATCAACAGGCACTAACTAACATTGTTTCATAATCATGTAAAGAATAACATTAGCAAATGCATCAATAACCACCAATTTTTTACACCGCTTTGCCCACAACAGTGTCACAACATCTACTATGGAAACTGTCACAACCTCTGCTATGGCAACTGTCACAACCTCTACTATGGAAACTGTCACAACCTCTGCTGTAGCAACTGTCACAACCTCTACTATGGAAACTGTCACAACCTCTGCTGTAGCAACTGTCACAACCTCTACTATGGAAACTGTCACAACCTCTGCTGTAGCAACTGTCATAACCCCTGCTGTAGCAACTGTCACAACCCCTACCATGGCAACTGTCACAACCTCTGCTATGGCAACTGTCACAACCCCTACCATGGCAACTGCCACAACCTCTGCTATTGCAACTGTCACAACCTCTGCTATGGCAACTGTCACAACCTCTGCTAGCGGCAACTGCCACAACCTCTGCTATGGCAACTGTCACAACCCCTACCATGGCAACTGCCACAACCTCTGCTATGGAAACTGTCACAACCTCTACTATGGAAACTGTCACAACCTCTGCTGTAGCAACTGTCATAACCCCTGCTGTAGCAACTGTCACAATCCCTACCATGGCAACTGTCACAACCTCTGCTATTGCAACTGTCACAACCTCTGCTATGGCAACTGTCACAACCCCTACCATGGCAACTGCCACAACCTCTGCTATTGCAACTGTCACAACCTCTGCTATGGCAACTGTCACAACCTCTGCTAGCGGCAACTGCCACAACCTCTGCTATGGCAACTGTCACAACCCCTACCATGGCAACTGCCACAACCTCTGCTATTGCAACTGTCACAACCTCTGCTATGGCAACTGTCACAACCTCTGCTATGGCAACTGTCACAACCTCTGCTATTGCAACTGTCACAACCTCTGCTATGGCAACTGTCACAACCCCTACCATGGCAACTGCCACAACCTCTGCTATTGCAACTGTCACAACCTCTGCTATGGCAACTGTCACAACCTCTGCTATTGCAACTGTCACAACCTCTGCTATGGCAACTGTCACAACCTCTGCTAGCGGCAACTGCCACAACCTCTGCTATGGCAACTGTCACAACCCCTACCATGGCAACTGCCACAACCTCTGCTATTGCAACTGTCACAACCTCTGCTATGGCAACTGTCACAACCTCTGCTATTGCAACTGCCACAACCTCTGCTATGGCAACTGTCACAACCTCTGCTAGCGGCAACTGTCACAACCCCTACCATGGCAACTGCCACAACCTCTGCTATTGCAACTGTCACAACCTCTGCTATGGCAACTGCCACAACCTCTGCTAGCGGCAACTGCCACAACCTCTGCTATGGCAACTGTCACAACCTCTGCTAGCGGCAACTGTCACAACCCCTACCATGGCAACTGCCACAACCTCTGCTATTGCAACTGTCACAACCTCTGCTAGCGGCAACTGCCACAACCCCTACCATGGCAACTGCCACAACCTCTGCTATTGCAACTGTCACAACCTCTGCTATGGCAACTGTCACAACCTCTGCTATGGCAACTGTCACAACCTCTGCTGTGGCAACTGTCACAACCTCTGCTATGGCAACTGTCACAACCTCTGCTATGAGAAGCCCTGCTTTAGGTTGGAGTGGTGTCCCTTGGACTGGCTGATGTGCTATGATGGGTAGAGTGATGTTCCCATGGTTAGTCACATGATGTGTTGCTGTGTAGCAGATCTGTGTATGTGCTGCATGTATGTGCCATTTTAGAGTCATCACATACATTACGTCTGTTTTAGAGGTGAATGATCAATTGACAGAATCCATGGCTCAGCATCGACTCCACTTATGTGGTTGGCTGGAATAGTTGCAAATTGCTGAAGTCAAGTTGTCACTTCCATGAACCAGCTGTGTAGTCATACCAGGAAGGATATGCCACCCTCGTCCGTTGATGTATATATTCATTTTGTGATGTTTTGAAACTGTCACTGCTGTTCATTTTTATTATCCAGCCATCAAGTTTCTTGTTATCTCCACCCACCGCTGTGTTGTCTTGTTTTCTTTCCCCGACATACTCCCCTAAGGTTATACATGTCCTGTACAGGATGTCGCAGTCAACCCAGCATTGATTGGCTGGTTGTGAATTTTCTATGCAACATTACATTCAGCAGTTTCAAAATGGCCGACGCTTATACCATTGTGAAAATCAAGACCAAGCAATCTGCTGGCCAACTGTCTGTGGCTGACCTCATGCCCACTGTGTCAAGATTGTGAAACTGCGCTCACTGTCCCTAAGCTACAGATGCTGACCAAAGTCGTCCACTGTCATGACAATTGGAGGATAACCCGTGGTGACTTGATTACTGTGGGGTGTGCTGTGGTTGACCAGACCAGATGGTGTTTCAGTGAGGGAAATGTATGTTCTGGAGGGTGACCCATGGTGACTTGATCACTGTTGGGTGTGCTGTGGTTGACAGGTCCAGATGGTGTTTCAGTGAGGAAAAGTATGTCCTGGAGGGTGACCCATGGTGACTTGATCACTGTTGGGTGTTCTGTGGTTGACAGGTCCAGATGGTGTTTCGGTGAGGGAAATGTCGTATGTCCTGGAGGGTGACCCGTGGTGACTTTATAACTGTTGGGTGTGCTGTGGTTGACAGGTCCAGATGGTGTTTAGTGAGGAAAAGTTGTATGTCCTGGAGGGTGACCTGTGGTGACTTGATCACTGGTGGGTGTGCAGTGGTTGACAGGTCCAGATGGTGTTTCAGTGAGGGAAAGTTTTGTGTCCTGGAGGATGACCCGTGGTAACTTGACCACTGTGGGGTGTTCTGTGGTTGACAGGTCCAGATGGTGTTTCAGTAAGGGAAATGTTGTATGTCCTGTAAATGTTGTAAGGCCTGTACAGGACACGACAGTCAGCTCCAGGTTGATTGTCTAGGCCAGTGTACATTCAGTAGCTTGCCATTGCTTTTTGTAAAAAACATCTCAGTCCAACTGACCAGTATGTGGCATGAACCCACTAACCTAGTGTCAAGGTACAGGATGATTGAGTGTGAGTGTTAATTTCTTGAAAATCACATATGGCTGGGAGCCTGAGAAATCTATCCATTGAATCATGCATGCGTAGAATGATGGGACTAAAATGGTATGACCAAATCACAAATGCAGAGCTCATGGAGAGAATTAAACAGATCCCAGTGAATCAAGAAGTGAGGAAATGACTGTGGTGCTGGATAGGACACACACTGAGAAAACATGAGGACAGTATCCTTAGGCATTCCCTTGTCTGAAACCAACAAGGTGAACATAATGGACACATAAACACACAGAGAGACAAGTATTAGGAACAGCGATGAATAATTTGGGGAGACAGAGGGAGCTGCAGGAGACAGCAACAGATGGGGAGGTTTGATTGGGACTTGTACCCCAGTTGGGGGTCACGGGCAGACGGAGATGTAGTCCACTGATTGAGTGGATCAAGACTGTCTTGTCTTCCTGTCTATGTTTCTGTCTATGTTCTTGCCTATCTGTTTTAATGTGTGTTTGTTGCTTAGTTGTATTTAATGTCCAGAACATCCTTGTGCATTGACTTCTGCACCCCAGTAGAGTAGTGGAAAGAAAATGGATAAATGTTGCATGTAGTCATGTTGTTTTTATATACCAGTTGTACAACTTGCGGGCCACTTTCAGAGAACACCTGTCTGGGAGTGATATTTTATTTGCTGGATTGTAAACATTCACATTGTAATACATGATTAAGTACAGTTGGTGTGTACGATGTGTTGCTGGTTCAGGAATTATAAATATACATTTATTCAATAATTTTAGCCAGATTGTTTTCTGTGAGGTTCTTTAACATCACTGACACATTGTGTCCTCCTTCATCCCTCTGTCCAGCGAGTGCATGATGCCCAGTTAGACAACTCACAGGTCAGTGTGTCCGAGTTAGCATTGACTTTGTGGATTTCTGTTACAGTGAGAATGCTGGATAAATGTTGTTTGAGATTGATTGTAGGTTTGTATTGCGTGTGATGATTTTGATAGAATGCATTGAATTCATGTGGCAGGCTAATTGTCACTTGATTAAAGCTGGGTTTGTTTATTTGATTGTGTCTGAGTGCGGGTTTGTTATTGCATCTGTGTTCTGTGCATCATTGTGTCTGAGTTAAGTGCAAAAATGTATGCTGTGTACCATTGTGTCTGAGTTAAGTGCAAAAATGTATGCTGTGTACCATTGTGTCTGAGTTAAGTGCAAAAATGTATGCTGTGTACCATTGTGTCTGAGTTAAGTGCAAAAATCAGACTTCCGGTTTCAAGATGGCGACGGACGGTCGTGTTGTTTTGTGTTCGTTAACATTTTCGCGTAGGGGATGGATTTATTCATCTCTTGCGTGTAATTGGTGTGCCAGGATGTAAAACCAGGAGTTTCTACTCAAGATCTGCGCGGGTGCTACGGAGTTCGTGCATCGAGCGAAGCCATCCTTGAGTGAATTTTCAGCAGCGTGTGTGGTTTTCAAAGTCTGTGTTTACGTTTTTTCAACATGGCGGAACAACGTGTGTTCTTCGTGCGGTCTGCAGTCAACATACCGAAGCGGCGGGGTAGCCGCGCAGGGAAAAAGAAGTAAGGTAAGCGTGGAGGTTTGAGGCGTTTTAGACTCAAGTGTCACCGTCTAGGACTCAGGAATATCCGTATTCTATATTGGAACTGTGCCAGTGTAAAACAACGGGGCTCTATTTTAGAAACCCTAGTTTACAGGAACGACATTGTAGCACTCCAGGAGACGAGACTGGGCGATCAGCTACTCCAGATTGCCGGCTTCAAATGTTTCTACAACAGACGACATCTGGGAATGGCGATTCTCGTTCGCGACAGCATGGTGGCGTCAGAGCTAGACATGTCCAGTTGGGACAGTGACGATATACAAATACAGGCGTTGAGAGTTCATTCCAGTTTACCATTCGTGGTGGTTAATGTTTATGCCCGCAATGCCAGTGTGGACGCCCAGAAGTGGCAGTGCTTAAGTGGCATATTAGGCCACGAGAGAAATGTTATTTTCTGTGGTGATTTCAACGCTAAAGGCAGATCATGGGGAAACACTTCATCCAATACACAGGGGGAGGAGACTGCACTGGAAACCATCGACCTGGTTTGTATCAACAGGGCTGTGTCACCAGAACAGCAAGCCGCCCGGGCGATGAGGACAGTGCTATTGATCTGGCGCTAGTTTCACCTTCACTCACTACAGTGTGTAGATAGGGTGTCCTAGGACACCATGGCAGCGACCACCACCCGTGCAGCATACTGGTGGAGAAAGGCAGAACCAGGCAGCACAAGCTAAAGGTAAAGACGTTCCAGTATGACAGTACAGGGCAGGATGTGGTGAGTAAAATAAGACGTGACAAGCGCAGAACATTTCAGGGCAGGAAAAAAAGCTGGGAGCAGCCACCGTGGTGGAGTTTCGAGGTGGAGAAGGCTTGGGTGGATAAGCGTAGTGCTGTAAGGAGATGGCAAAATGCCAAGAAGAACAGAGCTGGTCATCCTAGTCCCTGCTTGCACTTAGAAAGAGAGATGCACACAAAAGTAAGCTACTTCAAAAAACTGGTCAAGGTTGTTAAAAGCGAAAAATGGGCAGAGGTGTGTCAAAGAGTAAGCACAGACAAGTCACTAAAATTGTTCTGGCGACTACATAAAAGCATGAGTGGTGTAGTCAAGAATAAGAGCATTTCTGACTTCCAAGGTGCTGACCTCATCTGGCAGAGGACTGACGAGGACAAGGGCAAAGCCCTCTTTGAACGCTACCTTGAGCAAAGCAACCAGACAGACATGGGAGGCCGAAATCTGGCCAAGGAGGTCACCTCAGACAGATGCAAGGCCCAGGACACTTCGGATGAAGACACAGTGACAGTGAAAGAAATCAAGGCTGTGCTTCGACGATCAAAAAACAGTGCTCCGGGTCCTGATGGCATAAGATACGATGACATTAATAGGTGTACCGACAATGAGCTAGAGAAACTAGCAGACATGTACAACAACAGTATAGGGGTGCTAGCATCAAGGAGGAATGGTTATACAGCTATCTGATTCCCTTGCCGAAGCCTGACAAAGACCACAAAAAAATTCAGGGATATCGAATTATAACCATGCAGAATACAATAGGCAAGCTGCTGGAGAAGGTAATTGCCAAGAAAATATCAAGCCAACTAGAGAGGCAAGATGTTTTCCCACCCACCCTGGGTGGGTACCGTCCAAAAAGGGAAACCTGGACCAATGCAGCAGTCTTTGCCCAGGATGTCTATGAAGGTTTCCACTCAGGCACTGAAACCGTTGCTGCAGCGATTGATCTTGAGGACGCATACAACAGAGTACCACTGGATTTTTTAATGTTTCAGCTTCTCGAACTAAACATAAGTCCATTCCTCCTTAGTTGGATCGCTGCAGCCCTCTTCCAACGGAAAGTAGTTTTTAGATGTGGCAGTTGGACTTCGGAACCAACAACAATATATCCTGGCCTACCACAGGGATCACCATTATCTCCGGTACTGTTCAACGCCTACACAGTGAGAATCACCAGTGAGCAGATCACTGGACCTGGCAGGACATTGTCATATGCCGATGATGTTTTAGTGTATCGTCAGGGGAAGGATAGAGAGGAGGTTGCTGTGGAACTACAAACCGAACTCAATCGCATAAGTACTTGGTGTGATGAAGCTGGGGCAATGGTCAACCCAACAAAGGCAACAGTGACTTGGTTCTCGTTGAATAATCATATTGTCAACACTTCAACACCAACTGTAATGCTGTGTTCAGAGATGGTGGAAAGAACGCAGGCAATGAATTACCTGGGGATACAGTTTGATCGAAGCCTTGCTTATAATGTGCACATAGACCAGGTGATAACAAAGGCCAAGCGGGGTTTGGCAGCGATGCGGGTGATGGCGGCAGCAAACTGTGAGCAGCGCCATCTATGTCTTCTGTACGAGGGGCTGGTCATGTCTGTTTTGGAGTATGCAATGGCAATCCTGACTCTCAGCCATAAGCAGATAGAACGGATGGAAAGGATACAGAATGAAGCTATGCGCATTATTCTTGGATGTACAAGAGATACAGCATGCAGGGCGATGCGCTACCTTCTTGGGTTTCCAACCATTGAAGAGAGAATACAAGTTTGCAGGGCACGCGCCTACCTCAGAATTAACGCAAACACACAACATCCACTGCATAGTGAAATTAGGAAGGTGAAGGGCAGCAGGTTAAAAAGAGGACGGTCGTGGATGGGTCAAGCCGAAGACATTCTTCAACAGGTGTGTTCACTTGAGGACTTAGAACCTGGCGAGGAGTGGGTGCAAGTGCCAACAGACTTCTGCACATCCTTTTCAGTTTGCATCCAACTTTACAGAAAATGCAGACAAGAAAATCCGGCTGCTGTTGAGGCTGAAGTACAAGCGTTGATTTTCGAGAATTCGCTAGACGGTGACGCGGTCATCTACACAGATGGGTCGGTCGTCCGACATGTGAGAAGCTCATGGGCCTTTACAGCTCGGGCCGGAGGGAGAATTGTGAAGGAGGACTCTGGTGCTTTTACTGAAACCACAAGTAGCCTGACCATGGAAGTCATGGCAGTAAGTAAATCAATAACATGGCTCGAGACACAGACATTCACTAGGGCTTGTTTCCTTAGCGACTCAATGAACATGATCAAGAGGATAGAGGAGGGGTCGATCCGAAGAGAATGGTTGCTGCCTCTGGAGCGGTCTCGACTGGCAAAGATTAGTTTCATCTTCGTGCCAGGGCATGCGGGAGTACAAGGAAATGAGCGGGCTGACAAGCTCGCAGGTGAGGCTACTGTGGAGGGCGGACGCGCCATGGCCCAGGCTGACATTCTGAATGCTCTACGAGAAGTAAGACTTTTGCGAGAACCAAGTGATGACTGTGAATCTACAACAATGGCCAGACTGCGAGAGCAGCAAATTAAAAGAGGTGTGGCCAAACAAGAACACTACGCAGGAAGCCAAAGAAGATTGATAAACCAACACAGAACTGGCGTCGTTAGCCGCTACACGCTGCGGGATTTGCTGAGGAGGTGATCCGAGCACTTATGGACTGAATGGTTCGGTGTGCAATGAGGATGATCTGTCGACTAACTAACTAACTAAGTGCAAAAATGTATGCTGTGTACCACTGTGTCTGAGTTAAGTGCAAAAATGTATGCTGTGTACCATTGTGTCTGAGTTAAGTGCAAAAATGTATGCTGTGTACCACTGTGTCTGAGTTAAGTGCAAAAATGTATGCTGTGTACGATTGTGTCTGAGTTAAATGTATGCTGTGTACGATTGTGGGTCTGTTTGTCTGTTCAGAAAGTTAAGACAAGGGTGTGGACTACCATCAGGTGTCAATTACAGAACAACCGGAGAGAAAATTGACAAGGGCGTGGTGTTCCAGGTAGTTTCTGTACAAGATTCTCAGAGAGAGAGAGAGGGTGAAGGCAAGAGCATCACACAGTGAGAAGGTACTGTAAGTAAACATGTTCACATACACAATTACATACACTTGGAAAATATTAAGACATAACTATGAGTTAAACAAAATACCACTTTTGTGTGTGTTCTAGCTATTCATAATGTCAACAGTTGGTTGGTTGGTTAGTTGAGGTTCCATCTTCACGGCAACGGGTCATCCCCATTATGCTTCGTTCCTGTGCCAGTGAATATCACACAAAACGCTTCCCACTGCCCAATGTGAAAAGTGGAATAGACCAGAGTCTCGGCAATCCATCAGCCTGCACAGGTACACTGCATATTGCCACCGTCAGAATGCCAACACAAAAGTCATCTCGAAAACCACAGTTCATCGTTGATGGAATCAGCAGTCATTGACCCGGGTTTTCTCACATGGCTCTGTCTCTATCCGCAGGGCGACCCACCGAAAGCGTCGCATTAAGCACGAACTCCGTAGCTCCAGCGCTGACTCCCAGGAGTCTCCTGAAAAATGCACTCGTGAACCGAAAAGGCAAATCAGTCAATTCAGCAACAGCCGGTAGCCATTGTTCCGAACATGCAGGTCACTGTACAAACAAAAGCGGACATGTAGAAGCATTCCATATCAATATCAATATGAATATCACAGCTCACAGAGTCGCGCCACGCACTCATTCAGTAGCAGGGCGACGGAACCATATACTACCAGTCCAACATGAGGAAAATGTGAAATGCAAACCGCAGCCACAAGGATAAATACTCCAGCAATAAATTATTATCAGATGAAACTGGTATTGTAATATAATGATAGTGACCTGGCAATTTAAAGATACAAGACATTCACATATACTAGGTAGTGATGTGAGATGATAATCGTTTGAAATGATGTAAACAATATGATTTTACATCAACATATAAATATGACAAAATACATAACTGAAAACAGATGAAACTGGTATTGTAATATAATGATAGTGACCTGGCAATTTAAAGATACAAGACATTCACATATACTAGGTAGTGATGTGAGATGATAATCGTTTGAAATGATGTAAACAATATGATTTTACATCAACATATAAATATGACAAAATACATAACTGAAAATGTTACTTGTAAATAGGAATACAGGTCTCAGCATGAGCTTTCACCTTGGGTCAGCTGAGACAGTGTTCTTTAGAAATGTAGTCTTCCTTCCACCAAGTTACTCTTCCTTGTCACTGAACAGTATTGTGTAGCCTGGTGCTCTGTTTGAGAGCTAGAAATACACAAGAATGTGAAGTTTCTAGGATCTACACATACAGTCCTATTGTAGTTTCTAGGACAGTGGTTCTCAACCTTTTTTGGCCGTGCCCCCCTTCACCATATTTTCAGAACATCATTCCCCCCCCCCCTTTCCTATCAAAAATGTACCCCCCCCCCCTTCACCGTATTTTCAGAACGTCATCCCCCCCCCCCCCCTTTCATATTTCCTATCTAAAAATTCCCCCATCCCTATACAGTATACGTAAAAATGTAACGTAAATTTAATAGCACATACTAAAACAAGTCTAGACATCCACATAAAACATGATTTGTGGGTCTACTGACTTTACAAAATGAATTTTAGAAAGGTGAGACGCACTTAACTGTAAAGTATGAAGGGAAAAACAATATCAAGCAATCGGTTCTTGTATTAACGCGATCTTGAAGTGGTCTTCATTCCCCCCCCACCCCCCTGGAAACCCTAAAATTCCCCCCTGGGGGGAAATCCCCACCGGTCGAGAACCACTGTTCTAGGATTTACACATAGTCCTATTGTAGTTTCTAGGATCTACACATACAATCCTATTGTAGTTTCTAGGATCTACACATAGTCCTATTGTAGTTTCTAGGATCTACACATACAATCCTATTGTAGTTTCTAGGATCTACACATAGTCCTATTGTAGTTTCTAGGATCTACACATACAATCCTATTGTAGTTTCTAGGATCTACACATAGTCCTATTGTAGTTTCTAGGATCTACACATACAATCCTATTGTAGTTTCTAGGATCTACACATAGTCCTATTGTAGTTTCTAGGATCTACACATACAATCCTATTGTAGTTTCTAGGATCTACACATAGTCCTATTGTAGTTTCTAGGATCTACACATACAATCCTATTGTAGTTTCTAGGATCTACACATAGTCCTATTGTAGTTTCTAGGATCTACACATACAATCCTATTGTAGTTTCTAGGATCTACACATAGTCCTATTGTAGTTTCTAGGATCTACACATACAATCCTATTGTAGTTTCTAGGATCTACACATAGTCCTATTGTAGTTTCTAGGATCTACACATACAATCCTATTGTAGTTTCTAGGATCTACACATACAATCCTATCAATACATATATCAGCATACACAAACAGTCATAATGTCTGTCTCCTGCGGGCAGAATCTTGCTAGTCACGTGATCCGCACTGAAGACAGTGTCAGGCGGAGAGTCTGATGGTAGTACACGCTTACATGGGCCCAGACACTTACGACTGACAGATGTACACGCTCATACATGTCCAGACACTTGGTATAAGTTGAGGGATATGGCTGAACGCCTCTAAGTCATATCCCCCGGATGCCACCCATCTCCTGCTCTTGGAGGTTTGATGCTGAGCCGCCAGCATCTGCAGCCTACCTTGTTCCAGACGTACTGGTTATCCTTTCCTCTGGAGAAAACAAGGCAAGGCAGAGAGAGGGATCATGCTGCATGGACAACATATGTTCTCTGAATCCATGCCCAGGCATTCTGCGATGGAATTCTAGCGCTAGTTCCAATCCACATACTTTCATCCTTAAAGACGGCAAGGTGCCGCCCTAAGTCCATGTCTTTCATGCAATCACAAGGTTTTTTCCCCCCTGCCGCTTCTTCACAAAAGTCAGTTCAACAGATTGTATTAATGGTGTCAGTACTATAGTCTGTCCAGAAATGAATGCCTTGATGCACGATCAATTATTTTGAAAACGGTTGCATCATTTTCCCTGCCGTCTTATATTTATCTCCACCCAAGAAATATGTCTTTGATAGGTCCAAAAAATCACGGAAAGCGGCGACATTTCTTTGACGTTTTGGTGAAAAACTAGTATTTCTCGCTATCAAACTTGTTTTACAGTAATGCCCTGTTCCACTACACGAGGCTCTTGTCATAAGGCCAATCCCATGTCCCACGTGAAAATTAACTATTCAGCGCTAATGTTTCCGTGTGAAGACGTAATATATCTACTAATGTGCACTTCATCTCTGACCCGTAAATTATCTACAATCTTCTTCTTCTTCTTCTTCTTCAGCGTTCCGAGCCATTGAGGTTCTTTGCTGCAAATACAATCCGTCTCCATTCGTCTCTCTGGTGGACCTTCTCTTGCCAGTCGTTGATTCCAAGTGCTTGTAGGTCTGTACATGTATTATCTCTCCACCGCCTTCTTGGTCTACCTCGGGGTCTACGGTCATTTATTTCCTGAGTGTAAGCGAGTTTTGTTTCCCTATTATCTTCCATTCTTTCTATATGCCCCAGCCATTGTAGTCTATTAGCCTTCATGATACCAGTGATTAGCGGGGACTTAAACAGATCATAAATGTCTTTGTTACTTCTTCTTTTCCACTCTCCACTTTGTGTATCCCTAATGGGTCCAAAGATGCGTCTTAAAATTTTGTTCTCAAAGGTTTGTAACAAGGCTTCGTCTCCTTTCGTTGTACTCCAGGTTTCAGAGCCATACAGCACAACTGGTCTGATCAGTGTTTTGTATATTGTGATTTTGATGTTACGAGATAGCGCCTTTGATTTTAGTAGATGTTGTAGTGCATAGTATATCTTATTTCCAGAGTTGATTCTAGTTTGTATTTCTTCCCTTATGATGTTGGAGCAGTTGAAGATCGTACCCAGGTATTTGTATGTTTCCGTTCTTTTAATGGTCATATTATCTATTTGTATGTGGCCAGAGTTTCTAGCCATTCCGTCTCTTGAAATTACCATATATTCTGTCTTATCTTGGTTGATAACCAGCCCCATCTGTTGGGCTTTTTCCTTTAAGTGAGTCAATATTTCCAATGTCTTTTGTTCACTTTGCCCTATAATATCTATATCATCTGCATAACCAAGCAGCTTGGATGTTCCTCCAATATCACATTCCTCCTTTACCTTCCTTACAACTTTCTCTAGAGCCAGATTGAAGAGTAGCGGCGATTGTGCATCACCCTGTTTCAAGCCAGATGTTATTTGGAAGGGGTCTGATTTCCTGCCTTTATATGTTACTATATATACGTTCTGATCTACAATCTACCGCGTATAAACTTTAAAATCTGCTGTACAATCTCCAGAAGAAAAATGTTTTTGTTGGATGGACATAATGATAAGGTTATATACTAAATCTCATCATTTTCCCTCAGTTGGTTACTGAGATATGGATTTTTATATTGGGGCAGACAAAAGTAAACAGACTATAGTGCGCCTGATCTCTGGGCTTATTTGCTGGTGATCAGTCTCTGTGTCAGCCTCATGTGAGTTAGATAGTTAGTTAGTCGCAGTTCCAACTTCACAGCAACGGGTCGTCCCCATTATGCTCCGTTCCTGTGCCAGTGAATATCACACAAAACGCTCCCCACTGCCCAATGTGAGTTGTGATTAGCGGATGTTGGTCACACACCTGTAATGGTTGTGCACAATATATACCCATCACATAGGTTGAGAAATATATACGCCATAATAACTATGTTTCACACAACCGCGATAATGTTCTATAACATTACCTGGGGTTTGTATCAAATCTGTCACATATTACAACAGCAGAAGACATTATGCTTACATATTTTGTTTTATTATTTTCGCACATCTTATTTACATGACATCGCTGTCCACACCGGCATTTTAATGCTGTTGTTGATGTCTTGGCAAGTTTACGTTCAGTAGTTTGCCATTGCTTTCTGAGCAACCGACTCCCATACCAAAACATTAAAACCCAGCATGACACGGTCTGCTGCCAAATCGGTCGCAGGTGTATTTCGAACGCAGGTAAGCAGGCTCATGAATCGCGCCCGCAAGCCCTTTGCAATGGAGACCGGCGCTTAAAGAATGCTACTGCAATAATAGCAATACAGAACATTCACCCTGGTGTGTTCTAACAATCATAAACATCTTACACACATCACATCTAATGACATAATGAAATGTGCAGAGAACATAGCTGAAGCATAAGATGATATTCCTACTTGATTTGTGAGAATAATCAGAAACATAGCAGCATAACTACATATAACAAAATGAACAGATATAGCTCTCATCGAAGTGACAGAAATCGGACAGGTAAATGAAAGTTCATAAATGTAGAGACTATCGTTACTAGGAAATAAACTGATTAGCAAACTCTAGACAACTTAATAATTAAGACTCATAACGATGTATGGTATTTAACTACATTTGATATGTACAACTACAATCGTTTTATCTGAGTTTCCAGAAGAGGATCTAATGGAGGAGTTCAGTACAGTATTTACAAGAAAACCAACAACAGTTCGGCCTCGCTGAATCTGTCAGCGTGGGTTATAATTGAGGTCCAGTTTGTGTGTGTGGATCTTGATTATCTCTCCTTTCTTTGTTCCCTTTCGAGTTAGTCTTAAGCAGGACTGGTTATATTTTCCTCTCTCACACTGCGACAAAATTCCGCGAGTGCACGATTATGCCTTCCCACATAAAAGTATTCCATAAGAGAAGAAGAAAACTAGAGGAATAAAATCACAATCATCAGTGGCTATCCAGACATGACACAACATTGTGCGCACAAACACATGATACAGGCAACCTGGTTTATCAAAAGAGTTGTAAAACTGGCAGTCTACCCCGAGAGCCTGATTTTGTCCCTAGTCAATTTATGACAACCTGTGGTTGCTCGCCAGTGAATAATACATTCAACTTGGTGGCGGCGCACCCCCACTTCTGACACACACTCACAAAGTATGGTGAGAAAGGTAAAGACACGCATGCTTCGGGCAAAGTGGCAGGCTTCCATTCAACAATCAAAATTTAGATTATCTGTTGGATTCTCTCTCTCTCTCTCTCTCTCTCTCTCTCTCTCTCTCTCTCTCTCTCTCTCTCTCTCTCTCTCTCTCTCCTCTCTCTCTCTCTCTCTCTCTCTCTCTCCCTCCCTCTCTCTCTCTCCCTCTCTCCCTCTCCCTCTCTCTCCCGCAGGACATGCTGGTATGGTGGGAAATGAATAGTTGGACAGATCTGCTGGTTCAGCACAACTTGGTGGGGTACTGGACATCATAAACCAGATGCGGTAGGGGCCTTTTTTAATCGTGTGTATAGTGCACACGACCAGATATAGTGCACATGACCAGATATAGTGCACACGACCAGATATAGTGCAAATGACCAGATATAGTGCACACGACCAGATATAGTGCACATGACCAGATATAGTGCACATGACCAGATATAGTGCACATGACCAGATATAGTGCACATGACCAGATATAGTGCACATGACCAGATATAGTGCACATGACCAGATATAGTGCACATGACCAGATATAGAGCACATGACCAGATATAGTGCACATGACCAGATATAGTGCACATGACCAGATATATTTGTGGAATGTGATGCTGCACTGAGTCACCAGAGGCTTTGGCCCGACACTCAGAACTTCAAGGACAGGCCAGACTGAATGAACGAACAAACTTTATTTTCACGATGGATGGATGGATGGATGGATAGACAAGACAAGATAGACAGACTGGCAGATAGATAGACAGAACTAACGAACAATCTTTATTTTCAAAGGGTTAAGAATTGGGCACGCAGGCCCGTCTGACAATCTGCCCTTCTCTATTTCCTCTCATTTTCCTTTCCACATCACTCATGAAGCGAATCTTAGACAACAAAAGAACAGTAGGCATTAAAACACATGAAACATAATCAATAATACATGATTCACTGCGGCAATGTTTAATATGGGCATTATAAATACCCAAGGCAGGTGTAACATAACATAGATATGGGAATGTTTATTGTCTTGTTGACGTTTGAGATATTTCTTTCTCTGTTATTTTTTTTTCTTTTAATGGGAGCATGTAGTCTGTACTGAGGTAGAGTTAAAACAGTTCGCGGATGTATGTATAATGATTGGTGGTGTCTTTGATTTCTTGTGGAAGATTGTTCCACAACTGAGTGGCAGAGTATGCTAAGCTTGTTTTATATTAGTCTATCCTAGGTTTGGGGACATGAAGTCGTATGTCTGACACGTAAGTAGACGGTTACTGGTGCCATTAATGTTGGGATAGTACCAGGGAATTCTTGTGAGGTGACCAAATCATTTCATTTGTTCTTCTTTAATGAAGTGCATGACTGGTTTCAGACCGAGACGTCTTCTGATTTCCCCATTTCCGTTTATATCTCTCACTTCTACTCCCGTAATACTTTATTAGCATAATGTCGGCCAAAAAGGTTTTCATGAGATTTATTTTAGTATTTATAGGTATCTTTCTATGCGACAGAAGTGGCGCTAGTTTCCCAGTTCCTGATTTGCCTTTGTATAATGTTTGCTGATTTCTCTATCCATAACCTATCTGAAGTGAACATTGATCCTAGATATATTAATTAGCCGGTTTGCTTTATGTCCGAGTTATTACATCTCCTAGTTCAGTCTAGGGCAGTGGTTCTCAACCGTTTTTGGCCCGTGCACCCATTCACCATATTATCAGAACGTCATTCCCCTCCCCCTTTTTCGTATTTCCTCCCTATAAATCCCGCCCCTACATAGTATACGTGAAAATGGAAGCTAAATTTAAGAACACATATTAGAGCAAGTCTAGACGTCTACATAAAACGTGATTTTCGGATCTACTCACGTTATAAAATTAATTTCAGAAGGGCGAGAAGTACAGAACGTTTAGCATGGAGGGGAAAACAATATCAAGTAATCGGTTCCTGTATTAACGCGATCTTGAAATAATCATAATTCTCCACCCCTGAAAAACTTAAAATCCCCCCCCCCCCCACTTCTTCCCCCCGGCTGAGAAACACTGGTCTAGGGCATCTCCGTGTAGACTACTGTAGACAGATTAATCTTCTGGCGGCAACCAGCCTGACGTAGATTCATTCAGATGTCGCTACTAAACAAAAAACAAAAACCATTTAGTGAAAAGTTGTGTGTGGCCTTGCCTTCAGTATGGATACAAATGTTAAACAATGAGTAGTGCAAAGTTACATTGACCTCAAACGAAACATCCTGTTTGTCCGTACGGAGTAGATGCATAGTGCATACTGGCTGCGGACGGAGGAGGGGTAGCGTGATGAGTCTACACACATCTTCATTTACTGTCCTTCTCGTGACAGCATCAATATTGCTGACACACAAGCTGGTAGATTGTATGAAGTATATTGTCGATTTTGCTGACACACATGTGGGTCAATATTATGAAGTATATCGTCGATGTTGCTCACACACAGGCTGGTAGATTGTATGAAGTATATTGCTGACACACACGTGGGTCAATATTATGAAGTATATAGTCGATATTGCTGACACACAGGCTGGTAGATTGTATGAAGTATATTGTCGATATTGCTGACACACATGTGGGTCAATATTATGAAGTATATCATCGATATTGCTCAAACACAGGCTGGTAGATTGTATGAAGTATATTGCTGACACACAGGTGGGTCAATATTATGAAGTACTAACTGACCCGGCCCGGCTTCGCCCAGTCCTTGGTGGGGAGCATCTCATTTAATTCATATAATTAGTCATATAAGCTCCCGTTCCCGTTACCGACTATCTGTCTGTCTGTCTGTCTGTCTGTCTGTCTGTCTGTCTGTCTGTCTGTCTGTCTGTCTGACCCGGCATCGCCCAGTCCTTGGTGGGGAGCATCTCATTTAATTCATATAAGTAGTCATATAAGTTCCCGTTCCCGTTACCGACTATCTGTCTGTCTGTCTGTCTGTCTGTCTGTCTGTCTGTCTGTCCGTCCCTCCCTCTCTGTCTGTCTGTCTGCCTGTCTGTCTAATCATTTATTGGTTGCAGTTAGAACAACCTTAGATAAACGAAGACCAACTTACAAAAAGCATTTGAAAGAGCACTTGAAAGATCTTTACATCTTCCCCCAACAATTAACTTGGGTAAATGGAGCGGCGGCAGCAGCATCAGCAGAAGAAGGAAAAGGAGGAGTAGACAACTGCAGCGAAAAGGTGGGTCTGTCTATCTATCTGACCCGGCGTGACTTCGCCCAGCTCCTGGAGTGTAGCGTCTCATTAAATTCATACAACAAAAAAAGTAACTTAAAAAAATGCCCTTCTACACACCATCCATTATTTTTAATGAAAACGCTTTCTAATCACCTGCATGACTACAGTAACTTACAATGTTATGCATTGTGCATTATTTTTATGAAAACTTTGAAAATGCCTTACAGATTGTATCATTATTTATTATAACTCATATGCCGGTATATAACTATGGACAAAGAGTTTATAAATCTTTGAAAACGATGCCACAATATGACTATAAGTTATACAGAAAAGTTATGCCCCTTGAAATAACTTTTATAGAGTTAGGTCCCCTGAGATATATTAAATTATGATGAAAAGTGAAAAATGAAATAATACTGGGTAAGCATGCGATTTCACACTAAAAAAATATGACAGTGGGCTGCACTGGAATGAAAGAAAGGCGTGTAGAAAATTTCATCTCAATCGGATGGGCCGTTCGCGAGCGCACAAAGGACAGACGGACAGACAGACAGACAGACAGACAGACAGACGGAGATCCTAATTTATATATAAGATGTAGTCGATATTGCTGACACACAGGCTGGTAGACTGTATAAAGTATATTGTCGATATTGCTGACACACAGGCTGGTAGAATGTATAAAGTATATGGTCGATATTGCTGACACACAGGCTGGTAGATTGTATAAAGTATATTGTCGATATTGCTGAAACACAGGCTGGTAGATTGTATAAAGTATATGGTCGATATTGCTGACACACAGGCTGGTCGACTGTATAAAGTATATTGTCGATATTGCTGACACACAGGCTGGTCGACTGTATAAAGTATATTGTCGATATTGCTGACACATAGGCTGGTAGATTGTATAAAGTATGTGGTCGATATTGCTGACACACACGCTGGTAGAATGTATAAAGTATATGGTCGATATTGCTGACACACAGACAGGTAGATTGTATAAAGTATATGGTCGACATTGCTGACACACAGGCTGGTAGACTGTATAAAGTATATTGTCGATATTGCTGACACACAGGCTGGTAGAATGTATAAAGTATATGGTCAATATTGCAATATTGCTGACACAGAGGCTGGTAGATTGTATAAAGTATATTGTCGATATTGCTGACACACAGGCTGGTAGATTAAATAAAGTATATGGTCGATATTGCTGACACACAAGCTGGTCGACTGTATAAAGTATATTGTCGATATTGCTGACACACAGGCTGGTAGACTGTATAAAGTATATTGTCGATATTGCTGACACACAGGCTGGTAGATTGTATAAAGTATATGGTCGATATTGCTGACACACAGGCTGGTTGAATGTATAAAGTATATGGCCGATATTGCTGACACACAGGCAGGTAGATTGTATAAAGTATATGGTCGATATTGCTGACACACAGGCTGGTAGATTGTATAAAGTATATGATCGATATTGCTGACACACAGGCTGGTAGATTGTATGAAGTATATTGTCGATATTGCTGACACACAGGCTGGTAGATTGTATAAAGTATGTGGTCGATATTGCTGACACACAGGCTGGTAGATTGTATAAAGTATATTGTCGATATTGCTGACACACAGGCTAATAGACTGTATAAAGTATATTGTCGATATTGCTGACACACAGGCTGGTAGAATGTATAAAGTATATGGTCGATATTGCTGACACACAGGCTGGTAGATTGTATGAAGTATATGGTAAATATTGCTGACACACAGGCTGGTAGATTGTATGAAGTATATGGTCGATATTGCTGACACACAGGCTGGTAGATTGTATGAAGTATATGGTCGATATTGCTGACACACAGGCTGGTAGATTGTATAAAGTATATGGTCGATATTGCTGACACACAGGCTGGTAGATTGTATGAAGTATATGGTCGATATTGCTGACACACAGGCCGGTAGATTGTATAAAGTATGTGGTCGATATTGCTGACACACACGCTGGTAGAATGTATAAAGTATATGGTCGATATTGCTGACACACAGACAGGTAGATTGTATAAAGTATATGGTCGACATTGCTGACACACAGGCTGGTAGACTGTATAAAGTATATTGTCGATATTGCTGACACACAGGCTGGTAGAATGTATAAAGTATATGGTCAATATTGCAATATTGCTGACACAGAGGCTGGTAGATTGTATAAAGTATATTGTCGATATTGCTGACACACAGGCTGGTAGATTAAATAAAGTATATGGTCGATATTGCTGACACACAAGCTGGTCGACTGTATAAAGTATATTGTCGATATTGCTGACACACAGGCTGGTAGACTGTATAAAGTATATTGTCGATATTGCTGAAATACAGGCTGGTAGATTGTATAAAGTATATGGTCGATATTGCTGACACACAGGCTGGTTGAATGTATAAAGTATATGGCCGATATTGCTGACACACAGGCAGGTAGATTGTATAAAGTATATGGTCGATATTGCTGACACACAGGCTGGTAGATTGTATAAAGTATATGATCGATATTGCTGACACACAGGCTGGTAGATTGTATGAAGTATATTGTCGATATTGCTGACACACAGGCTGGTAGATTGTATGAAGTATATGGTCGATATTGCTGACACACATGCTGGTAGATTGTATAAAGTATATGGTCGATATTGCTGACACACAGGCTGGTAGATTGTATGAAGTATATGGTCGATATTGCTGACACACAGGCCGGTAGATTGTATAAAGTATATGGTCGATATTGCTGACACACAGGCTGGTAGATTGTATAAAGTATATGGTCGATATTGCTGACACATAGGCTGGTGGATTGTATAAAGTATATGGTCGATATTGCTGACACACAGGCTGGTAGATTGTATCAAGTATATGGTCGATATTGCTGACACACAGGCTGGTAGATTGTATAAAGTATATGGTAGATATTGCTGACACACAGGCTGGTAGATTGTATAAAGTATATGATCGATATTGCTGACACACAGGCTGGTAGAATGTATAAAGTATATGATCGATATTGCTGACACACAGGCTGGTAGATTGTATGAAGTATATGGTAAATATTGCTGACACACAGGCTGGTAGATTGTATGAAGTATATGGTCGATATTGCTGACACACAGGCTGGTAGATTGTATGAAGTATATGGTCGATATTGCTGACACACATGCTGGTAGATTGTATAAAGTATATGGTCGATATTGCTGACACACAGGCTGGTAGATTGTATGAAGTATATGGTCGATATTGCTGACACACAGGCCGGTAGATTGTATAAAGTATATGGTCGATATTGCTGACACACAGGCTGGTAGATTGTATAAAGTATATGGTCGATATTGCTGACACACAGGCTGGTGGATTGTATAAAGTATATGGTCGATATTGCTGACACACAGGCTGGTAGATTGTATCAAGTATATGGTCGATATTGCTGACACACAGGCTGGTAGATTGTATAAAGTATATGGTAGATATTGCTGACACACAGGCTGGTAGATTGTATAAAGTATATGATCAATATTGCTGACACACAGGCTGGTAGATTGTATAAAGTATATGATCGATATTGCTGACACACAGGCTGGTAGATTGTATGAAGTATATTGTCGATATTGCTGACACACAGGCTAGTAGATTGTATAAAGTATGTGGTCGATATTGCTGACACACAGGCTGGTAGAATGTATAAAGTATATGGTCGATATTGCTGACACACAGGCTGGTAGATTGTATAAAGTATATTGTCAATATTGCTGAAACACAGGCTGGTAGATTGTATAAAGTATATGGTCGATATTGCTGACACACAGGCTGGTCGACTGTATAAAGTATATTGTCGATATTGCTGACACACAGGCTGGTCGACTGTATAAAGTATATTGTCGATATTGCTGACACATAGGCTGGTAGATTGTATAAAGTATATGGTCGATATTGCTGACACACACGCTGGTAGAATGTATCAAGTATATGGTCGATATTGCTGACACACAGACAGGTAGATTGTATAAAGTATATGGTCGATATTGCTGACACACAGGCTGGTAGACTGTATAAAGTATATTGTCGATATTGCTGACACACAGGCTGGTAGAATGTATAAAGTATATGGTCAATATTGCAATATTGCTGACACAGAGGCTGGTAGATTGTATAAAGTATATTGTCGATATTGCTGACACACAGGCTGGTAGATTAAATAAAGTATATGGTCGATATTGCTGACACACAGGCTGGTCGACTGTATACAGTATATTGTCGATATTGCTGACACACAGGCTGGTAGACTGTATAAAGTATATTGTCGATATTGCTGACACACAGGCTGGTAGATTGTATAAAGTATATGGTCGATGTTGCTGACACACAGGCTGGTAGAATGTATAAAGTATATGGCCGATATTGCTGACACACAGGCAGGTAGATTGTATAAAGTATATGGTCGATATTGCTGACACACAGGCTGGTAGATTGTATAAAGTATATGGTCGATATTGCTGACACACAGGCTGGTAGATTGTATAAAGTATATGGTCGATATTACTGACACACCGGCTGCTAGACTGTATAAAGTATATTGTCGATATTGCTGACACACAGGCTGGTAGATTGTATGAAGTATATGGTCGATATTGCTGACACACAGGCTGGTAGATTGTATGAAGTATATGGTCGATATTGCTGACACACAGGCTGGTAGATTTTATGAAGTATATGGTCGATATTGCTGACACACAGGCTGGTAGATTGTATAAAGTATATGGTCGATATTGCTGACACACAGGCTGGTGGATTGTATAAAGTATATGGTCGATATTGTTGACACACAGGCTGGTAGATTGTATAAAGTATATGGTCGATATTGTTGACACACAGGCTGGTAGATTGTATAAAGTATATGGTCGATATTGTTGACACACAGGCTGGTAGATTGTATAAAGTATATGGTCGATATTGTTGACACACAGGCCGGTAGATTGTATAAAGTATATGGTCGATATTGTTGACACACAGGCTGGTAGATTGTATAAAGTATATGGTCGATATTGCTGACACACAGGCTGGTAGATTGTATAAAGTATATGGTAGATATTGCTGACACAGGCTGATATATTGTTTAAGGTATATGGTCGATATTGCTGACACACAGGCATGTAGATTGTATAAAGTATATGGTCGATATTGCTGACACACAGGCTGGTAGACTGTATAAAGTATATTGTCGATATTGCTGAGACACAGGCTGGTAGAATGTATAAAGTATATGGTCAATATTGAAATATTGCTGACACAGAGGCTGGTAGATTGTATAAAGTATATTGACGATATTGCTGACACACAGGCTGGTAGATTGTATAAAGTATATGGTCGATATTGCTGACACACAGGCTGGTGGATTGTATAAAGTATATGGTCGATATTGTTGACACACAGGCTGGTAGATTGTATAAAGTATATGGTCGATATTGCTGACACACAGGCTGGTAGATTGTATGAAGTATATTGTCGATATTGCTGACACACAGACAGGTAGATTGTATAAAGTATATGGTCGACATTGCTGACACACAGGCTGGTAGACTGTATAAAGTATATTGTCGATATTGCTGACACACAGGCTGGTAGAATGTATAAAGTATATGGTCAATATTGCAATATTGCTGACACAGAGGCTGGTAGATTGTATAAAGTATATTGTCGATATTGCTGACACACAGGCTGGTAGATTGTATAAAGTATATGGTCGATATTGCTGACACACAGGCTGGTAGATTGTATAAAGTATATGATCGATATTGCTGACACACATGCTGGTAGATTGTATGAAGTATATTGTCGATATTGCTGACACACAGGCTGGTAGATTGTATAAAGTATGTGGTCGATATTGCTGACACACAGGCTGATAGACTGTATAAAGTATATTGTCGATATTGCTGACACACAGGCTGGTAGACTGTATAAAGTATATTGTCGATATTGCTGACACACAGGCTGGTAGAATGTATAAAGGATGTGGTCGATATTGCTGACACACAGGCTGGTAGATTGTATGAAGTATATGGTAAATATTGCTGACACACAGGCTGGTAGATTGTATGAAGTATATGGTCGATATTGCTGACACACAGGCTGGTAGATTGTATGAAGTATATGGTCGATATTGCTGACACACAGGCTGGTAGATTGTATAAAGTATATGGTCGATATTGCTGACACACAGGCTGGTAGATTGTATGAAGTATATGGTCGATATTGCTGACACACAGGCCGGTAGATTGTATAAAGTATATGGTCGATATTGCTGACACACAGGCTGGTAGATTGTATAAAGTATATGGTCGATATTGCTGACACACAGGCTGGTGGATTGTATAAAGTATATGGTCGATATTGCTGACACACAGGCTGGTAGATTGTATCAAGTATATGGTCGATATTGCTGACACACAGGCTGGTAGATTGTATAAAGTATATGGTAGATATTGCTGACACACAGGCTGGTAGATTGTATAAAGTATATGATCGATAATGCTGACACACAGGCTGGTAGATTGTATAAAGTATATGATCGATATTGCTGACACACAGGCTGGTAGATTGTATAAAGTATATTGTCAATATTGCTGAAACACAGGCTGGTAGATTGTATAAAGTATATGGTCGATATTGCTGACACACAGGCTGGTCGACTGTATAAAGTATATTGTCGATATTGCTGACACACAGGCTGGTCGACTGTATAAAGTATATTGTCGATATTGCTGACACATAGGCTGGTAGATTGTATAAAGTATATGGTCGATATTGCTGACACACACGCTGGTAGAATGTATCAAGTATATGGTCGATATTGCTGACACACAGACAGGTAGATTGTATAAAGTATATGGTCGATATTGCTGACACACAGGCTGGTAGACTGTATAAAGTATATTGTCGATATTGCTGACACACAGGCTGGTAGAATGTATAAAGTATATGGTCAATATTGCAATATTGCTGACACAGAGGCTGGTAGATTGTATAAAGTATATTGTCGATATTGCTGACACACAGGCTGGTAGATTAAATAAAGTATATGGTCGATATTGCTGACACACAGGCTGGTCGACTGTATACAGTATATTGTCGATATTGCTGACACACAGGCTGGTAGACTGTATAAAGTATATTGTCGATATTGCTGACACACAGGCTGGTAGATTGTATAAAGTATATGGTCGATGTTGCTGACACACAGGCTGGTAGAATGTATAAAGTATATGGCCGATATTGCTGACACACAGGCAGGTAGATTGTATAAAGTATATGGTCGATATTGCTGACACACAGGCTGGTAGATTGTATAAAGTATATGGTCGATATTGCTGACACACAGGCTGGTAGATTGTATAAAGTATATGGTCGATATTACTGACACACCGGCTGCTAGACTGTATAAAGTATATTGTCGATATTGCTGACACACAGGCTGGTAGATTGTATGAAGTATATGGTCGATATTGCTGACACACAGGCTGGTAGATTGTATGAAGTATATGGTCGATATTGCTGACACACAGGCTGGTAGATTTTATGAAGTATATGGTCGATATTGCTGACACACAGGCTGGTAGATTGTATAAAGTATATGGTCGATATTGCTGACACACAGGCTGGTGGATTGTATAAAGTATATGGTCGATATTGTTGACACACAGGCTGGTAGATTGTATAAAGTATATGGTCGATATTGTTGACACACAGGCTGGTAGATTGTATAAAGTATATGGTCGATATTGTTGACACACAGGCTGGTAGATTGTATAAAGTATATGGTCGATATTGTTGACACACAGGCCGGTAGATTGTATAAAGTATATGGTCGATATTGTTGACACACAGGCTGGTAGATTGTATAAAGTATATGGTCGATATTGCTGACACACAGGCTGGTAGATTGTATAAAGTATATGGTAGATATTGCTGACACACAGGCTGATATATTGTTTAAGGTATATGGTCGATATTGCTGACACACAGGCATGTAGATTGTATAAAGTATATGGTCGATATTGCTGACACACAGGCTGGTAGACTGTATAAAGTATATTGTCGATATTGCTGAGACACAGGCTGGTAGAATGTATAAAGTATATGGTCAATATTGAAATATTGCTGACACAGAGGCTGGTAGATTGTATAAAGTATATTGACGATATTGCTGACACACAGGCTGGTAGATTGTATAAAGTATATGGTCGATATTGCTGACACACAGGCTGGTGGATTGTATAAAGTATATGGTCGATATTGTTGACACACAGGCTGGTAGATTGTATAAAGTATATGGTCGATATTGCTGACACACAGGCTGGTAGATTGTATGAAGTATATTGTCGATATTGCTGACACACAGACAGGTAGATTGTATAAAGTATATGGTCGACATTGCTGACACACAGGCTGGTAGACTGTATAAAGTATATTGTCGATATTGCTGACACACAGGCTGGTAGAATGTATAAAGTATATGGTCAATATTGCAATATTGCTGACACAGAGGCTGGTAGATTGTATAAAGTATATTGTCGATATTGCTGACACACAGGCTGGTAGATTGTATAAAGTATATGGTCGATATTGCTGACACACAGGCTGGTAGATTGTATAAAGTATATGATCGATATTGCTGACACACATGCTGGTAGATTGTATGAAGTATATTGTCGATATTGCTGACACACAGGCTGGTAGATTGTATAAAGTATGTGGTCGATATTGCTGACACACAGGCTGATAGACTGTATAAAGTATATTGTCGATATTGCTGACACACAGGCTGGTAGACTGTATAAAGTATATTGTCGATATTGCTGACACACAGGCTGGTAGAATGTATAAAGGATGTGGTCGATATTGCTGACACACAGGCTGGTAGATTGTATGAAGTATATGGTAAATATTGCTGACACACAGGCTGGTAGATTGTATGAAGTATATGGTCGATATTGCTGACACACAGGCTGGTAGATTGTATGAAGTATATGGTCGATATTGCTGACACACAGGCTGGTAGATTGTATAAAGTATATGGTCGATATTGCTGACACACAGGCTGGTAGATTGTATGAAGTATATGGTCGATATTGCTGACACACAGGCCGGTAGATTGTATAAAGTATATGGTCGATATTGCTGACACACAGGCTGGTAGATTGTATAAAGTATATGGTCGATATTGCTGACACACAGGCTGGTGGATTGTATAAAGTATATGGTCGATATTGCTGACACACAGGCTGGTAGATTGTATCAAGTATATGGTCGATATTGCTGACACACAGGCTGGTAGATTGTATAAAGTATATGGTAGATATTGCTGACACACAGGCTGGTAGATTGTATAAAGTATATGATCGATAATGCTGACACACAGGCTGGTAGATTGTATAAAGTATATGATCGATATTGCTGACACACAGGCTGGTAGATTGTATGAAGTATATTGTCGATATTGCTGACACACAGGCTGGTAGATTGTATAAAGTATGTGGTCGATATTGCTGACACACAGGCTGGTAGAATGTATAAAGTATATGGTCGATATTGCTGACACACAGGCTGGTAGATTGTATAAAGTATATTGTCAATATTGCTGAAACACAGGCTGGTAGATTGTATAAAGTATATGGTCGATATTGCTGACACACAGGCTGGTCGAATGTATAAAGTATATTGTCGATATTGCTGACACACAGGCTGGTCGACTGTATAAAGTATATTGTCGATATTGCTGACACATAGGCTGGTAGATTGTATAAAGTATATGGTCGATAGTGCTGACACACACGCTGGTAGAATGTATCAAGTATATGGTCGATATTGCTGACACACAGGCTGGTAGACTGTATAAAGTATATTGTCGATATTGCTGACACACAGGCTGGTAGAATGTATAAAGTATATGGTCAATATTGCAATATTGCTGACACAGAGGCTGGTAGATTGTATAAAGTATATTGTCGATATTGCTGACACACAGGCTGGTAGATTAAATAAAGTATATGGTCGATATTGCTGACACACAGGCTGGTCGACTGTATACAGTATATTGTCGATATTGCTGACACACAGGCTGGTAGACTGTATAAAGTATATTGTCGATATTGCTGACACACAGGCTGGTAGATTGTATAAAGTATATGGTCGATATTGCTGACACACAGGCTGGTAGAATGTATAAAGTATATGGCCGATATTGCTGACACACAGGCAGGTAGATTGTATAAAGTATATGGTCGATATTGCTGACACACAGGCTGGTAGATTGTATAAAGTATATGGTCGATATTGCTGACACACAGGCTGGTAGATTGTATAAAGTATATGGTCGATATTACTGACACACCGGCTGCTAGACTGTATAAAGTATATTGTCGATATTGCTGACACACAGGCTGGTAGATTGTATGAAGTATATGGTCGATATTGCTGACACACAGGCTGGTAGATTGTATGAAGTATATGGTCGATATTGCTGACACACAGGCTGGTAGATTTTATGAAGTATATGGTCGATATTGCTGACACACAGGCTGGTAGATTGTATAAAGTATATGGTCGATATTGCTGACACACAGGCTGGTGGATTGTATAAAGTATATGGTCGATATTGTTGACACACAGGCTGGTAGATTGTATAAAGTATATGGTCGATATTGTTGACACACAGGCTGGTAGATTGTATAAAGTATATGGTCGATATTGTTGACACACAGGCTGGTAGATTGTATAAAGTATATGGTCGATATTGTTGACACACAGGCTGGTAGATTGTATAAAGTATATGGTCGATATTGTTGACACACAGGCTGGTAGATTGTATAAAGTATATGGTCGATATTGCTGACACACAGGCTGGTAGATTGTATAAAGTATATGGTAGATATTGCTGACACACAGGCTGATATATTGTTTAAAGTATATGGTCGATATTGCTGACACACAGGCATGTAGATTGTATAAAGTATATGGTCGACATTGCTGACACACAGGCTGGTAGACTGTATAAAGTATATTGTCGATATTGCTGAGACACAGGCTGGTAGAATGTATAAAGTATATGGTCAATATTGCAATATTGCTGACACAGAGGCTGGTAGATTGTATAAAGTATATTGACGATATTGCTGACACACAGGCTGGTAGATTGTATAAAGTATATGGTCGATATTGCTGACACACAGGCTGGTAGATTGTATAAAGTATATGGTCGATATTGCTGACACACAGGCTGGTGGATTGTATAAAGTATATGGTCGATATTGTTGACACACAGGCTGGTAGATTGTATAAAGTATATGGTCGATATTGCTGACACACAGGCTGGTAGATTGTATAAAGTATATGGTAGCTATTGCTGACACACAGGCTGGTAGATTGTATAAAGTATATGGTCGATATTGCTTACACACAGGCTGGTAGATTGTATAAAGTATATGGTCGATATTGCTGACACACAGGCTGGTAGATTGTATAAAGTATATGGTCGATATTGCTGACACACAGGCTGATATATTGTATAAAGTATATGGTCGATATTGCTGACACACAGGCTTCTAGATTGTATGAAGTATATTGTCGATATTGCTGACACACAGCCTGGTAGATTGTATAAAGTATATGGTCGATATTGCTGACACACAGGCTTGTCAACAACTCATGTTTCAGGCATCATCGGATTACTTCTCCCACACCATACAAGAAACTTGCAAGTCGTGTGCGAGGAATGAAATGGTACATTTTATTGCCGTTGGCTCTGTACAATTGCAAAACAGTCGCTATCTAATCACACATAAAGTCACAATATTCTCTATCAGTAGTTTTCCTAAACCCTATGGCTAATCTCTATCTACTAGGCTATACGAAAACTATCTCTATTCTACACGATGTGAACACTACAACGTCAGTCCCCAGTCTGACTTCTTTCACTCGCGTCGCTACACGCCACGCGGAAGGACCTTCATGCGTCCTTCGGCTCTTTGCGTGCTAGGTCAGTTAGCACGCTTCTATTAGCTGTCTTTGGTTGAGTGACAATCGTGGCTATCACGCAGGCGTGATTCCGTCGTGACCAGTAGTGCTAACTATCTGGTCAACGCCTTCGTGTGAGGACTAGTTAATAGTCCCCCTTTTCTATCATCTATCCTGCCCTGATCCCGGGCACTATGTTCCCTCTAATCTATCTGAGGTTGACCCCACGTCCCGGTGGTGTTCTATCATGAGGCAGGCTTCCTGCCTCCTGTTTCAGTCTTTGACACACACCCTCCCCTCCTGTGTTGCGTCATCAACTTTGACTCATTGGTTGTGACGCAAGAGGTTTCTAAAAAATTAGTGTGTCTAATTTTTGTCAAAGACTGTAGATAACCTGGCTTTGGGCTACTCAATAGACCTCCTGACTAATGTCACAATGTAGCATCACTTTACTTGGTTACTGGCAATCGCCACAAACTTGTCTGGTTGGCGTGAGCCCTCTTCTCAATCGCAATATTATATTCATTAGAGGTATGTCTGAACCGGACCGTTGTCTATAAGACCTGCCCTCAAATAGTAAATTAACTCACTACCCATACAAAGTTGACTTTCTGAAGGTCAACACATGAATTGCTTCATGTCCCCCATATAATATTAAACAACCATTATACAAGCTGTGAGCGACAGGCTTTACCTATCTCGCTTCCGCGTGTAAAGTCATATTTCACTGTTAAGTTAGTGTTTCGTTGTCTATTATGTCCCCAGACCCGGAGTTATCTCCCTTTGATCTAATAAAAGTGTATGCAATTTATATGTTTGTTTTTCTGGTTGTTTGCGTGTTTGGATGTAATTAAAAGTATAATTTACCCTCTAACATGTGTATCTAACTATCATGTGTATGTAAGTTAGTTTTTCAAGTGCCATAATTCATTTAACTGTGGTCACAAACATGTGTATAATACAAATCTGTGACTACGTTTCTGTCTTATGAGACTCAAAATACTTTCACTAAGATCCTAAACTAAACTACACAAAATACATTCATTATAACACATTTTCAACATTCAAACCAACATTTGACGGCAACAAAAATAAAAAGTCCTGTTGAGCGGCAGAAAAAATCCGCTGACTGTTCTCACTCTCTCCTGTATATTTTACATTTGCTCTCACTTTCACACTTCTGTCACACATCTTTAACCTTCCCTTATGTCACACTTCTTTTACCCTCACCATTGGCACACATCTTTTACCCTCATTTCTGTCACACATCTTTCATCCTCATTTCTGTCACACTTCTTTTACCCTCACTATTGGCACACATCTGTTACCCTCATTTCTGTCACACATCTTTTATTCTGTGTTCTGTCACACATCTTTTACCCTCATTTCTGTCACACATCTTTTACCCTCATAGTTATTTAAAAACCTTGGAGTGACACTGTACAAGTTTGGCTCAGTTTGACAGAGGTGAGCCTAATGACTGTGCATCAACCATTGCACACGTCAAGTATTTACAACATATTTACATGTAAGAAAAAAGGGTTGATGGTTTGTACCCTGGTATTATTAACCACTCTATTCTACTGAAATATTACTCTAAATACTGACATACTAATACTAGTTCTATAAATATACATTTAATGTGTTGCCTATTTTAATCTATCTGTCATATTAATCCTAAAATAAGCTTACATTACTCCTACTATTTATCTAATTTAAGGGATGTAATTTACCTATGTGAAATGAAATTGATGTGAGATGAGTTATGTCCCTTTGTGAAATGGGTAATGTGAAATGTAATAAGTTACGTCCCTTTCTAAAATGGGTGATGGGAAATATAACATATTCTAACTAATGTTTTTAAATAAAACAAACTATATGATTGATATTCTTATTCTATATGGTGTAAATGATGTATCTTTAAGTGTATACTATTTCTATTCTATTATGGTGTAACCTAATCATGCTACTAAATGATAACGTTTGTTAAATGGATTGGTTAAGATGGAATGAAATCAAATGAAATGAAACAAAGTGAAATATAATAAACTGAATGACACTATTTATATCTAAACTTCTTATAATTAGTTGTTATGTTTAAATCACTATCCTAATCTACTTTTAAAGCTAAATAAATGGGCAAATTAATAATCTATCTAAATTAAAATGAAAAAGTATTAAATTATCTAAATCTAACTATAAATTAAAATGACATAATCTATCTATATTTTATCACTATATTAAAACATCATGATACATATCACATTAAGTTTATAAATACATGGTCTTTCAATACCTCAGGTTAGTCGTTGCCATTAATGTTCAGAAACATGCTTTCATTGGCATAATATCTAAACAATTGTTCTGGGTATTTGAAATCCATTACACAGTCATATTTGTTCTATGGGTATTGCACCTGTAGAGTTCGTTTGTAAAGTAGACTACTGTTTTCGTGTCTGTATGTATATAATCATCTGACACTGTTTTTCTCTGTTTAACACAACTAATTCACTGGAACATATATGGAGCTTAGCAAGTAATAAGCTGTCCTAGTTCACAAGGTGATATATTTGTTCCCAGAGTAAAGTTCTTACTTTTGATGTCTACGGACACATAGCAGGTCAATGTTTTTGGTACTTAGTTCAGCACATAATATCCATGTATTTCTAACATATTTCACATAGAATATTTGACTGTACTAAATTAACATCTATTACTCTACACTCTTATGTGAAAATTTCTGGTATTGCTACATCAGATGGTCGACTAAGGGTATCAGCCAAGATGTTATCTTTCCCCTTAATATGCTCTATACTAAAGATGTAATTTTGTAGTATTAGCGACCACCTGTATATTCGGTCATTTCGATGTACACCACTCTGTATGACCGTTATTGGGGAGTTGTCAGTCTGGACAATGAAGTGCACACCCGCCAGAAATCGATGCAGCTTTCTCACCGCATAGATGACGCTTAAGGCTTCCAACTCGGATATGGAATATCTGGACTCGGTGGGTGTGATTTTACGGCTCACGTAGCAAATCGGATGGAAGATGTCCTCATAAAATTGGCCTAGTACTGCAGCGATGGAGATCCTGCTGGCATCTGTCCTAAGATAATAAACGAGCCTCGGATTAGGCAAGCGGAGGATTGGAACATTACTAAACAAGATTTTCAATTTTGACAATGCAGAAATTAATAATGCATCTTTGACATCCAATTTTACAGAAGCTTTTAAAACATTGGAAAATACACTTGTAATCTCCGCTAAATTTGGAATAAATTTACTATAGTAATTCACTAACCCCAAAAGGCTTCTGACCTGTTTCTTGGTGGTAGGCATGGTCAGATTCATAAGTTTGGTAATAATTTTCTGGTCAGTCTTTAGTTGACCTTGAGAAATGACATGACCCAAAAAATCAATTTCTTTTAGGCCCAATTCGACTTTGCTCGGTTTGACAGTGAGCCCGAAGAGTCGCAACCTATTAAAGACATGTCTCAGTTTCAGTAGGTGTGTTGTCCAGTCATCAGTATGGACACATATATCATCTATATAGGTCACTGTATTCGTCACTCCATGAAGTAGATCTCTAGTTAAGCGTACGAAAGTGGCAGGAGCGTTTCGAAGTCCGAAAGGAAGAAAACGCCACTCGTAAAGTCCTAAAGGTGTTGAAAAAGCAGTAAGATGGATGGATTGAGACTGCATAGGGACTTGCCAATATCCCTTAGTGAGATCTAATTTAGAAAAGATTTTGGAGGTGGACATGTCAAGAATAAGATCTTCGCAGGAAGGAATTGGCTCTGCGTCGATCTTGGTGACGTTGTTGAGCTTTCGATAGTCCACGCACAGCCGAATTGTAGAATCTTTCTTCTTAACTAGAACAATTGGAAAAGAGTACTCAGAGGTGGATTTCTGGATGATCCCACTAGCCTCTAAATTCAGAATTTCCTTATTTAGATTTTCCCTATAGCTTAGTGGGATTGAGTACGGCCTGCATTTAATAGGCTTAGAGTCCGAAAGAAGAATGGAGTGTTCGATTCTGTCCGTCCTACCTGGAATGTCAGAGAATATGTCTTTGTATTTCTTCACTAATTCTACTAATTGTCGTCGTTGACTGTCTGTTAGTCCCTGTTCTATATGTATGCTATCTAATGTAGCAGACTTGTCTACAATAGGAACTGATAGTTCCATTCCGTCGTCGTCTACCTGATTCAGTACGGTGGTGGTGCTAAGTGTGTATTCTGTATTCTCGCTAAGTGTATGCTCGTCGGATATGCCAGTCTCGCTAACTAGTGTAGTTGCGTTGTGTATGTCTGTCGTCTGATCACTAGGTGTGGGTGCACTGTGTTCGTCTGTCTCTACTTCTGTCTCTTGTCGTGAATAGTAAGGTTTCAACATGTTGACATGGAATATCTTTAAGTGTCCGTTTATTGATATTTCATAGTCAACATCTGAAATTTTACGTACCACCTTGAATGGCCCTTGCCATGAAGTCAATAATAAATTTCGTTTGTCAGGAAGCAAGAGAAGTATGTCTTGATCTGGTTCAAGTTCAATTGTTCTCGCCCCTTTGTTGGCATATTGGCGGTAGATTTGACCCTTTCTCTCCAAAGCTGCCTTAGCTATAATACACGATGTCATGATTTTATCTCGTGTTTCAGTCACCATTTCATAAGGTGTTTTTGGTTCGGGAATTTGAATAGAATTCGTTATTGCCTGATGATAAATGGTTAGGGGTCCACGTGGGTTAGCCCCGTACACTAATTCAAACGGTGAGAAACCCGTGCTTGAATGGGGAATCTCCCGATAGGCGAACAGCACTGTTGGTAACAGTGTATCCCAATCAGCTGGGTTTTCTGCTGTTACCTTAGCCAGCATATGCTTAAGATCTCCATTAATTTTTTCTACTATCCCATTGCTGGCTGGATGGTACGCTGTCGTGAAATGTTGTTTAATCCCTAACATTTTTGTAAGGGCTTGCGTTGCAGCCGATATGAATTGAGTTCCACGATCGGATAAAATGGTCCGTGGAAATCCGAATCGTGAGAACAGGTGTAGAAATGCATTGGCAACATCTTTGGAGGTGATGTACTTCAAAGCTACTGCCTCAACCCACCTTGTACATAGGTCGACCATCGTTAATATGAAGCGATTTCCTTTGCTGGACACCTGATTCAGGGGTCCAACAATATCTACCGCCACACTCTCAAATGGCCTAGAAGCCAGTGTAAAAGGTTGTACTTCAGCTGTAGCATGTTTACCCTTTCGTACTAACTGTTGACAGACATTACACGAACGACAAAATAATTTAATATCATTGCAAAAACCTGGCCAATAAAAATGAGCCTGAATTCTGGCCCTGGTTTTGTCATATGCAAGATGGCCAGCAAACGGTGACTCATGTGCAATCTTTAGCACAGTTATGCGATGTTGTACAGGTAACACCGTTTGCTGAATCTCATGGTTACCAGTAGTATAATATCTAGTAAGAATGCCATTATTTAATCTGAAGAACCATGATGCGTTCTTTGTCACTTTTGCTCGTTCTTTCAATAATTTTAAATAAGGAGACAAACTATAATCAGCTTTCTGCTGTTCTATGAATTTTTGTCTGTTGGTATTATCAGTGCTAGATGGAGAAAGCACCAGTAGTCTCTCATCTTGACGCGTGTCTTGATGTTTTATAGTGTCTGCTCTGGTTGTTGCATTAACTGCATTCAGTTGGTTCCATGCAGTTATTTCATCGCTAGTACATTGTTTTAGCTGGGGTAAGCAACCCAGAATTAAATCAGTACAAGGGTTGTCAAGTACAGCACAAGTAAATGTACCCGAAAGGAAAGGAGTGTTAATACGGGCTTTGGCCAAAGGGTAAATTTCAATGTTACCCAACAAGGTTCGGCATTTGACAGAGTCACCTGTATAATCCTCTTGACTCACCAGTTCCTTTCTGAGCCCAATAAGGGTACTACCGCTGTCCAGCAAACATTGGCATGGTCTATCATAGACCATTGCATTGTGGAACTCTAAATTGCCTCTGGAGGCTAAGGCTGCATTCACACTCTCAGATGAGAATGGAACTGTATGTCCACATTCTAATTTTCCGTCAGCATGAAATTGGTGACATCGCTCACAACTGTCAAAACTCAACATATCGTTTACACAACACACCTCTTCCGTTTGGTTAACAGGTAATTCATTTTCAACATCACACTCAGTCTCACTACCACTATCAGAAGATGTATCAAGTAAAATAGCATTGTTGGCTTTCATACGTTGGCGGCCTAGGCACTTATTTGAATAATGGCCGTAGCTGGAACAAAAAAAACATTTAATGGCACGCCGGTATGCAGATCTTTTGTTCTGTTGCTTCTTAATAACATTTTCAAGATGTGCCGGATAACTCGGCGATTTGTCACACATTGAATAAGTGTCATGTAAAAGTTGACAGTGGATACATTTTGAAATTTTTCTATCTTTCTTGTTAAATTTATTAAATGGTTTTCTATTGCTCCGATAGTTTTTAGATTGATCTTTTACCAAGGAAACTATTTCAGAGTCATTTGAAGTCTTAAAAGTATTTCTGTTTGAAGAAAAATATGCAGACCCTTTCTTTTCAAACTGTTCTATGGTTTCAATGTCTGACTGCTGCAAAAATTTAGCAAAAGAGGATGGTATCGTGGATATTACTTTATCCATAGTTATTAAATTTTTCAATCTATCAAAGTCTTTTCCTATGTTAGCTGCTTTAAGCCACCTATTTAGTACACTTTGAACATTTGAGACGTAGTCAATGAAAGTCTCAGTAGGTTTAGGTTTTAAATTTGAGAACTGAACCTGATACCCAGGGGCATCAAGTAAAAAGTATTGCATAATCCTATCACGGATGTATTGGTAGTCAGATCTAAGATCGGTTGGTATAGATTCTATCACTTTAAGGGGCTCACCACTCAGGTTCTTCATATAAATCATAGCCCACATCTCTAAAGGAACTTGGTGATATTTAAACTGATACTCGACATTTTCTGTCCAAGCAGATATTGAATCGTCTTTACAATATGGTTTGATAATATTTTTGTATTTGTTGAACTTATTTTCTTCTTGTTGACATTTAAGTTTAGTGGCAGAGATCTCTGCGTGTGAGTCTACATCCATCTCTTTCATCTTTAACTGTGTCTCTGATTCTACTTGTATTTGTTTTTCCTTAACTCTTGCCATTTCATCTATCTCCTTTTGCTTTAGATTTAATTCTCTTTGTTTTAATTCTAATTCCTTCCGTTTAATTTCCTTATCTTGTTCTAATTGTTGTTGCTTAACATTCTTATCATGTTCTAATTGTTGTTGCTTAATTTGCACTTCTTTTTGTTTTGTTATCTCAGCTAGTTGTATCTGGTGTTGTCTTTCCTGTGCGCGTTCATCTCTCTCTGCATCCTTTGCTTCTTTAAATTTTTGATCCGCATATTGTTCTAGCTCTTTACCTGTGTATTGCAATTCTTTGCCTGCTTTAATGAAGTCAGCTAGAGTAGCCATGTTGTTGGGTAATTGGCTCGCGTTGACCTGAACTGACTGCTTCACTCAGTTATTTTTCTTTAATATGCTATGTTATTTAATATCTGAGCACTACAAATTGTACTCTTTGTTTACAATCTGGAAAATTGTATTCTCCAAAAAATTAGAGCACAAAGTCTGTTCATACAATACACGCTGAAAAAGAGATGCACTATTAATCACAATGCATGCCAAAAACGTAGGTTTTACTCATCTTAATGTTCCCGAGAACAAGGAACAACACGTCAGCAACACCGGTCCCGTTGTTTGGCACCCCGGAATACACACGAGTTTTCTACTCAGGTCACCCTGTTTGGCACATCGGCATACACTCACGTTATCTATCAGCTGTTGTTCACCCTGGTTTACAGAGCAGCAACAATTAACAATTCGTAAACGAAAAATAGATTTTTGACAAATTGGTACAATGACACTGACATGCCCACGAACAAACAGAATATCGATTAATTAATATTTAATGTCAATGTCCTGTCTTCGTTCTACAGTAATATGTCTTTCGTTACTAACCTAGTTTAATCTATGGAAGTATGGTGCAGACCAAAGTTAATTTGCATAGCCGAAAGTAGTGCCCTCGTGACGGTAAACAAATAGAAAAGTACGAAAAAAATTCAATAACTGCTTTTAAATAAAGATAAATATAATAATAATGTGTAAATAAATAAATATATTCATTCTCTAACTTAAATAAACAAATAATACTTAATATATCGTAAAGATTCAGGCAGGCAGCAGCTTGCCAGTTTGTAAACACTGAAATGCTGATTCCAAGTGGCGAGGCCCAACTGCTTGTCAATCGTGCCACGTCACAGGCGCAGCGCTATTTTTAGCTTGCAAAAATCAATACTGTCGCTGACTCTGTATTGCTCCGCCATGAATCATTTTTGACAATTATTCAAAAACAAATAAATAATTACATAAATAAATGAAAGAAGAAAATAATATGAATACTTACAACTTTGAAAAACACATTATTTAAATATATAATATTCTAATAAGCACAAATAAACATTATTTCATCACGATAGGCACAATTCTGCTGACAACTCGATCTAGTCTGCATACGTCATCGTCACTGACACAAATTAAACATTTAATCTTTGTAATATCCTATCTGTAACCCTAGTCTAGAGCCGTGGGTAAGTGTTATAGCTTGAACTCAGGTTCAAGCCGCACTTCTGACACCACATTTAATCCTATTGCCTGTCAACAACTCATGTTTCAGGCATCATCGGATTACTTCTCCCACACCATACAAGAAACTTGCAAGTCGTGTGCGAGGAATGAAATGGTACATTTTATTGCCGTTGGCTCTGTACAATTGCAAAACAGTCGCTATCTAATCACACATAAAGTCACAATATTCTCTATCAGTAGTTTTCCTAAACCCTATGGCTAATCTCTATCTACTAGGCTATACGAAAACTATCTCTATTCTACACGATGTGAACACTACAACGTCAGTCCCCAGTCTGACTTCTTTCACTCGCGTCGCTACACGCCACGCGGAAGGACCTTCATGCGTCCTTCGGCTCTTTGCGTGCTAGGTCAGTTAGCACGCTTCTATTAGCTGTCTTTGGTTGAGTGACAATCGTGGCTATCACGCAGGCGTGATTCCGTCGGGACCAGTAGTGCTAACTATCTGGTCAACGCCTTCGTGTGAGGACTAGTTAATAGTCCCCCTTTTCTATCATCTATCCTGCCCTGATCCCGGGCACTATGTTCCCTCTAATCTATCTGAGGTTGACCCCACGTCCCGGTGGTGTTCTATCATGAGGCAGGCTTCCTGCCTCCTGTTTCAGTCTTTGACAAGGCTGGTAGATTGTATAAAGTATATGGTCGATATTTCTGACACACAGGCTGGTGGATTATATGAAGTATATGGTCCATATTGCTGACACACTGGCTGGTAGATTGTATGAAGTATATTGTCGATATTGCTGACACACAGGCTGGTAGATTGTATGAAGTATATGGTCGATATTGCTGACACACAGGCTGGTAGATTGTATAAAGTATATGGTCGATATTGCTGACTCACAGGCTGGTAGATTGTATAAAGTATATGGTCGATATTGCTGACACACAGGCTGGTAGACTGTATAAAGTATATGGTCGATATTGCTGACACACAGGCTGGTAGATTGTATAAAGTATATTGTCGATATTGCTGACACACAGGCTGGTAGACTGTATAAAGTATATTGTCGATATTGCTGACACACAGGCTGGTAGAATGTATAAAGTATATGGTCGATATTGCTGACACACAGGCTGGTAGATTGTATAAAGTATATTGTCGATATTGCTTAAACACAGGCTGGTAGATTGTATAAAGTATATGGTCGATATTGCTGACACACAGGCTGGTCGACTGTATAAAGTATATTGTCGATATTGCTGACACACAGGCTGGTCGACTGTATAAAGTATATTGTCGATATTGCTGACACACAGGCTGGTCGACTGTATAAAGTATATTGTCGATATTGCTGACACATAGGCTGGTAGATTGTATAAAGTATATGGTCGATATTGCTGACACACACGCTGGTAGAATGTATAAAGTATATGGTCGATATTGCTGACACACAGACAGGTAGATTGTATAAAGTATATGGTCGATATTGCTGACACACAGGCTGGTCGACTGTATAAAGTATATGGGCGATATTGCTGACAAACAGGCTGGTAGACTGTATAAAGTATATTGTCGATATTGCTGAGACACAGGCTGGTAGAATGTATAAAGTATATGGTCAATATTGCAATATTGCTGACACAGAGGCTGGTAGATTGTATAAAGTATATTGACGATATTGCTTACACACAGGCTGGTAGATTGTATAAAGTATATGGTCGATATTGCTGACACACAGGCTGGTAGATTGTATAAAGTATATGGTCGATATTGCTGACACACAGGCTGGTAGATTGCATAAAGTATATGGTAGATATTGCTGACACACAGGCTGGTAGATTGGATGAAGTATATTGTCGATATTGCTGACACACTGCCTGGTAGATTGTATAAAGTATATGGTCGATATTGCTGACACACAGGCTGGTAGATTGTATAAAGTATACGGTCGATATTTCTGACACACAGGCTGGTGGATTATATGAAGAATATGGTCCATATTGCTGACACACAGGCTGGTAGATTGTATGAAGTATATGGTCGATATTGCTGACACACAGGCTGGTCGACTGTATAAAGTATATTGTCGATATTGCTGACACACAGGCTGGTCGACTGTATAAAGTATATTGTCGATATTGCTGACACATAGGCTGGTAGATTGTATAAAGTATATGGTCGATATTGCTGACACACACGCTGGTAGAATGTATAAAGTATATGGTCGATATTGCTGACACACAGACAGGTAGATTGTATAAAGTATATGGTCGATATTGCTGACACACAGGCTGGTCGACTGTATAAAGTATATGGTCGATATTGCTGACACACAGGCTCGTAGACTGTATAAAGTATATTGTCGATATTGCTGAGACACAGGCTGGTAGAATTTATAAAGTATATGGTCAATATTGCAATATTGCTGACACAGAGGCTGGTAGATTGTATAAAGTATATTGACGATATTGCTGACACACAGGCTGGTAGATTGTATAAAGTATATGGTCGATATTGCTGACACACAGGCTGGTAGATTGTATAAAGTATATGGTCGATATTGCTGACACACAGGCTGGTAGATTGTATAAAGTATATGGTAGATATTGCTGACACACAGGCTTGTAGATTGTATGAAGTATATTGTCGATATTGCTGACACACAGCCTGGTAGATTGTATAAAGTATATGGTCGATATTGCTGACACACAGGCTGGTAGATTGTATAAAGTATATGGTCGATATTTCTGACACACAGGCTGGTGGATTATATGAAGTATATGGTCCATATTGCTGACACACAGACTGGTAGACTGTATAAAGTATATTGTCGATATTGCTGACACACAGGCTGGTAGACTGTATAAAGTATATGGTCGATATTGCTGACACACAGGCTGGTAGACTGTATAAAGTATATTGTCGATATTGCTGACACACAGGATTGTAGACTGTATAAAGTATATGGTCGATATTGCTGACACACAGGCTGGTCGACTGTATAAAGTATATGGTCGATATTGCTGACACACAGGCTGGTAGACTGTATAAAGTATATTGTCGATATTGCTGACACACAGGCTGGTAGACTGTATAAAGTATATTGTCGATATTGCTGACACACAGGCTGATAGATTGTATAAAGTATGTGGTCGATATTGCTGACACACAGGCTGGTAGATTGTATCAAGTATATTGTCGATATTGTTGACACACAGGCTGGTAGACTGTATAAAGTATATGGTCGATATTGCTGACACACAGGGTGGTAAATTGTATGAAGTATATTGTCGATATTGCTGACACACAGGCTCGTAGACTGTATGAAATATATTGTCGATATTGCTGACACACAGGCTGGTAGACTGTATAAAGTATATTGTCGATATTGCTGTCACACAGGCTGGTAGACTGTATAAAGTATATTGTCGATATTGCTGACACACAGGCTGGTAGACTGTATAAAGTATATTGTCGATATTGCTGACACACAGGCTGGTAGACTATAAAGTATATTGTCGATATTGCTGACACACAGGCTGGTAGATTGTATAAAGTATATGGTCGATATTGCTGACACACAGGCTGGTAGATTGTATAAAGTATATGGTCGATATTGCTGACACACAGGCTGGTAGATTGTAAAAAGTATGTGGTAGATATTGCTGACACACAGGCTTGTAGATTGTATGAAGTATATTGTCGATATTGCTGACACACAGCCTGGTAGATTGTATAAAGTATATGGTCGATATTGCTGACACACAGGCTGGTAGATTGTATAAAGTATATGGTCGATATTTCTGACACACAGGCTGGTAGATTGTATAAAGTATATGGTCGATATTTCTGACACACAGGCTGGTGGATTATATGAAGAATATGGTCCATATTGCTGACACACAGGCTGGTAGATTGTATGAAGTATATGGTCGATATTGCTGACACACAGGCTGGTCGACTGTATAAAGTATATTGTCGATATTGCTGACACACAGGCTGGTCGACTGTATAAAGTATATTGTCGATATTGCTGACACAGGCTGGTAGATTGTATAAAGTATATGGTCGATATTGCTGACACACACGCTGGTAGAATGTATAAAGTATATGGTCGATATTGCTGACACACAGACAGGTAGATTGTATAAAGTATATGGTCGATATTGCTGACACACAGGCTGGTCGACTGTATAAAGTATATGGTCGATATTGCTGACACACAGGCTCGTAGACTGTATAAAGTATATTGTCGATATTGCTGAGACACAGGCTGGTAGAATTTATAAAGTATATGGTCAATATTGCAATATTGCTGACACAGAGGCTGGTAGATTGTATAAAGTATATTGACGATATTGCTGACACACAGGCTGGTAGATTGTATAAAGTATATGGTCGATATTGCTGACACACAGGCTGGTAGATTGTATAAAGTATATGGTCGATATTGCTGACACACAGGCTGGTAGATTGTATAAAGTATATGGTAGATATTGCTGACACACAGGCTTGTAGATTGTATGAAGTATATTGTCGATATTGCTGACACACAGCCTGGTAGATTGTATAAAGTATATGGTCGATATTGCTGACACACAGGCTGGTAGATTGTATAAAGTATATGGTCGATATTTCTGACACACAGGCTGGTGGATTATATGAAGTATATGGTCCATATTGCTGACACACAGACTGGTAGACTGTATAAAGTATATTGTCGATATTGCTGACACACAGGCTGGTAGACTGTATAAAGTATATGGTCGATATTGCTGACACACAGGCTGGTAGACTGTATAAAGTATATTGTCGATATTGCTGACACACAGGATTGTAGACTGTATAAAGTATATGGTCGATATTGCTGACACACAGGCTGGTCGACTGTATAAAGTATATGGTCGATATTGCTGACACACAGGCTGGTAGACTGTATAAAGTATATTGTCGATATTGCTGACACACAGGCTGGTAGACTGTATAAAGTATATTGTCGATATTGCTGACACACAGGCTGATAGATTGTATAAAGTATGTGGTCGATATTGCTGACACACAGGCTGGTAGATTGTATCAAGTATATTGTCGATATTGTTGACACACAGGCTGGTAGACTGTATAAAGTATATGGTCGATATTGCTGACACACAGGGTGGTAAATTGTATGAAGTATATTGTCGATATTGCTGACACACAGGCTCGTAGACTGTATGAAATATATTGTCGATATTGCTGACACACAGGCTGGTAGACTGTATAAAGTATATTGTCGATATTGCTGTCACACAGGCTGGTAGACTGTATAAAGTATATTGTCGATATTGCTGACACACAGACTGGTAGACTATAAAGTATATTGTCGATATTGCTGACACACAGGCTGGTAGATTGTATAAAGTATATGGTCGATATTGCTGACACACAGGCTGGTAGATTGTATAAAGTATATGGTCGATATTGCTGACACACAGGCTGGTAGATTGTAAAAAGTATGTGGTAGATATTGCTGACACACAGGCTTGTAGATTGTATGAAGTATATTGTCGATATTGCTGACACACAGCCTGGTAGATTGTATAAAGTATATGGTCGATATTGCTGACACACAGGCTGGTAGATTGTATAAAGTATATGGTCGATATTTCTGACACACAGGCTGGTGGATTATATGAAGTATATGGTCCATATTGCTGACACACAGACTGGTAGACTGTATAAAGTATATTGTCGATATTGCTGACACACAGGCTGGTAGACTGTATAAAGTATATGGTCGATATTGCTGACACACAGGCTGGTAGACTGTATAAAGTATATTGTCGATATTGCTGACACACAGGATTGTAGACTGTATAAAGTATATGGTCGATATTGCTGACACACAGGCTGGTCGACTGTATAAAGTATATGGTCGATATTGCTGACACACAGGCTGGTAGACTGTATAAAGTATATTGTCGATATTGCTGACACACAGGCTGGTAGACTGTATAAAATATATTGTCGATATTGCTGACACACAGGCTGGTAGACTGTATAAAGTATATTGTCGATATTGCTGACACACAGGCTGGTAGACTGTATAAAGTATATGGTCGATATTGCTGACACACAGGCTGGTCGACTGTATAAAGTATATTGTCGATATTGCTGACACACAGGCTGGTCGACTGTATAAAGTATATTGTCGATATTGCTGACACATAGGCTGGTAGATTGTATAAAGTATATGGTCGATATTGCTGACACACACGCTGGTAGAATGTATAAAGTATATGGTCGATATTGCTGACACACAGACAGGTAGATTGTATAAAGTATATGGTCGATATTGCTGACACACAGGCTGGTCGACTGTTTAAAGTATATGGGCGATATTGCTGACACACAGGCTGGTAGACTGTATAAAGTATATTGTCGATATTGCTGAGACACAGGCTGGTAGAATGTATAAAGTATATGGTCAATATTGCAATATTGCTGACACAGAGGCTGGTAGATTGTATAAAGTATATTGACGATATTGCTGACACACAGGCTGGTAGATTGTATAAAGTATATGGTCGATATTGCTGACACACAGGCTGGTAGATTGTATAAAGTATATGGTCGATATTGCTGACACACAGGCTGGTAGATTGCATAAAGTATATGGTAGATATTGCTGACACACAGGCTGGTAGATTGTATGAAGTATATTGTCGATATTGCTGACACACTGCCTGGTAGATTGTATAAAGTATATGGTCGATATTGCTGACACACAGGCTGGTAGATTGTATAAAGTATATGGTCGATATTTCTGACACACAGGCTGGTGGATTATATGAAGTATATGGTCCATATTGCTGACACACAGGCTGGTAGATTGTATGAAGTATATGGTCGATATTACTGACACACAGGCTGGTCGACTGTATAAAGTATATTGTCGATATTGCTGACACACAGGCTGGTCGACTGTATAAAGTATATTGTCGATATTGCTGACACATAGGCTGGTAGATTGTATAAAGTATATGGTCGATATTGCTGACACACACGCTGGTAGAATGTATAAAGTATATGGTCGATATTGCTGACACACAGACATGTAGATTCTATAAAGTATATGGTCGATATTGCTGACACACAGGCTGGTCGACTGTATAAAGTATATGGTCGATATTGCTGACACACAGGCTGGTAGACTGTATAAAGTATATTGTCGATATTGCTGAGACACAGGCTGGTAGAATTTATAAAGTATATGGTCAATATTGCAATATTGCTGACACAGAGGCTGGTAGATTGTATAAAGTATATTGACGATATTGCTGACACACAGGCTGGTAGATTGTATAAAGTATATGGTCGATATTGCTGACACACAGGCTGGTAGATTGTATAAAGTATATGGTCGATATTGCTGACACACAGGCTGGTAGATTGTATAAAGTATATGGTAGATATTGCTGACACACAGGCTTGTAGATTGTATGAAGTATATTGTCGATATTGCTGACACACACGCTGGTAGAATGTATAAAGTATATGGTCGATATTGCTGACACACAGACAGGTAGATTGTATAAAGTATATGGTCGATATTGCTGACACACAGGCTGGTCGACTGTATAAAGTATATGGTCGATATTGCTGACACACAGGCTGGTAGACTGTATAAAGTATATTGTCGATATTGCTGAGACACAGGCTGGTAGAATTTATAAAGTATATGGTCAATATTGCAATATTGCTGACACAGACGCTGGTATATTGTATAAAGTATATTGACGATATTGCTGACACACAGGCTGGTAGATTGTATAAAGTATATGGTCGATATTGCTGACACACAGGCTGGTAGACTGTATAAAGTATATTGTCGATATTGCTGACACACAGGCTGATAGATTGTATAAAGTATGTGGTCGATATTGCTGACACACAGGCTGGTAGATTGTATCAAGTATATTGTCGATATTGTTGACACACAGGCTGGTAGACTGTATAAAGTATATGGTCGATATTGCTGACACAATGGCTGGTAAATTGTATGAAGTATATTGTCGATATTGCTGACACATAGGCTGGTAGACTGTATAAAGTATATTGTCGATATTGCTGTCACACAGGCTGGTAGACTGTATAAAGTATATTGTCGATATTGCTGACACACAGGCTGGTAGACTGTATAAAGTATATTGTCGATATTGCTGACACACAGGCTGGTAGACTATAAAGTATATTGTCGATATTGCTGACACACAGGCTGGTAGATTGTATAAAGTATATGGTCGATATTGCTGACACACAGGCTGGTAGATTGTATAAAGTATATGGTCGATATTGCTGACACACAGGCTGGTAGATTGTATAAAGTATATGGTAGATATTGCTGACACACAGGCTTGTAGATTGTATGAAGTATATTGTCGATATTGCAATATTGCTGACACAGAGGCTGGTAGATTGTATAAAGTATATTGACGATATTGCTTACACACAGGCTGGTAGATTGTATAAAGTATATGGTCGATATTGCTGACACACAGGCTGGTAGATTGTATAAAGTATATGGTCGATATTGCTGACACACAGGCTGGTAGATTGCATAAAGTATATGGTAGATATTGCTGACACACAGGCTGGTAGATTGGATGAAGTATATTGTCGATATTGCTGACACACTGCCTGGTAGATTGTATAAAGTATATGGTCGATATTGCTGACACACAGGCTGGTAGATTGTATAAAGTATATGGTCGATATTTCTGACACACAGGCTGGTGGATTATATGAAGTATATGGTCCATATTGCTGACACACAGGCTGGTAGATTGTATGAAGTATATGGTCGATATTGCTGACACACAGGCTGGTCGACTGTATAAAGTATATTGTCGATATTGCTGACACACAGGCTGGTCGACTGTATAAATTATATTGTCGATATTGCTGACACATAGGCTGGTAGATTGTATAAAGTATATGGTCGATATTGCTGACACACACGCTGGTAGAATGTATAAAGTATATGGTCGATATTGCTGACACACAGACAGGTAGATTGTATAAAGTATATGGTCGATATTGCTGACACACAGGCTGGTCGACTGTATAAAGTATATGGTCGATATTGCTGACACACAGGCTGGTAGACTGTATAAAGTATATTGTCGATATTGCTGAGACACAGGCTGGTAGAATTTATAAAGTATATGGTCAATATTGCAATATTGCTGACACAGAGGCTGGTAGATTGTATAAAGTATATTGACGATATTGCTGACACACAGGCTGGTAGATTGTATAAAGTATATGGTCGATATTGCTGACACACAGGCTGGTAGATTGTATAAAGTATATGGTCGATATTGCTGACACACAGGCTGGTAGATTGTATAAAGTATATGGTAGATATTGCTGACACACAGGCTTGTAGATTGTATGAAGTATATTGTCGATATTGCTGACACACAGCCTGGTAGATTGTATAAAGTATATGGTCGATATTGCTGACACACAGGCTGGTAGATTGTATAAAGTATATGGTCGATATTTCTGACACACAGGCTGGTGGATTATATGAAGTATATGGTCCATATTGCTGACACACAGACTGGTAGACTGTATAAAGTATATTGTCGATATTGCTGACACACAGGCTGGTAGACTGTATAAAGTATATGGTCGATATTGCTGACACACAGGCTGGTAGACTGTATAAAGTATATTGTCGATATTGCTGACACACAGGATTGTAGACTGTATAAAGTATATGGTCGATATTGCTGACACACAGGCTGGTCGACTGTATAAAGTATATGGTCGATATTGCTGACACATAGGCTGGTAGATTGTATGAAGTATATTGTCGATATTGCTGACACACAGGCTGGTAGACTGTATAAAGTATATTGTCGATATTGCTGACACACAGGCTGATAGATTGTATAAAGTATGTGGTCGATATTGCTGACACACAGGCTGGTAGATTGTATCAAGTATATTGTCGATATTGTTGACACACAGGCTGGTAGACTGTATAAAGTATATGGTCGATATTGCTGACACACAGGCTGGTAAATTGTATGAAGTATATTGTCGATATTGCTGACACACAGGCTCGTAGACTGTATGAAATATATTGTCGATATTGCTGACACACAGGCTGGTAGACTGTATAAAGTATATTGTCGATATTGCAGTCACACAGGCTGGTAGACTGTATAAAGTATATTGTCGATATTGCTGACACACAGGCTGTTAGACTGTATAAAGTATATTGTCGATATTGCTGACACACAGGCTGGTAGACTATAAAGTATATTGTCGATATTGCTGACACACAGGCTGGTAGATTGTATAAAGTATATGGTCGATATTGCTGACACACAGGCTGGTAGATTGTATAAAGTATATGGTCGATATTGCTGACACACAGGCTGGTAGATTGTAAAAAGTATGTGGTAGATATTGCTGACACACAGGCTTGTAGATTGTATGAAGTATATTGTCGATATTGCTGACACACAGCCTGGTAGATTGTATAAAGTATATGGTCGATATTGCTGACACACAGGCTGGTAGATTGTTTAAAGTATATGGTCGATATTTCTGACACACAGGCTGGTGGATTATATGAAGTATATGGTCCATATTGCTGACACACAGACTGGTAGACTGTATAAAGTATATTGTCGATATTGCTGACACACAGGCTGGTAGACTGTATAAAGTATATGGTCGATATTGCTGACACACAGGCTGGTAGACTGTATAAAGTATATTGTCGATATTGCTGACACACAGGATTGTAGACTGTATAAAGTATATGGTCGATATTGCTGACACACAGGCTGGTCGACTGTATAAAGTATATGGTCGATATTGCTGACACATAGGCTGGTAGATTGTATGAAGTATATTGTCGATATTGCTGACACACTGCCTGGTAGATTGTATAAAGTATATGGTCGATATTGCTGACACACAGGCTGGTAGATTGTATAAAGTATATGGTCGATATTTCTGACACACAGGCTGGTGGATTATATGAAGTATATGGTCCATATTGCTGACACACAGGCTGGTAGATTGTATGAAGTATATGGTCGATATTACTGACACACAGGCTGGTCGACTGTATAAAGTATATTGTCGATATTGCTGACACACAGGCTGGTCGACTGTATAAAGTATATTGTCGATATTGCTGACACATAGGCTGGTAGATTGTATAAAGTATATGGTCGATATTGCTGACACACACGCTGGTAGAATGTATAAAGTATATGGTCGATATTGCTGACACACAGACATGTAGATTGTATAAAGTATATGGTCGATATTGCTGACACACAGGCTGGTCGACTGTATAAAGTATATGGTCGATATTGCTGACACACAGGCTGGTAGACTGTATAAAGTATATTGTCGATATTGCTGAGACACAGGCTGGTAGAATTTATAAAGTATATGGTCAATATTGCAATATTGCTGACACAGAGGCTGGTAGATTGTATAAAGTATATTGACGATATTGCTGACACACAGGCTGGTAGATTGTATAAAGTATATGGTCGATATTGCTGACACACAGGCTGGTAGATTGTATAAAGTATATGGTCGATATTGCTGACACACAGGCTGGTAGATTGTATAAAGTATATTGTAGATATTGCTGACACACAGGCTTGTAGATTGTATGAAGTATATTGTCGATATTGCTGACACACACGCTGGTAGAATGTATAAAGTATATGGTCGATATTGCTGACACACAGACAGGTAGATTGTATAAAGTATATGGTCGATATTGCTGACACACAGGCTGGTCGACTGTATAAAGTATATGGTCGATATTGCTGACACACAGGCTGGTAGACTGTATAAAGTATATTGTCGATATTGCTGAGACACAGGCTGGTAGAATTTATAAAGTATATGGTCAATATTGCAATATTGCTGACACAGAGGCTGGTAGATTGTATAAAGTATATTGACGATATTGCTGACACACAGGCTGGTAGATTGTATAAAGTATATGGTCGATATTGCTGACACACAGGCTGGTAGACTGTATAAAGTATATTGTCGATATTGCTGACACACAGGCTGATAGATTGTATAAAGTATGTGGTCGATATTGCTGAAACACAGGCTGGTAGATTGTATCAAGTATATTGTCGATATTGTTGACACACAGGCTGGTAGACTGTATAAAGTATATGGTCGATATTGCTGACACACAGGCTGGTAAATTGTATGAAGTATATTGTCGATATTGCTGACACACAGGCTCGTAGACTGTATGAAATATATTGTCGATATTGCTGACACACAGGCTGGTAGACTGTATAAAGTATATTGTCGATATTGCTGTCACACAGGCTGGTAGACTGTATAAAGTATATTGTCGATATTGTTGACACACAGGCTGGTAGACTGTATAAAGTATATTGTCGATATTGCTGACACACAGGCTGGTAGACTATAAAGTATATTGTCGATATTGCTGACACACAGGCTGGTAGATTGTATAAAGTATATGGTCGATATTGCTGACACACAGGCTGGTAGATTGTATAAAGTATATGGTCGATATTGCTGACACACAGGCTGGTAGATTGTATAAAGTATATGGTAGATATTGCTGACACACAGGCTTGTAGATTGTATGAAGTATATTGTCGATATTGCTGACACACAGCCTCGTAGATTGTATAAAGTATATGGTCGATATTGCTGACACACAGGCTGGTAGATTGTATAAAGTATATGGTCGATATTTCTGACACACAGGCTGGTGGATTATATGAAGTATATGGTCCATATTGCTGACACACAGACTGGTAGACTGTATAAAGTATATTGTCGATATTGCTGACACACAGGCTGGTAGACTGTATAAAGTATATGGTCGATATTGCTGACACACAGGCTGGTAGACTGTATAAAGTATATTGTCGATATTGCTGACACACAGGATTGTAGACTGTATAAAGTATATGGTCGATATTGCTGACACACAGGCTGGTCGACTGTATAAAGTATATGGTCGATATTGCTGACACACAGGCTGGTAGACTGTATAAAGTATATTGTCGATATTGCTGACACACAGGCTGGTAGACTGTATAAAGTATATTGTCGATATTGCTGACACACAGGCTGGTAGACTGTATAAAGTATATGGTCGATATTGCTGACACACAGGCTGGTCGACTGTATAAAATATATTGTCGATATTGTGACACACAGGCTGGTCGACTGTATAAAGTATATTGTCGATATTGCTGACACATAGGCTGGTAGATTGTATAAAGTATATGGTCGATATTGCTGACACACACGCTGGTAGAATGTATAAAGTATATGGTCGATATTGCTGACACACAGACAGGTAGATTGTATAAAGTATATGGTCGATATTGCTGACACACAGGCTGGTGGACTGTATAAAGTATATGGGCGATATTGCTGACACACAGGCTGGTAGACTGTATAAAGTATATTGTCGATATTGCTGAGACACAGGCTGGTAGAATGTATAAAGTATATGGTCAATATTGCAATATTGCTGACACAGAGGCTGGTAGATTGTATAAAGTATATTGACGATATTGCTGACACACAGGCTGGTAGATTGTATAAAGTATATGGTCGATATTGCTGACACACAGGCTGGTAGATTGTATAAAGTATATGGTCGATATTGCTGACACACAGGCTGGTAGATTGCATAAAGTATATGGTAGATATTGCTGACACACAGGCTGGTAGATTGTATGAAGTATATTGTCGATATTGCTGACACACTGCCTGGTAGATTGTATAAAGTATATGGTCGATATTGCTGACACACAGGCTGGTAGATTGTATAAAGTATATGGTCGATATTTCTGACACACAGGCTGGTGGATTATATGAAGTATATGGTCCATATTGCTGACACACAGGCTGGTAGATTGTATGAAGTATATGGTCGATATTACTGACACACAGGCTGGTCGACTGTATAAAGTATATTGTCGATATTGCTGACACACAGGCTGGTCGACTGTATAAAGTATATTGTCGATATTGCTGACACATAGGCTGGTAGATTGTATAAAATATAATGTCGATATTGCTGAGACACAGGCTGGTAGAATTTATAAAGTATATGGTCAATATTGCAATATTGCTGACACAGAGGCTGGTAGATTGTATTAAGTATATTGACGATATTGCTGACACACAGGCTGGTAGATTGTATAAAGTATATGGTCGATATTGCTGACACACAGGCTGTTAGATTGTATAAAGTATATGGTCGATATTGCTGACACACAGGCTGGTAGATTGTATAAAGTATATGGTAGATATTGCTGACACACAGGCTGGTAGATTGTATAAAGTATATGGTCGATATTGCTGACACACAGGCTGGTAGATTGTATAAAGTATATGGTAGATATTGCTGACACACAGGCTTGTAGATTGTATGAAGTATATTGTCGATATTGCTGACACACACGCTGGTAGAATGTATAAAGTATATGGTCGATATTGCTGACACACAGACAGGTAGATTGTATAAAGTATATGGTCGATATTGCTGACACACAGGCTGGTCGACTGTATAAAGTATATGGTCGATATTGCTGACACACAGGCTGGTAGACTGTATAAAGTATATTGTCGATATTGCTGAGACACAGGCTGGTAGAATTTATAAAGTATATGGTCAATATTGCAATATTGCTGACACAGAGGCTGGTAGATTGTATAAAGTATATTGACGATATTGCTGACACACAGGCTGGTAGATTGTATAAAGTATATGGTCGATATTGCTGACACACAGGCTGGTAGACTGTATAAAGTATATTGTCGATATTGCTGACACACAGGCTGATAGATTGTATAAAGTATGTGGTCGATATTGCTGAAACACAGGCTGGTAGATTGTATCAAGTATATTGTCGATATTGTTGACACACAGGCTGGTAGACTGTATAAAGTATATGGTCGATATTGCTGACACACAGGCTGGTAAATTGTATGAAGTATATTGTCGATATTGCTGACACACAGGCTCGTAGACTGTATGAAATATATTGTCGATATTGCTGACACACAGGCTGGTAGACTGTATAAAGTATATTGTCGATATTGCTGTCACACAGGCTGGTAGACTGTATAAAGTATATTGTCGATATTGCTGACACACAGGCTGGTAGACTGTATAAAGTATATTGTCGATATTGCTGACACACAGGCTGGTAGACTATAAAGTATATTGTCGATATTGCTGACACACAGGCTGGTAGATTGTATAAAGTATATGGTCGATATTGCTGACACACAGGCTGGTAGATTGTATAAAGTATATGGTCGATATTGCTGACACACAGGCTGGTAGATTGTATAAAGTATATGGTAGATATTGCTGACACACAGGCTTGTAGATTGTATGAAGTATATTGTCGATATTGCTGACACACAGCCTCGTAGATTGTATAAAGTATATGGTCGATATTGCTGACACACAGGCTGGTAGATTGTATAAAGTATATGGTCGATATTTCTGACACACAGGCTGGTGGATTATATGAAGTATATGGTCCATATTGCTGACACACAGACTGGTAGACTGTATAAAGTATATTGTCGATATTGCTGACACACAGGCTGGTAGACTGTATAAAGTATATGGTCGATATTGCTGACACACAGGCTGGTAGACTGTATAAAGTATATTGTCGATATTGCTGACACACAGGATTGTAGACTGTATAAAGTATATGGTCGATATTGCTGACACACAGGCTGGTCGACTGTATAAAGTATATGGTCGATATTGCTGACACACAGGCTGGTAGACTGTATAAAGTATATTGTCGATATTGCTGACACACAGGCTGGTAGACTGTATAAAATATATTGTCGATATTGCTGACACACAGGCTGGTAGACTGTATAAAGTATATTGTCGATATTGCTGACACACAGGCTGGTAGACTGTATAAAGTATATGGTCGATATTGCTGACACACAGGCTGGTCGACTGTATAAAATATATTGTCGATATTGCTGACACACAGGCTGGTCGACTGTATAAAGTATATTGTCGATATTGCTGACACATAGGCTGGTAGATTGTATAAAGTATATGGTCGATATTGCTGACACACACGCTGGTAGAATGTATAAAGTATATGGTCGATATTGCTGACACACAGACAGGTAGATTGTATAAAGTATATGGTCGATATTGCTGACACACAGGCTGGTCGACTGTATAAAGTATATGGGCGATATTGCTGACACACAGGCTGGTAGACTGTATAAAGTATATTGTCGATATTGCTGAGACACAGGCTGGTAGAATGTATAAAGTATATGGTCAATATTGCAATATTGCTGACACAGAGGCTGGTAGATTGTATAAAGTATATTGACGATATTGCTGACACACAGGCTGGTAGATTGTATAAAGTATATGGTCGATATTGCTGACACACAGGCTGGTAGATTGTATAAAGTATATGGTCGATATTGCTGACACACAGGCTGGTAGATTGCATAAAGTATATGGTAGATATTGCTGACACACAGGCTGGTAGATTGTATGAAGTATATTGTCGATATTGCTGACACACTGCCTGGTAGATTGTATAAAGTATATGGTCGATATTGCTGACACACAGGCTGGTAGATTGTATAAAGTATATGGTCGATATTTCTGACACACAGGCTGGTGGATTATATGAAGTATATGGTCCATATTGCTGACACACAGGCTGGTAGATTGTATAAAGTATATGGTCGATATTACTGACACACAGGCTGGTCGACTGTATAAAGTATATTGTCGATATTGCTGACACACAGGCTGGTCGACTGTATAAAGTATATTGTCGATATTGCTGACACATAGGCTGGTAGATTGTATAAAATATAATGTCGATATTGCTGAGACACAGGCTGGTAGAATTTATAAAGTATATGGTCAATATTGCAATATTGCTGACACAGAGGCTGGTAGATTGTATAAAGTATATTGACGATATTGCTGACACACAGGCTGGTAGATTGTATAAAGTATATGGTCGATATTGCTGACACACAGGCTGTTAGATTGTATAAAGTATATGGTCGATATTGCTGACACACAGGCTGGTAGATTGTATAAAGTATATGGTAGATATTGCTGACACACAGGCTGGTAGATTGTATGAAGTATATTGTCGATATTGCTGACACACTGCCTGGTAGATTGTATAAAGTATATGGTCGATATTGCTGACACACAGGCTGGTAGATTGTATAAAGTATATGGTCGATATTTCTGACACACAGGCTGGTGGATTATATGAAGTATATGGTCCATATTGCTGACACACAGGCTGGTAGATTGTATGAAGTATATGGTCGATATTACTGACACACAGGCTGGTCGACTGTATAAAGTATATTGTCGATATTGCTGACACACAGGCTGGTCGACTGTATAAAGTATATTGCCGATATTGCTGACACATAGGCTGGTAGATTGTATAAAGTATATGGTCGATATTGCTGACACACACGCTGGTAGAATGTATAAAGTATATGGTCGATATTGCTGACACACAGACATGTAGATTGTATAAAGTATATGGTCGATATTGCTGACACACAGGCTTGTCGACTGTATAAAGTATATGGTCGATATTGCTGACACACAGGCTGGTAGACTGTATAAAGTATATTGTCGATATTGCTGAGACACAGGCTGGTAGAATTTATAAAGTATATGGTCAATATTGCAATATTGCTGACACAGAGGCTGGTAGATTGTATAAAGTATATTGACGATATTGCTGACACACAGGCTGGTAGATTGTATAAAGTATATGGTCGATATTGCTGACACACAGGCTGGTAGATTGTATAAAGTATATGGTCGATATTGCTGACACACAGGCTGGTAGATTGTATAAAGTATATGGTAGATATTGCTGACACACAGGCTTGTAGATTGTATGAAGTATATTGTCGATATTGCTGACACACACGCTGGTAGAATGTATAAAGTATATGGTCGATATTGCTGACACACAGACAGGTAGATTGTATAAAGTATATGGTCGATATTGCTGACACACAGGCTGGTCGACTGTATAAAGTATATGGTCGATATTGCTGACACACAGGCTGGTAGACTGTATAAAGTATATTGTCGATATTGATGAGACACAGGCTGGTAGAATTTATAAAGTATATGGTCAATATTGCAATATTGCTGACACAGAGGCTGGTAGATTGTATAAAGTATATTGACGATATTGCTGACACACAGGCTGGTAGATTGTATAAAGTATATGGTCGATATTGCTGACACACAGGCTGGTAGACTGTATAAAGTATATTGTCGATATTGCTGACACACAGGCTGATAGATTGTATAAAGTATGTGGTCGATATTGCTGAAACACAGGCTGGTAGATTGTATCAAGTATATTGTCGATATTGTTGACACACAGGCTGGTAGACTGTATAAAGTATATGGTCGATATTGCTGACACACAGGCTGGTAAATTGTATGAAGTATATTGTCGATATTGCTGACACACAGGCTCGTAGACTGTATGAAATATATTGTCGATATTGCTGACACACAGGCTGGTAGACTGTATAAAGTATATTGTCGATATTGCTGTCACACAGGCTGGTAGACTGTATAAAGTATATTGTCGATATTGCTGACACACAGGCTGGTAGACTGTATAAAGTATATTGTCGATATTGCTGACACACAGGCTGGTAGACTATAAAGTATATTGTCGATATTGCTGACACACAGGCTGGTAGATTGTATAAAGTATATGGTCGATATTGCTGACACACAGGCTGGTAGATTGTATAAAGTATATGGTCGATATTGCTGACACACAGGCTGGTAGATTGTATAAAGTATATGGTAGATATTGCTGACACACAGGCTTGTAGATTGTATGAAGTATATTGTCGATATTGCTGACACACAGCCTCGTAGATTGTATAAAGTATATGGTCGATATTGCTGACACACAGGCTGGTAGATTGTATAAAGTATATGGTCGATATTTCTGACACACAGGCTGGTGGATTATATGAAGTATATGGTCCATATTGCTGACACACAGACTGGTAGACTGTATAAAGTATATTGTCGATATTGCTGACACACAGGCTGGTAGACTGTATAAAGTATATGGTCGATATTGCTGACACACAGGCTGGTAGACTGTATAAAGTATATTGTCGATATTGCTGACACACAGGATTGTAGACTGTATAAAGTATATGGTCGATATTGCTGACACACAGGCTGGTCGACTGTATAAAGTATATGGTCGATATTGCTGACACACAGGCTGGTAGATTGTATAAAGTATATTGTCGATATTGCTGACACACAGGCTGGTAGACTGTATGAAATATATTGTCGATATTGCTGACACACAGGCTGGTAGACTGTATAAAGTATATTGTCGATATTGCTGACACACAGGCTGGTAGACTGTATAAAGTATATGGTCGATATTGCTGACACACAGGCTGGTCGACTGTATAAAATATATTGTCGATATTGCTGACACACAGGCTGGTCGACTGTATAAAGTATATTGTCGATATTGCTGACACATAGGCTGGTAGATTGTATAAAGTATATGGTCGATATTGCTGACACACACGCTGGTAGAATGTATAAAGTATATGGTCGATATTGCTGACACACAGACAGGTAGATTGTATAAAGTATATGGTCGATATTGCTGACACACAGGCTGGTCGACTGTATAAAGTATATGGGCGATATTGCTGACACACAGGCTGGTAGACTGTATAAAGTATATTGTCGATATTGCTGAGACACAGGCTGGTAGAATGTATAAAGTATATGGTCAATATTGCAATATTGCTGACACAGAGGCTGGTAGATTGTATAAAGTATATTGTCGATATTGCTGACACACAGGCTGGTAGACTGTATAAAGTATATGGTCGATATTGCTGACACACAGGCTGGTAAATTGTATGAAGTATATTGTCGATATTGCTGACACACAGGCTGGTACTCTGTATGAAATATATTGTCGATATTGCTGACACACAGGCTGGTAGACTGTATAAAGTATATTGTCGATATTGCTGTCACACAGGCTGGTAGACTGTATAAAGTATATTGTCGATATTGCTGACACACAGGCTGGTAGACTGTATAAAGTATATTGTCGATATTGCTGACACACAGGCTGGTAGACTATAAAGTATATTGTCGATATTGCTGACACACAGGCTGGTAGATTGTATAAAGTATATGGTCGATATTGCTGACACACAGGCTGGTAGATTGTATAAAGTATATGGTCGATATTGCTGACACACAGGCTGGTAGATTGTATAAAGTATATGGTAGATATTGCTGACACACAGGCTTGTAGATTGTATGAAGTATATTGTCGATATTGCTGACTCACAGCCTGGTAGATTGTATAAAGTATATGGTCGATATTGCTGACACACAGGCTGGTAGATTGTATAAAGTATATGGTCGATATTTCTGACACACAGGCTGGTGGATTATATGAAGTATATGGTCCATATTGCTGACACACAGACTGGTAGACTGTATAAAGTATATTGTCGATATTGCTGACACACAGGCTGGTAGACTGTATAAAGTATATGGTCGATATTGCTGACACACAGGCTGGTAGACTGTATAAAGTATATTGTCGATATTGCTGACACACAGGATTGTAGACTGTATAAAGTATATGGTCGATATTGCTGACACACAGGCTGGTCGACTGTATAAAGTATATGGTCGATATTGCTGACACACAGGCTGGTAGACTGTATAAAGTATATTGTCGATATTGCTGACACACAGGCTGGTAGACTGTATAAAGTATATTGTCGATATTGCTGACACACAGGCTGGTAGACTGTATAAAGTATATTGTCGATATTGCTGACACACAGGCTGATAGATTGTATAAAGTATGTGGTCGATATTGCTGACACACAGGCTGGTAGATTGTATCAAGTATATTGTCGATATTGCTGACACACAGGCTGGTAGACTGTATAAAGTATATGGTCGATATTGCTGACACACAGGCTGGTAAATTGTATGAAGTATATTGTCGATATTGCTGACACACAGGCTCGTAGACTGTATGAAATATATTGTCGATATTGCTGACACACAGGCTGGTAGACTGTATAAAGTATATTGTCGATATTGCTGTCACACAGGCTGGTAGACTGTATAAAGTATATTGTCGATATTGCTGACACACAGGCTGGTAGACTGTATAAAGTATATTGACGATATTGCTGACACACAGGCTGGTAGATTGTATAAAGTATATGGTCGATATTGCTGACACACAGGCTGGTAGATTGTATAAAGTATATGGTCGATATTGCTGACACACAGGCTGGTAGATTGTATAAAGTATATGGTAGATATTGCTGACACACAGGCTTGTAGATTGTATGAAGTATATTGTCGATATTGCTGACACACAGCCTGGTAGATTGTATAAAGTATATGGTCGATATTGCTGACACACAGGCTGGTAGATTGTATAAAGTATATGGTCGATATTTCTGACACACAGGCTGGTTGATTATATGAAGTATATGGTCCATATTGCTGACACACAGACTGGTAGACTGTATAAAGTATATTGTCGATATTGCTGACACACAGGCTGGTAGACTGTATAAAGTATATGGTCGATATTGCTGACACACAGGCTGGTAGACTGTATAAAGTATATTGTCGATATTGCTGACACACAGGATTGTAGACTGTATAAAGTATATGGTCGATATTGCTGACACACAGGCTGGTCGACTGTATAAAGTATATGGTCGATATTGCTGACACACAGGCTGGTAGACTGTATAAAGTATATTGTCGATATTGCTGACACACAGGCTGGTAGACTGTATAAAGTATATTGTCGATATTGCTGACACACAGGCTGGTAGACTGTATAAAGTATATTGTCGATATTGCTGACACACAGGCTGGTAGACTGTATAAAGTATATGGTCGATATTGCTGACACACAGGCTGGTAGACTGTATAAAGTATATTGTCGATATTGCTGACACACAGGCTGATAGATTGTATAAAGTATGTGGTCGATATTGCTGACACACAGGCTGGTAGATTGTATCAAGTATATTGTCGATATTGCTGACACACAGGCTGGTAGACTGTATAAAGTATATGGTCGATATTGCTGACACACAGGCTGGTAAATTGTATGAAGTATATTGTCGATATTGCTGACACACAGGCTGGTAGACTGTATGAAATATATTGTCGATATTGCTGACACACAGGCTGGTAGACTGTATAAAGTATATTGTCGATATTGCTGTCACACAGGCTGGTAGACTGTATAAAGTATATTGTCGATATTGCTGACACACAGGCTGGTAGACTGTATAAAGTATATTGTCGATATTGCTGACACACAGGCTGGTAGACTATAAAGTATATTGTCGATATTGCTGACACACAGGCTGGTAGATTGTATAAAGTATATGGTCGATATTGCTGACACACAGGCTGGTAGATTGTATAAAGTATATGGTCGATATTGCTGACACACAGGCTGGTAGATTGTATAAAGTATATGGTAGATATTGCTGACACACAGGCTTGTAGATTGTATGAAGTATATTGTCGATATTGCTGACACACAGCCTGGTAGATTGTATAAAGTATATGGTCGATATTGCTGACACACAGGCTGGTAGATTGTATAAAGTATATGGTCGATATTTCTGACACACAGGCTGGTAGATTATGTGAAGTATATGGTCCATATTGCTGACACACAGACTGGTAGACTGTATAAAGTATATTGTCGATATTGCTGACACACAGGCTGGTAGACTGTATAAAGTATATGGTCGATATTGCTGACACACAGGCTGGTAGACTGTATAAAGTATATTGTCGATATTGCTGACACACAGGATTGTAGACTGTATAAAGTATATGGTCGATATTGCTGACACACAGGCTGGTCGACTGTGTAAAGTGTATGGTCGATATTGCTGACACACAGGCTGGTAGACTGTATAAAGTATATTGTCGATATTGCTGACACACAGGCTGGTAGACTGTATAAAGTATATTGTCGATATTGCTGACACACAGGCTGGTAGACTGTATAAAGTATATTGTCGATATTGCTGACACACAGGCTGGTAGACTGTATAAAGTATATGGTCGATATTGCTGACACACAGGCTGGTAGACTGTATAAAGTATATTGTCGATATTGCTGACACACAGGCTGATAGATTGTATAAAGTATGTGGTCGATATTGCTGACACACAGGCTGGTAGATTGTATCAAGTATATTGTCGATATTGCTGACACACAGGCTGGTAGACTGTATAAAGTATATGGTCGATATTGCTGACACACAGGCTGGTAAATTTTATGAAGTATATTGTCGATATTGCTGACACACAGGCTCGTAGACTGTATGAAATATATTGTCGATATTGCTGACACACAGGCTGGTAGACTGTATAAAGTATATTGTCGATATTGCTGTCACACAGGCTGGTAGACTGTATAAAGTATATTGTCGATATTGCTGACACACAGGCTGGTAGACTGTATAAAGTATATTGTCGATATTGCTGACACACAGGCTGGTAGACTATAAAGTATATTGTCGATATTGCTGACACACAGGCTGGTAGATTGTATAAAATATATGGTCGATATTGCTGACACACAGGCTGGTAGATTGTATAAAGTATATGGTTGATATTGCTGACACACAGGCTGGTAGACTGTATAAAGTATATTGTCGATATTGCTGACACACAGGCTGATATATTGTATAAAGTATATGGTCGATATTGCTTACACACACACAGGCTGGTAGACTGTATAAAGTATATGGTCGATATTGCTGACACACAGGCTGGTAGACTGTATAAAGTATATTGTCGATATTGCTGACACACAGGCTGGTAGACTGTATAAAGTATATTGTCGATATTGCTGACACACAGGCTGGTAGACTGTATAAAATATATTGTCGATATTGCTGACACACAGGCTGGTAGACTGTATAAAGTATATTGTCGATATTGCTGACACACAGGCTGGTAGACTGTATAAAGTATATGGTCGATATTGCTGACACACAGGCTGGTCGACTGTATAAAATATATTGTCGATATTGCTGACACACAGGCTGGTCGACTGTATAAAGTATATTGTCGATATTGCTGACACATAGGCTGGTAGATTGTATAAAGTATATGGTCGATATTGCTGACACACACGCTGGTAGAATGTATAAAGTATATGGTCGATATTGCTGACACACAGACAGGTAGATTGTATAAAGTATATGGTCGATATTGCTGACACACAGGCTGGTCGACTGTATAAAGTATATGGGCGATATTGCTGACACACAGGCTGGTAGACTGTATAAAGTATATTGTCGATATTGCTGAGACACAGGCTGGTAGAATGTATAAAGTATATGGTCAATATTGCAATATTGCTGACACAGAGGCTGGTAGATTGTATAAAGTATATTGACGATATTGCTGACACACAGGCTGGTAGATTGTATAAAGTATATGGTCGATATTGCTGACACACAGGCTGGTAGATTGTATAAAGTATATGGTCGATATTGCTGACACACAGGCTGGTAGATTGCATAAAGTATATGGTAGATATTGCTGACACACAGGCTGGTAGATTGTATGAAGTATATTGTCGATATTGCTGACACACTGCCTGGTAGATTGTATAAAGTATATGGTCGATATTGCTGACACACAGGCTGGTAGATTGTATAAAGTATATGGTCGATATTTCTGACACACAGGCTGGTGGATTATATGAAGTATATGGTCCATATTGCTGACACACAGGCTGGTAGATTGTATAAAGTATATGGTCGATATTACTGACACACAGGCTGGTCGACTGTATAAAGTATATTGTCGATATTGCTGACACACAGGCTGGTCGACTGTATAAAGTATATTGTCGATATTGCTGACACATAGGCTGGTAGATTGTATAAAATATAATGTCGATATTGCTGAGACACAGGCTGGTAGAATTTATAAAGTATATGGTCAATATTGCAATATTGCTGACACAGAGGCTGGTAGATTGTATAAAGTATATTGACGATATTGCTGACACACAGGCTGGTAGATTGTATAAAGTATATGGTCGATATTGCTGACACACAGGCTGTTAGATTGTATAAAGTATATGGTCGATATTGCTGACACACAGGCTGGTAGATTGTATAAAGTATATGGTAGATATTGCTGACACACAGGCTGGTAGATTGTATGAAGTATATTGTCGATATTGCTGACACACTGCCTGGTAGATTGTATAAAGTATATGGTCGATATTGCTGACACACAGGCTGGTAGATTGTATAAAGTATATGGTCGATATTTCTGACACACAGGCTGGTGGATTATATGAAGTATATGGTCCATATTGCTGACACACAGGCTGGTAGATTGTATGAAGTATATGGTCGATATTACTGACACACAGGCTGGTCGACTGTATAAAGTATATTGTCGATATTGCTGACACACAGGCTGGTCGACTGTATAAAGTATATTGCCGATATTGCTGACACATAGGCTGGTAGATTGTATAAAGTATATGGTCGATATTGCTGACACACACGCTGGTAGAATGTATAAAGTATATGGTCGATATTGCTGACACACAGACATGTAGATTGTATAAAGTATATGGTCGATATTGCTGACACACAGGCTTGTCGACTGTATAAAGTATATGGTCGATATTGCTGACACACAGGCTGGTAGACTGTATAAAGTATATTGTCGATATTGCTGAGACACAGGCTGGTAGAATTTATAAAGTATATGGTCAATATTGCAATATTGCTGACACAGAGGCTGGTAGATTGTATAAAGTATATTGACGATATTGCTGACACACAGGCTGGTAGATTGTATAAAGTATATGGTCGATATTGCTGACACACAGGCTGGTAGATTGTATAAAGTATATGGTCGATATTGCTGACACACAGGCTGGTAGATTGTATAAAGTATATGGTAGATATTGCTGACACACAGGCTTGTAGATTGTATGAAGTATATTGTCGATATTGCTGACACACACGCTGGTAGAATGTATAAAGTATATGGTCGATATTGCTGACACACAGACAGGTAGATTGTATAAAGTATATGGTCGATATTGCTGACACACAGGCTGGTCGACTGTATAAAGTATATGGTCGATATTGCTGACACACAGGCTGGTAGACTGTATAAAGTATATTGTCGATATTGATGAGACACAGGCTGGTAGAATTTATAAAGTATATGGTCAATATTGCAATATTGCTGACACAGAGGCTGGTAGATTGTATAAAGTATATTGACGATATTGCTGACACACAGGCTGGTAGATTGTATAAAGTATATGGTCGATATTGCTGACACACAGGCTGGTAGACTGTATAAAGTATATTGTCGATATTGCTGACACACAGGCTGATAGATTGTATAAAGTATGTGGTCGATATTGCTGAAACACAGGCTGGTAGATTGTATCAAGTATATTGTCGATATTGTTGACACACAGGCTGGTAGACTGTATAAAGTATATGGTCGATATTGCTGACACACAGGCTGGTAAATTGTATGAAGTATATTGTCGATATTGCTGACACACAGGCTCGTAGACTGTATGAAATATATTGTCGATATTGCTGACACACAGGCTGGTAGACTGTATAAAGTATATTGTCGATATTGCTGTCACACAGGCTGGTAGACTGTATAAAGTATATTGTCGATATTGCTGACACACAGGCTGGTAGACTGTATAAAGTATATTGTCGATATTGCTGACACACAGGCTGGTAGACTATAAAGTATATTGTCGATATTGCTGACACACAGGCTGGTAGATTGTATAAAGTATATGGTCGATATTGCTGACACACAGGCTGGTAGATTGTATAAAGTATATGGTCGATATTGCTGACACACAGGCTGGTAGATTGTATAAAGTATATGGTAGATATTGCTGACACACAGGCTTGTAGATTGTATGAAGTATATTGTCGATATTGCTGACACACAGCCTCGTAGATTGTATAAAGTATATGGTCGATATTGCTGACACACAGGCTGGTAGATTGTATAAAGTATATGGTCGATATTTCTGACACACAGGCTGGTGGATTATATGAAGTATATGGTCCATATTGCTGACACACAGACTGGTAGACTGTATAAAGTATATTGTCGATATTGCTGACACACAGGCTGGTAGACTGTATAAAGTATATGGTCGATATTGCTGACACACAGGCTGGTAGACTGTATAAAGTATATTGTCGATATTGCTGACACACAGGATTGTAGACTGTATAAAGTATATGGTCGATATTGCTGACACACAGGCTGGTCGACTGTATAAAGTATATGGTCGATATTGCTGACACACAGGCTGGTAGATTGTATAAAGTATATTGTCGATATTGCTGACACACAGGCTGGTAGACTGTATGAAATATATTGTCGATATTGCTGACACACAGGCTGGTAGACTGTATAAAGTATATTGTCGATATTGCTGACACACAGGCTGGTAGACTGTATAAAGTATATGGTCGATATTGCTGACACACAGGCTGGTCGACTGTATAAAATATATTGTCGATATTGCTGACACACAGGCTGGTCGACTGTATAAAGTATATTGTCGATATTGCTGACACATAGGCTGGTAGATTGTATAAAGTATATGGTCGATATTGCTGACACACACGCTGGTAGAATGTATAAAGTATATGGTCGATATTGCTGACACACAGACAGGTAGATTGTATAAAGTATATGGTCGATATTGCTGACACACAGGCTGGTCGACTGTATAAAGTATATGGGCGATATTGCTGACACACAGGCTGGTAGACTGTATAAAGTATATTGTCGATATTGCTGAGACACAGGCTGGTAGAATGTATAAAGTATATGGTCAATATTGCAATATTGCTGACACAGAGGCTGGTAGATTGTATAAAGTATATTGTCGATATTGCTGACACACAGGCTGGTAGACTGTATAAAGTATATGGTCGATATTGCTGACACACAGGCTGGTAAATTGTATGAAGTATATTGTCGATATTGCTGACACACAGGCTGGTACTCTGTATGAAATATATTGTCGATATTGCTGACACACAGGCTGGTAGACTGTATAAAGTATATTGTCGATATTGCTGTCACACAGGCTGGTAGACTGTATAAAGTATATTGTCGATATTGCTGACACACAGGCTGGTAGACTGTATAAAGTATATTGTCGATATTGCTGACACACAGGCTGGTAGACTATAAAGTATATTGTCGATATTGCTGACACACAGGCTGGTAGATTGTATAAAGTATATGGTCGATATTGCTGACACACAGGCTGGTAGATTGTATAAAGTATATGGTCGATATTGCTGACACACAGGCTGGTAGATTGTATAAAGTATATGGTAGATATTGCTGACACACAGGCTTGTAGATTGTATGAAGTATATTGTCGATATTGCTGACTCACAGCCTGGTAGATTGTATAAAGTATATGGTCGATATTGCTGACACACAGGCTGGTAGATTGTATAAAGTATATGGTCGATATTTCTGACACACAGGCTGGTGGATTATATGAAGTATATGGTCCATATTGCTGACACACAGACTGGTAGACTGTATAAAGTATATTGTCGATATTGCTGACACACAGGCTGGTAGACTGTATAAAGTATATGGTCGATATTGCTGACACACAGGCTGGTAGACTGTATAAAGTATATTGTCGATATTGCTGACACACAGGATTGTAGACTGTATAAAGTATATGGTCGATATTGCTGACACACAGGCTGGTCGACTGTATAAAGTATATGGTCGATATTGCTGACACACAGGCTGGTAGACTGTATAAAGTATATTGTCGATATTGCTGACACACAGGCTGGTAGACTGTATAAAGTATATTGTCGATATTGCTGACACACAGGCTGGTAGACTGTATAAAGTATATTGTCGATATTGCTGACACACAGGCTGATAGATTGTATAAAGTATGTGGTCGATATTGCTGACACACAGGCTGGTAGATTGTATCAAGTATATTGTCGATATTGCTGACACACAGGCTGGTAGACTGTATAAAGTATATGGTCGATATTGCTGACACACAGGCTGGTAAATTGTATGAAGTATATTGTCGATATTGCTGACACACAGGCTCGTAGACTGTATGAAATATATTGTCGATATTGCTGACACACAGGCTGGTAGACTGTATAAAGTATATTGTCGATATTGCTGTCACACAGGCTGGTAGACTGTATAAAGTATATTGTCGATATTGCTGACACACAGGCTGGTAGACTGTATAAAGTATATTGACGATATTGCTGACACACAGGCTGGTAGATTGTATAAAGTATATGGTCGATATTGCTGACACACAGGCTGGTAGATTGTATAAAGTATATGGTCGATATTGCTGACACACAGGCTGGTAGATTGTATAAAGTATATGGTAGATATTGCTGACACACAGGCTTGTAGATTGTATGAAGTATATTGTCGATATTGCTGACACACAGCCTGGTAGATTGTATAAAGTATATGGTCGATATTGCTGACACACAGGCTGGTAGATTGTATAAAGTATATGGTCGATATTTCTGACACACAGGCTGGTTGATTATATGAAGTATATGGTCCATATTGCTGACACACAGACTGGTAGACTGTATAAAGTATATTGTCGATATTGCTGACACACAGGCTGGTAGACTGTATAAAGTATATGGTCGATATTGCTGACACACAGGCTGGTAGACTGTATAAAGTATATTGTCGATATTGCTGACACACAGGATTGTAGACTGTATAAAGTATATGGTCGATATTGCTGACACACAGGCTGGTCGACTGTATAAAGTATATGGTCGATATTGCTGACACACAGGCTGGTAGACTGTATAAAGTATATTGTCGATATTGCTGACACACAGGCTGGTAGACTGTATAAAGTATATTGTCGATATTGCTGACACACAGGCTGGTAGACTGTATAAAGTATATTGTCGATATTGCTGACACACAGGCTGGTAGACTGTATAAAGTATATGGTCGATATTGCTGACACACAGGCTGGTAGACTGTATAAAGTATATTGTCGATATTGCTGACACACAGGCTGATAGATTGTATAAAGTATGTGGTCGATATTGCTGACACACAGGCTGGTAGATTGTATCAAGTATATTGTCGATATTGCTGACACACAGGCTGGTAGACTGTATAAAGTATATGGTCGATATTGCTGACACACAGGCTGGTAAATTGTATGAAGTATATTGTCGATATTGCTGACACACAGGCTGGTAGACTGTATGAAATATATTGTCGATATTGCTGACACACAGGCTGGTAGACTGTATAAAGTATATTGTCGATATTGCTGTCACACAGGCTGGTAGACTGTATAAAGTATATTGTCGATATTGCTGACACACAGGCTGGTAGACTGTATAAAGTATATTGTCGATATTGCTGACACACAGGCTGGTAGACTATAAAGTATATTGTCGATATTGCTGACACACAGGCTGGTAGATTGTATAAAGTATATGGTCGATATTGCTGACACACAGGCTGGTAGATTGTATAAAGTATATGGTCGATATTGCTGACACACAGGCTGGTAGATTGTATAAAGTATATGGTAGATATTGCTGACACACAGGCTTGTAGATTGTATGAAGTATATTGTCGATATTGCTGACACACAGCCTGGTAGATTGTATAAAGTATATGGTCGATATTGCTGACACACAGGCTGGTAGATTGTATAAAGTATATGGTCGATATTTCTGACACACAGGCTGGTAGATTATGTGAAGTATATGGTCCATATTGCTGACACACAGACTGGTAGACTGTATAAAGTATATTGTCGATATTGCTGACACACAGGCTGGTAGACTGTATAAAGTATATGGTCGATATTGCTGACACACAGGCTGGTAGACTGTATAAAGTATATTGTCGATATTGCTGACACACAGGATTGTAGACTGTATAAAGTATATGGTCGATATTGCTGACACACAGGCTGGTCGACTGTGTAAAGTGTATGGTCGATATTGCTGACACACAGGCTGGTAGACTGTATAAAGTATATTGTCGATATTGCTGACACACAGGCTGGTAGACTGTATAAAGTATATTGTCGATATTGCTGACACACAGGCTGGTAGACTGTATAAAGTATATTGTCGATATTGCTGACACACAGGCTGGTAGACTGTATAAAGTATATGGTCGATATTGCTGACACACAGGCTGGTAGACTGTATAAAGTATATTGTCGATATTGCTGACACACAGGCTGATAGATTGTATAAAGTATGTGGTCGATATTGCTGACACACAGGCTGGTAGATTGTATCAAGTATATTGTCGATATTGCTGACACACAGGCTGGTAGACTGTATAAAGTATATGGTCGATATTGCTGACACACAGGCTGGTAAATTTTATGAAGTATATTGTCGATATTGCTGACACACAGGCTCGTAGACTGTATGAAATATATTGTCGATATTGCTGACACACAGGCTGGTAGACTGTATAAAGTATATTGTCGATATTGCTGTCACACAGGCTGGTAGACTGTATAAAGTATATTGTCGATATTGCTGACACACAGGCTGGTAGACTGTATAAAGTATATTGTCGATATTGCTGACACACAGGCTGGTAGACTATAAAGTATATTGTCGATATTGCTGACACACAGGCTGGTAGATTGTATAAAATATATGGTCGATATTGCTGACACACAGGCTGGTAGATTGTATAAAGTATATGGTTGATATTGCTGACACACAGGCTGGTAGACTGTATAAAGTATATTGTCGATATTGCTGACACACAGGCTGATATATTGTATAAAGTATATGGTCGATATTGCTTACACACACACAGGCTGGTAGACTGTATAAAGTATATGGTCGATATTGCTGACACACAGGCTGGTAGACTGTATAAAGTATATTGTCGATATTGCTGACACACAGGCTGGTAGACTGTATAAAGTATATGGTCGATATTGCTGACACACAGGCTGGTAGACTGTATAAAGTATATTGTCGATATTGCTGACACACAGGCTTGTAGACTGTATAAAGTATATGGTCGATATTGCTGACACACAGGCTGGTCGACTGTATAAAGTATATGGTCGATATTGCTGACACACAGGCTGGTCGACTGTATAAAGTATATGGTCCATATTGCTGACACACAGGCTGGTAGATTGTATAAAGTATATGGTCGATATTGCTGACACACAGGCTGGTAGAATGTATAAAGTATATGGTCGATATTGCTGACACACAGGCAGGTCGACTGTATAAAGTATATTGTCGATATTGCTGACACACAGGCTGGTAGACTGTATAAAGTATATTGTCGATATTGCTGACACACAGGCTGGTAGATTGTGTAAAGTATATGGTCGATATTGCTGACACACAGGCTGGTAGATTGTATAAAGTATATGGTCGATATTGCTGACACACAGGCTGGTAGAATGTATAAAGTATATGGTCGATATTGCTGACACACAGGCTGGTCGACTGTTTAAAGTATATGGTCGATATTGCTGACACACAGGCTGGTCGACTGTATAAAGTATATGGTCGATATTGCTGACACACAGGCAGGTCGACTGTATAAAGTATATTGTCGATATTGCTGACACACAGGCTGGTAGACTGTATAAAGTATATTGTCGATATTGCTGACACACATGTGGGTCAAGTAAAGACGACCAGCTTGATGTTGGTGACATCACGTATCAAGTAACATTTTGTGTATAGTTACTGGGCTAGCACCATGTACCCAACACGCTCAAAGCCTGGACACGATCCACCCCCATATATATATATATATCAATACAACGTCGGCCGTCTTGATTCCCACGACATTTCCCGGTACCAATTTTAGACTGTGTTTAACCGTGAGCCAAAAGTCAGTTGAAAGTAAACATCCGCCTACATGAAGATTCGAACACGAGGCCGTCAGGCCAACGGCAAGCGTGCTAGCCACTGGGCTAACGAGACTCCCGGAGACTGAGAACTGCTGTTTTGCAACGAATTGATTGGCTCGTGGTTTTGTGTCTGTCAGCCAACCATATATGAGAATGCAATGATCAGGTCTCCCTGGCTACGGCGACTTTCTCCGTAATCCCGTTTATCCACGTAGAGTAAAGCAGCGCGCGAGAATTGAAAGCGGTTCTCGCCGCGTTGGTAACTTACCGGATAAGCAATGGCAAACTACTGAGCGTAATCTTGGCAAGAAATCAACGACAGCGGTAAAGTGCTGGTGTTGACAGCGATGTCCTGTAAAGGGTACGCGAAAAAAAAAAAAGATCAACATGAAATATTATTGGTTCGAGACAAACACAAAACACATAAAAGCTTGTTTTAATCGGAGCCTTGTCGAGAACAAGTGACCTAACTGTCTTAGTGGACCACTATGAGCCAAATACCACATAGTGGGACTAAAGCCCCTCTCCCCCCTGCCTAAATAAAAGATACGTGGTAGAAGAGAAATAGAAACAGAAATGAATAATATAGAGTGGACATGGAAGCGAACGAAGAAGGACGAGCTTGTTTCTTAAACAACAGTGTGTGCTGACGACAGCATAGCTATCCGAGCGAGCATTTTTATGTTTGTAAGTACAGTTTGGTGCTAGGGTATATAAAACCAGCCTCAAATGTTCTTTACAGTATCAAATGCACACGTTGACCTGAATTGTGTTCGGTTTTGTAATCGTTACAACACCAGTGGTCAAGAGTGTTTATGACCCCACTTGTTACCACAACTTATGATGCGCGCTCGTGAAAGCAACACAATTTGGGGTGAACACTATTCACTGACTACGCAACTGACACTGAAACCCTATATCAGGGCAACGCTACTCACACAAAAATGCAGTTAATTTTCAGGCAGTCATTTATGGCGTCTCTATCGATATACTTAATGAACATTGCTATTGGCCGACTGAATGCATTCGAAAGTCAAAGTCCAGTCATCAACACGTGCATCAGAGTACGATCAAGCCAGTGGCTCAGTTGAAGGCCGGCATCGCAATGGATGACCCAGAGTGAAAACAGCAACCGAGAATTGCTTTTTTCGGCTTCGTACCTCAGAGAAAATTGTCAACAGCTTCCTCGACTGCCCAGCCATTGCCTGCAGTACGTCATGTGTCTGATCAAACTGTCCGGAATAGAATGCATGGCGGGACGCAAAGGTGTTTCCAAGGCACCAGGGCCGGGATCTATACTGGCCAAGACCTGCTGACACGTCCACGCCGTGCGTCCTGGGCAACAGGTCCCTTCGGGGACCTGGCTAATATCAGTAGGATCGATGATTCCTCCGAAGCCGGAGAGTGTCTGCCTGCATGGCGAGGAACCACCAGTCTGCACACCAATAAGCCAGACATGGGACAACGGATACTCACGCAAACCTCAGGTCCGGTATGACATCACACTGATGTTGGACAACAGGATGTCTTCATCCGACATACAGGACTCCACGCTGAGGTTCACAGCCAGCGAACACAAGCAAGCAAGCAAGCAAGCAAACTGCATGACGCCGGACTTCGGGCACAATGACCTAATCGAGGACATGACCTGCCACCATCGCCAAAATTGATTTCTTTGGGCCAACCAGCATCATCCCTGGGCATAGGCGCGCTTTACGCCGAGACGTTGCTCCAGCCAATCGTCATGATCTATTCCAGGCAGCCCAGGAAGAACGAGCAGCCATCCCACGGGCCCACACCAGACGTCTGATGGCATCCATGCCTAGGAGACGTCAGTCGCTAATCCACGCAAGAGGAAGCCACACACCGACTAACGGGAAAGTTACAAAGTTACTCCGACAAATCACGTGACCCAGATGCAAAACAACTGTCAATTGATTGGCTGGACCCTAAGGTATTCATGTGTCCAATTTGAACAATGAACTCATTCAATTAAAAAACAAAAAGTTATTGAATGTCAAAATGATGGCAATGTTTGTGCCTTCAGTAGCTATGGGTTTATTTATTTATTTATTTTTGAACAGTGTATGTTCATGCAGAACAACTCCCTGTATGATCTGAATATGTCAGACACAGTTAGTTAGTTGCATTTCCTTTACGGACGTAGCAGTCAACCCCAACATTTTATTTTTGGATGTTCGTGATTCGTGGGCAAGTTTTACGTTCAGTAGTTTGCCATTGCTTTATGAACGACCGGCACCCATACCATTTCATAAAAAAACCAACACAGCTGTGTTTTGAACACGGTATGCGGGATAACGAACTGCGTCTTAACCCCTTCTGACACAGAATCATGTCTCGGAAATTGAAATACCGCGGCTTTGTTCGAGATTATGACGTGAGTGGGAAGGTCACGCACTGAATTTAGGAAACCAGTAGCCTTATTAGTTTAGTTGTCTGAAAATTACACGACCATGCTTACATTGTTATTGAATACAGACAAATAAGGATGCCACGCAGCTGAATAACCAAACTAATACTATTTGGTAGCGGGCCTAGTATAATTTACCTGCCGCGGCTTTGTTTATAAGAGCCAGCTGCATGTATTAATGTGAGTTGCATAACATTGAACATGTCGGTTTATTGGCGTCTCTCAACTGAATACCACATAAAGTAAGTACGACCCTGCTAACTTAATATTAGTTACATAAAGGAATTAATCAGATAAAACTACGCCTAAGAGTTAAAACAAACATGTTATGTATTTCGCTTATACATATTACTGAAAACTAAGTAACATGCATATTTATGTAGCAGTGAACGAGTATTTATTTTCGATCAAAACGATAGAACAGATCTATGAACAAAATATATCCCACATCACAGGAGAAGTCATGTGCCACCTTCCCCCTGCTAGCCCGCGGGACACCCAGGGTTACGTGAAGCCATGAGTGCAGGTGGCGGATGAAGTTGATGAGCAGCGACAGCAGATACTTGTAGGTTATGGTCTCAAGTTTCACAACCGTAGGCAGCGGATCTCTCTTTTATTTTGGTCAATATTTCATACATTATTATGTATATCAATATTTCATTTACCATAAAGTCAATATTTCATTTACTATCATATGCAATCAGAACACAAAAAGGTATATCAGATATGTTCACAGCAGTACAGGAGTCAGACAGGGATATGTTCTTTCTCACCTGCTATTTAATATCTACACAGATAGAATATCGAAATAAGCAAGCGTTGACAGATAATATTCACAAAATTTGGAACTCTTTACTTCATATGAAACAGCAGAGTCACCGACAGTAAATGAACTTTTATTTGCAGCAATCAATGCCTGTTTATAGCGGCGAGGACATATTGCAAAATCATATTAACTGATTCACTACCAAGAGCCTAATAATCGACTCAATGGAACTACTCTAAACTTCCAAGAGCCGATAAATCGGTTGAATGTTGACAGTGCGTTATTTGTTAAATTTTCCTTAACTTCCACAATTTTTAGTGCCCGGTAAATAAAAATTTACACCTGGTAAAGGTCTGTCTTTCCATAATGTCGGACAAGAATCGCGTTGTTTCTCAAGTCTCTGAGGTAAGGAGCAGCATTTTTTTGATATTTACATTTTCTCTTCATTGCTCTCATTGTATCTTTTTATTTTTCTCATCCCGTCCTTATGCCATAATGTAATCACCGGGGGATCTTCTTCTGTACTATATGTCGTGTTTCGTGAATGTATTTGTTTGCTGATGAATGCTAGTCGCCGGAACGTTCTGTATGTTTCGTAATTCTGTTTTATAAAGCTGCATTACCTTGTGTTATTTTATATTGTTTACATCTTCACAGCTTTTCCGCTGTTCCACTAAATTTTGTTCATATTTTTATATAGGCTTCCGGGAGTGCTAGCGACTTTGATAGCGAGCTGCGCTGGTAATCTAATCCCATCTTCGAACCCTGGGCTCGTCGCTTGTTAAAAGTGAGGGCAGGTGTGGCCACCTATTCTCTCCCCCCCCCCCGATCTTTATCTACAAAATGTGATGGGGCTATAATCCCACAGATCATAGCAGGAAACTACTTCGCGGCAAATTATTTATTATGTTATGATTATGCTTAGGTTGCTGATATTTAGTCAACGGGTTTGACGTCGTTCATTGTCAACAGACTTCAGTTAAGTCTGGGAAGGGAACAAGGCACATCAACTATTATATTCCGGTACGAACCTCGGGCCTTGTCACGGCCCAAGGTTCGTATCGGAATAAGATCAGCATTGCCAATAGTGGGTTGTGCTCAATCTTCAAATCTCAAATCCCGAAACAACCAAATAAATCAACATAAACTCATAATTAGGATTAGGTCTTCTTGTTGCCTGATTTATGTCCCTTAGCACGCGAACAATTAGCAGACAGTTGAGGAATGAATTGAAAGCTTAGGAGATGTGATTGTATAGACACAAGCAGAATATTCCGAGCAGCGGGACGCTGAGGTGTTCCAAGGCACCAGGGCCAGGTTCTATACTGGCCAAAACCTACTAGTACGTCCTCGCCGTGCGTCCTGGACAACAGGTCCCTCCGGGGTCCTGGCTAATGTAGTAGGATCGCTGATTCTTCCGAAGCCGGAGAATATCTGCCTGCACGGCGAGGAACCATCAGTCTGCACACCAATAAGCTAGACATGGGACAACGGATACTCACGCAAACCTCAGGTCCTGTATGACATCACACTGATGTTGGACAACGGGATGACTTCATCCGACATACAGGACTTCACGCTGGAGTTCACAGCCAACGAACGCAAGCAAGCAAGTCCGAGCAGCGACAGTATTTCATAAGATGAAGAGTGTTCTCTGTAGTTTATCTGTGTCAATCGAGCTGAGGAAAAGGGTTCTCTTGGGCTACATTGAACCTATCTTGATGTATGGAAGCGACAATCTTTATGTACGGAAGCGATAATCTTGATGTATGATAGCCACAATCTTGATGTACGGAAGCGACAATGGACAATTAGCAGACACATGAGGAATGATGTGGAAGCTACGGAGATATTATGTTACAGAAGAATGGAGAGAATCCCATTGTTATAGATCAGGGTCATTCTTTACTGTATCCTACACCATTGTTCTCATGTGTGGCGAAAACGTAAGATCTAATTGTGGGATTTGTAAAGAATGACCACAATTTACAACAGAGATGTTGGATATTGTAAAGAATGACCCTAATCTGGAACAATGGTGTGGGACCTTGTAAAGATTTAGATTAATCTAGAACAGTGGTGTGGGATACTGTATAGACTGAGATTAATCTAGAACAGTGACACTCACTTACTGGCACATTGCCGTCATGACAGACAATAGTTTGTTACTTTATGCTTAAAAAAGGCGTAATAACTACAACCCATAGCGATAAGACCAGGGATTGAGTTATACCTCTAAATAGCACAAAGCCTGGGCTAAATTGTAGAGACCATGTGTTGCCTATGCAGCATGATCCCTCCCTTGGCCTACTTAGTTTCCCCCAGAGGAAAGGTATCATCAATACACCTGGAACATGAAAAGCAAAGCAATGCTCTAACTGTCCGCATGTCACAGCTTCGATCATAAACCAGTTGCCAACCAAGGCGTAAGGCCTTGTCTGCCTTGCCACGACATTTAGTCTGTTGGTTGCATTTCCTCGCCTTATTGTAAGTCTTGTACCCTCCCAACAGCGCGCCTCCACCCGAAGCCGTTGGTACAATGTGGGGTGTCGGGTTTGATGAGCGTCGCCCAACATTCGGAGCTAACAGAAAGCAGGTAGTACCGTCTACTGTCATACGGTAGCTCATTCATATCTGACTAAGACCGGACCTAATAGTTGAACAGCGGCTTGGGGTATCATAAAGAATGAAACTAATGCATCGGATATTATAAAGCATGAGACAAATGTAGATCAAATGTGTGGGATATTGTAAAGCATGAGATAGATATGGAACAATGGTGTGTGATATTGTAAAGCATGAGATAAACCTTGACGGGAAGAGAGCAAGAGGAAGACAAAGGGATAAATACCTTGATGATCTGGCAGCATGACATGGTCGGGACAGATCTGATTCGAGTCTCTGGTGACCGGGAGAGATGGAAAACCATGACCACACTCGCCTCT
>OY992890.1:101774486-101784486 GCA_963921405.1 Cepaea hortensis
TGTATGGATGTGAAGTGGGGACCATGAGCAGACAACCTACACTTGTGTATGGATGTGAAGTGGGGACAATGAGCAGCCAACCTACACTTGTGTATGGATGTGAAGTGGGGACAATGAGCAGACAACCTGCACTTGTGTATGGATGTGAAGTGGGGACAATGAGCAGCCAACCTACACTTGTGTATGGATGTGAAGTGGGGACCATGAGCAGACAACCTACACTTGTGTATGGATGTGAAGTGGGGACAATGAGCAGCCAACCTACACTTGTGTATGGATGTGAAGTGGGGACAATGAGCAGCCAACCTACACTTGTGTATGGATGTGAAGTGGGGACAATGAGCAGCCAACCTACACTTGTGTATGGATGTGAAGTGGGGACAATGAGCAGCCAACCTACACTTGTGTATGGATGTGAAGTGGGGACCATGAGCAGACAACCTACACTTGTGTATGGATGTGAAGTGGGGACAATGAGCAGCCAACCTACACTTGTGTATGGATGTGAAGTGGGGACCATGAGCAGACAACCTACACTTGTGTATGGATGTGAAGTGGGGACAATGAGCAGCCAACCTACACTTGTGTATGGATGTGAAGTGGGGACAATGAGCAGACAACCTGCACTTGTGTATGGATGTGAAGTGGGGACAATGAGCAGCCAACCTACACTTGTGTATGGATGTGAAGTGGGGACCATGAGCAGACAACCTACACTTGTGTATGGATGTGAAGTGGGGACAATGAGCAGACAACCTACACTTGTGTATGGATGTGAAGCGTGGACAATGAGCAGACAACCTGCACTTGTGCATGGATCTGAAGCGTGGACAATAAGCAGACAATCTGTACTTGTGTATGGATATGAAGTTGGGACAATGAACAGACAACCTGTACTTGTGTATGGATGTGAAGCGTGGACAATGAGCAGACAACCTGCACTTGTGTATAGATGTCTAGTGTGGACTATGAACAGACAATCTGTACTTGTGTATGGATGTGAAGTTGGGACAATGAACAGACAACCTGTACTTGTGTATGGATGTGAAGCGTGGACAATGAGCAGACAACCTGCACTTGTGTATAGATCTCTAGTGTGGACTATGAGCAGACAACCTGCACTTGTGTATAGATGTCTAGTGTGGACTATGAACAGACAATCTGTACTTGTGTATGGATGTGAAGAGTGGACCATTAAAAGACAAGCTGTACTTGTGTATAGATGTCTAGTGTGGACTATGAACAGACAATCTGTACTTATGTATGGATGTGAAGAGTGAACCGTGAAAAGACAAGCTGTACTTGTGTATAGATGTGAAGAGTGGACCATTAAAAGACAAGCTGTACTTATGTATGGATGTGAAGAGTAGACCATTAAAAGACAAGCTGTACTTGTGTATAGATGTGAAGAGTGGACAATGAACAGACAATCTGTACTTGTGTATGGATGTGCAGCGAGGACAATGAACAGACAAGCTGTACTTGTGTATGGATGTGAAGAGTGGACAATGAACAGACAATCTGTACTTGTGTATGGATGTGCAGCGAGGACAATGAACAGACAAGCTGTACTTGTGTATGGATGTGAATCGAGGACAAAGAACAGACGAGCTAAAAATCATCTAATGGCTGTCGAGATATGGTTTCTGAGAAAAAAAAATAAATGCAAAGAATACAATGGAATGACAGAAAAAGAAATGAGTAAGTCCTACAAAAAACAAATGAAAACCGTAACATGATTAGACAAATTTGACGTAGACAGTCATAATTTTTGGACAAGTTATGAGAAGAAATAAATTGGAGAGCTTGGTTACAACTGGCAAGATTGAGGGGAAAAGAACAAGAAGAAGGTTGAGAAGTGAATACCTGGATGGCTCGGCCACGTGGTATGGTCGAGATAAGAACACAGCTTATCCACGACTCTGGTGATCGAGCGAGATGGCGAAACATGACGGCCTACGCATATCGGCATGGCAGACGATGATGATAATGATGATTTTAATGCAATGGGCTTAAAACGTTTAAAAGTCGTTAAAAGCATTCATAGACATGCAACACACCTTACAGACACGCAAAAAACTCCATGGCTACTCAACAAACCTCGCACACAGTAATATGTGGCCATCTACTTCAGATATATGAGATAGTGTGTAACAAATCCTTTCTTCTACATGCTAAATATTGTTTTATATACACTCTAGATTACATGAATACAATTTGGTGGAACTGCGGTAAAGCTGTGAAAGTGTAAACAATATAAAATGACACAAAGTAGTGCAGCTTTACATAACAGAGTTAAGACACATACAGGACGTTGCGACCATTAGCCTTCATCAGCAAACAAACACATTCACAAACACGCATACCTACATAGACACATATCAGTCCACCCAGACTTTAAGACTCGCCCCTATAAACAACACAATGGCGTCTTGGTTAGTACCACCCTCAGCCTTACCAGACCAGTCAACGTCCTCCTGCCCCGCCCCCTTCCTTCTATAGGCTCACTGAACCGCAACACCTGTCACCAGGTATCAGAATCCATCGGAGATGTTCTTAGTCATTTACAGATCCGTAAGGCGAGGTGAGTGCTAACGTTTTCTCCATTAAATTTTTTATCAATTAAACATTTTCTTCAACCAACATTCTTTTCTATTAACATTTTTTTTCAATTCTCATTTTCTCTTCATTGCTTCCACTTTTCCTTGCTTTTGTTCTTCTCGCCCTGTCGTCACCTTCTGATGTAGTCACAGGATATCTCCTTGACTGTATGTTGTGTTTGTGAATGTGTTTGTTTGCCGATGAAGGCTAATCGTCGCAACGTTCTGCATGTGTCTTAACTCTGTTATGTAAAGCTGCACTACTTTGTGTCATTTTATATTGTTTAGATTATAAGAAGAACGACAGAAAGAATTAAGAAGAACACACTGCTGTTAATATTTCCGTTTTGAAATAGATGTGTCAATAATCGAAAGTTACTTGAAATTGTGTGATCATAAAGTAAGCGCAGTCTTCTCACTCGTGCGCCAGATGTGGATAGTAACCGTTGACATTAATGTCTGTCCTGGCCAAGCTCATAAACCAGATCGGAGACACATCGGCGACGTTAATTGGCGCAAAGAGAAATTTTACATAGCAAAAGGACCTTAATATTTTAACACCTCGAGGCTAGGTCCCAATCATATTGTCCGTTACTGGCCCAAAACGAATGGTCATTCTTCAGATGACAAATCAAGTTGTTTGGAGATTGGTGGGCGCTAGATCAATACATGGCCGATTGATTAATCAATCATTACTAAAATATTGAAGACATATTTATAATCGTAAGAACTAATTCTTTTTCTTTCTTTCTTTCTTTCTTTCTTTCTTTCTTTCTTTCTTTCTTTCTTTCTTTCTTTCTTTCTTTCTTTCTTTCTTTCTTTCTTTCTTTCTTTCTTTCTTTCTTTCTTTCTTTAGTCATCATCATCATCATCATCATCATCATCATCATCATCATCATCATCATCATCATCATCATCATCATCATCATCATCATCATCATCATATACTTCTCCTTCTCCTTTGCTGAATGATGTATTTTCTGGGGACATGTTTCGCTATATGGAATCATGTGTTGGCTGTGAGTGGAGCTAGAATATTTTCCTGTGTATATTTCATGTGGCTGGGTTTGTATTGAACTACTTTCATGACCCACGGATTACTGCATACGGAGTCAGTCTTCCCTAAAGATAACACTAGGATCATGTCAGCACAGTGCACCACTCCCGTTGCAGCTGCGAAGATCCGTATTTGTGTAATAACAAAATATGAATAAAATTACTGGAACTGCTATAAAGATGTGGAAATATAAACAATATAAAATAATAAGTAATGCAGCTTTGCCGGTCTCCGTGGCGAAGGAATTGCCGACACGGTTCGTGAATCGGCACACCCGCGTTCGAAGCACAGCTGCACGCGATTTGGCAGCAGACCGCTTTGCGCTAGTTTTTTACAAAATGGTATGGGTGCCTGTCGTTCAGAAAGCAATGGCAAACTACTGAACGTAAACTTGCCAAGATATCATAAAACCAAAATATGCTGGTGCTGACTGCAACGTCCTGTAAAGGATGTGGAAATAACTTTAACTGAATGCAGCTTTACAGAACATAATTGCGAAAAAAATACAGGACGTTGCGGCGACTGGCCTTCTTCAGCAAACAAATATATACACAAAATTCAACATATAATCACGGAGAAGACCCTCCGGGATCACACTAAAGCATAAGAACGGGATGAGAAGGGGAAAAATGATGTAAAATTGAGAACAATGAAGAGAACATGAAAACTTGAAAAAAAAAAAAAAGAAAAGAAAACAAAAAAACTTTTGCTTCTTATCTCAGAATCCCAGATACAGTATTATTGAGCTTCTCAGATAAATAACAACAGTGTCTTTCTCCCATTGTCTCCTATTTTATCGCGAGTGTTAAAATTATTGCCTTCTTGAAGACAGCACATCAAGGCTCTTGACATGACGCTCCAGCATGATCCGGATAGTATGTCTATGTTAGTGTATGCACGAGAGAGGTGTCTGTGCCTGGTGTTCACTCATGCCACAGCTGTCTGGTTTAAACTCTACACAGAGCGGGTTGAGAATCAGACACTATCATTGATCGGGTGAATGGAGTGCCCGCTAGCCACATTAAGACTGCAGTGATCGCAGCCATCTCCATCTCCTGACTTTAGATTGTCGATCTCAAGGCTGTGTTCTACCCAGCAAAGACCTTCCTCCTGACTCTTGCGGGCTAACCCCGGACAGATCTCCCCACGATGCACAGACCCCTGGATATCCACTGTTGCCTCACCTCTGCTGTTATTACCATATGATGTCATTTTCTACCGCGTTGTACAGGAACTCAAGCCTTTCTTCTCTAACCGTACTGGGCATCTACTCTTGATCATCTCCCTTGCGTCCTGGGGTAGCCTTACACAATGTGTGAAATGTTCCATTCTACCCTTGGTTGCAGAGATCCCTTATGATCTTGTGGGTTTTCCCTCTTCTATATGTGGGTGGTGAGGTATCCTAACAGACAGTGTGGTATTAAATATGTTGTTGTTTGTCCATCAAGAATGATGATGACCATTCATTTCATCCAGTGGGGTTGAAGGTATGGAGCCGTGTGTTCTAAGATGGCTGATAAGGCCTATGTTGGCTCGAAATGTTCTTTGAGAATGTGGGCAAAGAAAGCTTGACGTCTCTGGAGGAGGATTTTCTGCAGTGGTTTTTCTGTCCTGCCTTTTCCTCACACCTCTTGCAGTCCTGGTTGCCTCGCATATGACTGCACCTTTGCGTAATGATGCACGCCACGAATTTCGGTCTCTGGCTGCAGTCTCCCAGGTGTCATGATGAATTCCAAAAGCCTTCAGTGAAATTTTCAGAGTGTCTTTAAAGCGTTTCCTCTGGCCACCTTGGGAGCGTTTACCACAACGCAGTTCGCTGTAAAAAATTCGTTTAGGGAGCCTGTGATCTGGCATACGAGTCAGGTGACCAGCCCAACGAATCTGATTCTTCATCAGTATAGTGTGGATACTGGGCATGGATGCTCTTTCTAGGACTTTAGTGTCTGGAATCTTGTCTTGCCATTTAATCTTCAGTAGCTTCCTTAGGCAGACTGTGTGGAAGTGGTTTAATTTCCTAGCGTGTCACTGATAAACAGTCCAGGTTTCACAAGCATATACCAGGGTGGATAATACAACTGCTTTGTAGACTTTTAGCTTTGTTTGCAGGCTTATTCCAGTTCTGTCCCATACATTCTTGTACAGTCTGCCAAAGGCCGCACTGACCTTGGAGATTCTTGCATTCACTTCGTCATCAATTGTGGCAGCTTATGACACAGTGCTGCCAAGATAGGTGAATTTGTCCACAACACTTAGTCTATGAGCATTCACTTTGATATTCGGCACAATGTGATGGTATTAAATATATAGACAGCTCGAAACACTTATAAAGTATGGTCATTGTCACCTTTCCGTCTTGACAGACGATAGTTTGGCACATTGTGCTTCAAAAAGGCTTAATAACTGCAACCCATGGCGGTGGCGAATGTGATTGATAAGGCCGATTCGCGCTGTACATGTTCGTTCACAGTGGATACATGTGAAAACGTGGTAATTTCCACCACCATGCACCATCTTACTCTCTCACGCTCTATGTGTGATTTATCTGCAATCATTTTCTCCTTTATCTTTATTGCATTTCTGATAGTTGCCCTCCATGCAACCCGTTCAGCGGCGACTTGCTCCCAATGTGCATTCAATCAATCAATCATGTGCCATGCCGGAAAGCGTGGGCGGTCATGACTCGCCATTTCACTCGATCATCAGTGTCCTCTTTAAGCGAATCATGATATACTAGGCACTTTTAAAGAGGTAGTTTGCCGTTGCTTTCCTCTATGGCAGTGACCTTACTGGTCGGAGACCGCAACCATTGACTCAATACGAGTTCTTCTGCCTGCCGTCGTGTAACTCAAGGCCATGACCCACAAATATCTGTCGGCTGCCCTCAAATTTACATCCACCATCTGCCTTCCGTGGCTTCTTTTGACAACTTCCAATAAAAGGAACACAATATAACATCACATAATCCACAGGGAAACACTATTCACAGGGAATCCAAAGGAAATCACACGAAATCCAATGAAAAACACTAAATAGCGTCCCTCCAAAAAGTAACGCTTCATCTTGTCGCCATTTTACCGGAAGTGCATTATCAATGCCTGTATCAATCATGTCCCGCTTACACACATCTTTGTATCGTAGTAGAGGCCGAAGTTGAGATCTCCTACCCATTTCTAATTCACCAAAAAAGATGTCCTTTGGTATTCTACCATCATCCATCCTCCTAACGTGTCCTATCCTTCTATGTCTACGAAGACTGAGCATGGAACACACCGTCACACAACCTGATCTTTCCAATACTTCAGTATTTGTGATTTTGTCTTGGCAATAAGCTTCCTGTTCTCCCCGACTCTATTTGCTAGCATGTTCATTGTTGTTGCTGCCTGCCAATCCTGATGTTGATTTCCTGATCTAGGGATAATTTGCTATTTACCTCTGATCCTAAATATGTAAAATGGTCTACTATCTAAAGTCAATAAAGATTGATGATACCCCATGTGCACCTTGTGACATAATCTGCGTCTTCTTTTTGTTAATTGTTAAACAAAATTAAGAACAAGCATTGGAGAATGCAGATAGTAGACATTGCAATTCTTCCTCAGAGTGGGTCGTAATTGCAGCATCATCCGCAAAAAGCAACTCTCTGATTAGTGCCCTCCTAATTTTGGTGTTGTCTTTCAATCTCTGAGCATTGTAGAGGCCGCCATCTGAGCGTGAGTGAATGTATATACCACAATCCTGATCACGAAAGGCATATTTCAGTAGAAGTGAAAAGTATATTCCAAAGAGGGTGGGAGCTAGTACACAACCTTGCTTAACTCCACTCTTGATTTCAAACTCTTCAGAAGTTGCACTATCAAACTTGATTATACCCTTCATGCCTGTGTGGAACGATTCCACAATGGACAGAATAGTTGGTGGGCAGCCAATCTTCTTTAGTGCCTTGAGCAGACCCTCACGACTGACCAAATCAAATGCCTTTGTGAGGTAGATGAAGGCAATAAACAGTGGTTGATTCTGTTCACGGCATTTTTCTTGCATTTGTCGCAATGAGAATGTCATATCAATGGTAGACCGGTTCTGTCGGAAGCCACACTTTGATTCAGGGTAGACTTGATCTCCTAGGACTTGAAGTCTGCGCAGAACAATTCTGGCAAATACTTTCCCAACAATACACAGAAGTGAGATACCCCTATAGTTATTACAGTCGCTCCGATCGCCCTTGTTCTTGTACAGTGTTATGATGCTTGAATCTTGAAAATCTTGTGGGACTTGTCCTTCTCGCCAGCATAGATCTATTAGCTGGTGGATCAGTAGAGTGAGTGTTCCTGATAACCTCTATTGGAATCCCATCCTTACCTGGAGCCTTGCCAGATGCAAGTTCTTTTATGGCACACTTAACTTATGTTATGGTGGGAAGTGTGTCCAGGTGGTCAAGAGTTGGCAGGGCCTTTATTGCATTGAGGGTATCATCCGCTAGTTTGGTCTCACTTGAGTAAAGCTCTAAATAGTACTCTAGCCATCTATCCATCTGTCCCATGTAAAGACATCTTTGTACACTTTTTCTCTCAACGACTGAGTCCAAGAATAAGGTCCCCAGTGGCCAACAATCCAAGGCAATCTAATTTTTTTGAAGAATACTGACCACTGACCAGAGCAGTCGCCATGCTGTGTACATCCTAAACTGTTCATTAATACTTTCTTTTCAGAGTGACATTTCTGCATTGTCCGTCAGCTAAGCATGGAAACGTAACTTCGCCATGGATGACTAATTGTTGGTAAGCCAAATACCTCGTCAGATCTGAGCATCTTCAGTCTGCACATGCGTGGAATGTCCTGCAAGATATCATCAGCAATACTGTGCCCCATGATTGTCTCGGTGGTCAACTCATCTGTCACACTAAGCAAGCAACCGATCTTACAGTAGTCTTCAGAAGGCACAATCACAGTTTGAACACAGCTAGTTCGTTTTCAGGAGTACACATTATAAATCTACGCCTTGAATTCTGTATGAGGGGAGACTGCGATGTCGTTTCCTGGACAATGCACATTAAGAGATATTTCTTAAGGACTTACACGTCCATTGGAAGAAACTATCTCAGGAACTGCTCCTTCATAAAATTGATGAGTGTTACAGGGATTGCAGTGTTTCTCTGGTCAACGCTGGTGGTACTAAGGTCATCTGACCTGGTGAAGAATATGCATTTGCCCAGTGGTAGCCCCATGCGATCTAGAGACGCAGACTTAAAGCATGAATTTAACATGACAGCCTGGACAATGAACAGACACGTTTTCATGTACGAACATTTGATTCAGGAAAACCCATTGGGGACTTATTTTAGTGACAGATTGGGAGGAAATGCCCCGATAGGAACATCACATCTGCAGTTTTACAGGAAAGAGCAACACAAACCGTTACGGATGGTGCTGATCTTTGTCAAGGACATCGAATCGCCATCAATTGTTGAGTTCGAGAACTTCTTTGCACAGCAGAGGATGGAGTATAGGTGTTGGAGTGTTTCTAAAGAGGTGCCATCACTTGTTGTGGAGGATATTGGTTTGCCGAGATATTCACTCATTGCTTTCGACGATTACTTGAGTTACCTCAGCTTGGGGATCGTTAAAAAAACTGCTGTTGATAACTACTGCAGGCGGTACCATGTTGGAATCTTAGCGATTGCGCCCTCGACCAATAGCTCGGAAATGGAATATTTCAGCGGTCTGAAGATTCGACTTCAACACAGAATGAAACTGACAGGATTTAAGCTGAACCCAGAGGCAGTTGTCTGGCGCGTGGCCAAACCAAAAGAAATCTACACCGAAGTTCTTCCATCATCTAATTGGACGATATTTATAGCAAATCACGAGACGTACAAACCATTGGTGTTTTCTACAGTAACGAAAGACTGGCGAGGGTCCACGGACCACGTCAGCATGTCCCAATTTGGCTGCATCATTGCAATACATGACCAAGGTATGCATTTAATCAAGTTAACTGATTCACTCGCAAACAAATAGTAGTAGGTTTGGGCCTAACAAAACCGGATGGTAGAGATGTGTCACAGTCATGATAAAAAAAAAGAAGTTAAAAGTAGCAGACATGTTGTATCAAATTAAAGGGGGTTGCATAGGGAAAAAAAACTACTGTATTGATGTTTTAACTATCATTATCATCATGATCATCAACATCATCATCATCATCATCATCATCATCATCATCATCATCATCATCATCATCATCATCATCATCATCATCATCATCATCATCATCATCATCATCATCAAGTGTACTGCCAGCTGGCGTAGGCGTTCATGGCTCCTCACAGTTCTCGGTCTTTGGTGGTCA